>JANIHY010000002.1:6712162-6744870 GCA_027479065.1 Erythroxylum brevipes
CATGTCCTTATAAGTCATTTTACACTTAAACAGCTAATACCAAACAGCTAATTTTACCAAACATCTTTAACAAACAGCTAATGCAATCCGCTGGTCAAATCAGCTAATATAATCAGCTATCAGCTAACAGCTGATAGAATCAGCTATCAGCTATCAGCTATCAGCTTATTGCCAAACAGGGCCGCTGTCTTTACCTTTTGGGATGTGGTTTCCCTTATCTTTTGCTGGAGAGGACACATTATCACTTCCCCTGTTTGATTGCTGTAGTGAAATGCGTCCAGTTGAGCTTGCATAGTGATTAGGTTACGGTGGTTTCCAGAGCCATTTTGTATGAAGGAAGGAGTACCGGGTTTTCAATTTTGAGGAAATGATTTTCTCTTTAACGAGAAAAAGTTTGGTTGTATTTCTTTGTATTTAATTGTGTAATGGAGTGATGGATGACTGAAAAGAAGGAAATTGACTGAAAAACAACATTATCTCCCTTTTCATAAGGGTTAATGTCATTGTATTAAGAAGCTTGGTTATGTTTTGAATTGTTGACTTGTGGTAGGCATGGCAAGGAAAAGGCTGATATATCTGAGATTTTGTATCTTGCAGGGGCATCTGCACACCTACAGGTTTTGCGACAATGTATGGACCTTCATTTTACAGGATGCACAGTTTAAAAATGAAGAGTCCCAGGAGAACGTTGGTCGGGTTAAAATAGTGGCATGTGATTCAAAGCTGCTATCGCAGTGAGTTCCTAGTATTCATTGTCTGCTGTGTCAAGGTGGATGGTGGCAGGAAAATTTACTAAAGTTTCTCATGGAAGATTGAATATTAGTTATGCATTCATCAACCTTTTTGCAACTATGTTATTTGAGGCTGGTATGTCCCACGTTGGATGATAAACCTCATCGTCTATTTTGTACTCTTATCCAGACTAGATGAAAAAATTTCGGAATTGGGCAATTGAGTGATGAATCATGGACAGTACAGTAGCATCTTTGCAATCAAACATGATCATTCTTGTACTTCACTAGATGCATATTTGTAAATGTGACCGTTATGACTATGAACTGTGACTTAATGGAGTTATTCTCTTTTCTCCATGCCAAAGTATTGGAGGGTTAATTGATATCAATAAGGATGATCAACTGTAGTCCTGTTAAGTTTTTATATTTTTTATGCAGGCAACAAGAAAGAAAATAAATGCTCTGCCTTTGGGCTTTTGTATGAACCGATCAATTAGCGTAGCATTCGTAGTCGAGTCAAAGACAGGACTAGTAGACTACCTCTGTATGTCATTTGGGGTAAGAAGTAAGAAAAAAAAAAAAAGAAGTCTAACTACGGTTGTACAAATAGTTCGCTTATTTATTTATATACATACATTCATCCGGGTTTAGGCAAGTAAGTACGTCAAAACGGCCTGTTTTTAAGTGGGAAAATTTTGTTTTGAGCATAAAAATCATACAACCATCGTTCACAGGAAAAGGAAAAACCTCTTATAACATCTTCTGTCAGAATGAATAACAGTTGAAGTAATGTTTTGTTAAGTGGGAAACTTTGTTTTGAGCATAAAAATCATACGACCATTCTTCACAGGAAAAGGAAAAAACCTCTTATGCATCTTCTGTCAGAATGAATAACAGTTGAAGTAATGTTTTATCTTTTTCAGTGTTATGATACTAGTGTGCTTTCGTTCATTATCGGACCAAAATATTAGTAGAGTAGTTTGTATGATAAGAACATTGTATGATCGGGAAAGTTTTTAACTTTCAAGCTACCCATCATCATTTATTATTAGGAAATTAAGGATTTCATGAAAGCGTATGCAAAACCAAAGTAAAGAATATTAGGCAATTTGGAAGAGCTGTACCAAGAACAGCTCATCTCTTGCTACACCAAAACTTTCAGGTCAATGTTATTGGCCCTTTACAGCCAACAATGTTTAGCAAGTTACTCATACTTTGAGATCCCATAGAAACTTATCACAGCTCATCGTGGATATGTAGCAAAACTTTCAAATCAGTTTGTTTTGTACAGAAGGGGATCTTGTAAATTGCCCTTAATGCCGTCTCTGCAAAGATTTCAAGAATAGGGAATGTTAATATCACACAAAAACAGAAGGCTATTTTTTGCAATTTATATAAAATAGGTCAAAACTAGGTACACGTCTAAAATCTGTTCAAGTAGTGAAGGTTATATAACTTTGCTAAAGCACAAGTCACAGTTCATACACCAACTACTATGAAATACCATCTTAAGCATCTGATAAGTGGGCTTTACTAGAGTTACAAAGTTTAAGTAATAAGCAATTACAATGCTAAAACATCTGAATTTGTGCCCAACCTCCTTAAAACAGACAAATTTCCAAGAATTTGTAGGCCATAAGGACATGGACAGCTAAGTATGACAGATATGATTATGAAAAAACAGCTCTAATATCGATTAACACATTTCAAAAAGAATATCATTTACTAATTCTGAAATCTGGAATAGAGTACCTTGCGCTTCTTCAATTTTTGTGAAGAATTGTTACTGTTACTGAAGCTTGCCCGCTCACCGTTATTGTTGTCTAGGGGTAACGCCTTTATTTCATCATAGAAACTATCAGTCAAACCATGCAACCTGGAAACAGAAAAGAAAAGGAGACATTTTGGAAGAAGCATTAGTGTCAATCATTGAAACAAATTTGAAAAGTTCATAAAAAGGAGTAACTCCTACCCATTTCTAGATTTCTTCAAGAATTTCTCCTTCTTTCTTTCCACTTTTGTAAGAGGAACACGAGTAAAGATATCCTCTTCTTGTCGTGCGCGCTCCTCAAGTTGTGCCTGAATCTTTAGATGTTCTCTGCTCTCTATTCCAACAGTTTCTCTAACCTGTATTTAAACATGAATTCAACATGGTCAACAGAAGCTTGTGCATGAAGCCTCCAAAAGCCTATATGAAACGAAACAGATCATCGCTTACCTCTTCTGGTCTCCCTTCCATATCGTCTATCAATTCTTTAAGATAAGGCTGTCTAGCTTGCCGTAAAGTCTCTCTCTCTCTTCTCAAAGCATTTCTTTCCTGTCTTGAGATCTTATCCTCATCCATAATCGCAGGGGCAATTTTGGGAGGTCGATACAAACCAGCATTACCCTACAGCATACAAACATGGACTTAAAATTCAAGATTTTGATATAAATACCCATTGACATTGTGATACTGTCAAGACTTACTTCAGATATCATTTGAGACTTGGGTACAAGCATGTCAGGATTGGGTCGATATTTCAACTGATCCTCTGACTTTTGGGGTGCCTCTGCATCATTCACCTTCTGGGACGCTTCATTGGTTGCATGCCCAGCATCCTTCATGAGCTTTTGGATTTGGTACTCAAGCTTTTTGTCAATTGGCCTGATCTATTGATGAGCACACAAGTGAACCAAAGTTCCAACTGACAGGTAAATAAATATCAATTGAAACTCGCAAAGATTACTTTCAGACCTTCTCCAGAAACAGCCTAATCTCTACAAGGCTCCCAACAACAGGATGTCCTCCAATAGAAAGGCCTTCTGCCTTGCGAAGCAAATAATATACGAGTGACTGACAATAGTTCAGGAGCAGTAAATGCTTCACCTCAAGATAGCTTATCCCGTCTGCTGTGGGAAACCTATTTGCTTTCACCTATTGTAAGGAAGAAAAAGAAAAATATCACCAAAATGCAAAATCTACTTAGTAAGCATGAAACTACCAGAAGCAATTTAAAATCCCAAGAGTGAATACTGTTTGGGCACCCATCATACAGAAGTTTTCCAAATAGGTAATTCTACACGTAATTCTAATTGCAAGAAGCAATTCTTCCCCACCTTTGCAGTCAAATCTTCCACTTTAGTTCTCAATGCATCCAAGCCATCTTTCATTTCTTTCAACACTCCAACTAACTGGGGAGCTTCCCTAATCAAAAACAAACAGAGAGCAAGAAAACTAGTTAAACCCATTAAAGCTAACCCTTCAAATCCTCATGGCCAAACTTTTTGAAGTTGATGACAAGGCAATATCTAGTCAGTTACCCACATTCAATGTTGCTCTAATAACAAGACTGAACTGCAAAAACACCAAAGCACATGCACTTACTTATTTATCACGCTTCGAACATTGTCCGAATCAGCTGTCCCCATCATTCAGTTAACTTTTACCAACTAAGACCTACATTCAATTCGCGAGACCATAATCCCCATAAGAAAAGAGTCAATATCAAAGCAAAGCCTGAAGCTTGCAGGGAAAAAAGGTATAACTTGAGTTGCTCACCTCAAAGAAGAAGAAGAAGAATTATCGAGGAGTAAGAACCAGAGACTGGTTCTCAACTTAAATTATGCAAAATTGCTAGAAAAGAGTGTGTTAGGGTTTAAGAGGTTGTCACGTTTCATGTCTGAGCTTCGCGGGCCCAAATTGCAGCTTTGCGGGCCCAAATTGTAGCTTTTTACAATTGGGCCCAACGAAAGTCAACTGTGACGGAGTTTTAACTGCTTAGCCGTGACGCTATCGTTTCCTTTCCGTTAAGGCGTTGACAAAATCCCCCAATCCCAATACGCAGGACACGTTAGGCAATAAAATCCTTAACAGGGACATCTCAGGGCACGTTCTTCGGTAAAACGAAAGCGAAGCGTGCTCACCGCCGCATCCTCACATTCTCTTGCTGCACCCGCAACACACAAGATTCCAGCCTATCCCAGTCACCAGTCACCATTTACCACCAGTGAAACCAAAATAAGTAAAAAGAAAAGAAAGTAAAAATAGCAACGGAAACAAAAAAAAGGAAGGAAAGGGAACGGAACACAAACACGCACTTTCTGTCTCCTTTTCTGTCATGCGTCAGCGACCGCCTCGAGGATCGGATCTTCGCTGCTATAATTTTACAAGAGTCCGGTTCCAACGCGTCGAAGAATCGGTCTTAAATTATTGCCTTTTCATGAATAAAAAGATGAATGCTTACGGCTTTTCAATTGCGATGGAATTATTCTTCTTGTTGTGGCCCGAATTCCTTAGGGTTTGATCCTCGGTTTTGCTTGGCGAATTCTGAGATTTTCTCATGAAGTTATACGCAGTGAATGGGTTGCATTTGAATTTACTGTTTTTCCGGATAATTTGAGTGCGGATTTTGGGGTTTTGAAAGTGAACAGCATTGACAATGGCGGTCTCGCCCGTGAAGGTCCTCTTCGGGTTCTTGGTGATTTCCATCACGTTTTGGATGTTCCTTATGTAAGTTCCCCGATGCCTTTTTTTTCGTCTTCTCTTTTTTCTTTAATTTTGTTTATGTCATTTTGATGATGTGCGTTCGCATTTACTTGCTTGCATCGAGATTTGGTTTCATCACTGGCGTTTTGTGAATGTTTTGCGGCCAATTCAGGAATGTACACTTGGACATCAGTGATCGTCAGTTTCTGAAGTTTCGATTTTTATGCTTTTAGAATGTGCGCATAGATGATTGATGATCAAGTTTGGTACTACGTTAGTTAAAAATTCTGCTTGGTGTATCACCAAATCTTCTGAAAATAAAATTAAGCTAGAAAAGCTCCATTGTGAGACGAACTTGTTTCCATAATTGCTTTCTTTGGTCTCTCAAACGACGGATGAAATATTAAGATTAATGTTTTGTTCCAAGTTGCTATATTTATGTTTAATAACACAACTGATGTCACTTTTTTAGTTGCTAAAACTGTATCCATGCCTTATTGCAGAGTTATTTATAAAGCGTTGGCATTTTTTCTAAGCCGGAAGTTGGGGGCATCTATTGAATTCCGAACTGCTGGATGGAAATCTCTTAGGGATGTCATGGTGAAGTGCAAAAAGGTTTATCTTTCTCTCAACTGAGTTTCCATGTACCATTTTTCTTTTCAAAAGTGTGTTGGCAGCAGTGACCACTATTTGCTCCCTGCAATTAGCTAATAACTTTTAAGGGTATAATAAAGGTTCAGTTAACTATGATATGGTTTCCTAGGCAGTAAATGATGGATAGTTCTCATCAGTACCATCTGTAACCCTTTCTGTACGGTGAAGATTTTATGATTATAGATCAAACATGCCTATTTTTGCCTCGAGTTGTAAGATTTCTTTCTATTTTGCCATTAGTTTACGGTTTCAACTATACTTTTGTGGTTTCTTAAACTACTGTGGAATTGATGTGAACCTTGGGGACTATTATCTCTGCTCTAATCCTTTTCTTTTCTGAAGCACTTGCCTTATATCAATTATGAATCTTTTGGTCCAATTAGTAAGCTTTCATGAATTTCATTAGAGGACAAGAGTTAAAGCAGCTTTGGCAAATTTTTCTTTTCAATTTCCCTTCTTGAAAAATTGATGTTTTTTTTCCTGTCCCTCTTCACCTTCTTTACCTCCATCTTCTAGATTTGGTGTTTTCCATCAGGTAATAAAGGTCACTTACACCCCAAAAATTTATTTAGGAGTAGAGTTATAGGTCTCTGAAGTTTATGTTCTTTTGACTACTATAATTTACAGGGTGCTATTGAATCCATATCTATTGGCGAACTCAGAGTCAGTTTGCGCCAAGCCTTAGCTGGACTTGGAGTTGTTACCATTTCTAGAGATCCAAAGCTGCATGTGTTAATATGTGAATTGGAAATCGTAATGAGGTCCTCCAACAAAGGCACACGTGAATCAAAAACACGGAGAACCAGGTCTCGCTCTTCAGGTGGGGGAAAGTTTATGTTTGCAGCTAAGATAGCACGATATGTGTCGGTGTCAATCACAGATTTGGTTTTGAAGGTAAGTAATGTTTAACTAAGTTACTATTCTAAGGAATAACATTAGCAATACATATTCATTATATGTCTCCCATGGATTACAATATTAATGGTCACATTGAGGTATCTTCAATTGATGATTTTTTTTCAGTAATTCAATCTCTAACATCATAGAGTATCTGAAAGACTCATGAAAGTCATTGTGTTATGAAAGCAAATTTGCCAATTTCTTTTTGGGTAAGTGGGTTTGACTGAGAGTGGATGGAAGTTAATCCTTGCATTTCAAAATCCTCCTTTTAAATATTTGCATTCCTGGATTTACTTTCTTCGAGGCAACAGAATCTATACATTGTGCTTATGCTTTGACTGGGATTTAACTTAGAAATCCACTAAAGGATAGACTAAAACTCCTCTGAGATGTAGGCTAATCTATGGTGATTCCATTGTTGAAACTCTTCATTATAGCTAGTTGACCATACTTCAGAAGTTAAATGTTGCAATTCTGGTTGATTGTTAGAATAAGTGGCTTGTATGACCATTTTGTTGACCACGTGCAGGGTCAGCACAGTTTGCAACTTGATGCAACATTTTCTTTTTCTGTTTATCAATTTAAAAATGGCCGAATTTTTGTAATTATCAGTTTGGATTCATGAAACAGTAAAAAACAAACCTGCATTTTGGGACCTGCAAAACAACCTTGTCAGATCGAACATCAAAACGACCTAACTGATTTTATCATGTCCATTTGTACGGTGTGCTTATGATATGATGTTAAAGCAGTTGGTTGGTAATGCAATACTGAAAATTTTGAAAATATAAGTTGATAGCATTACGTATTAATTATCTTGTTCTGCATTCTGTTTAATGTATATCTTGCACCATTATATTTAGCTGGTCATTGTTGTGATCTCTGGAAATGTTGCAGACGCCTAAAGCTATGGTTGAGGTTAAAGAACTGAAACTCAATATGGATGGTGGAACTGAACAAAATTTGTTGGTAAAACTGGGCATGTTACCTTTTTCTATATACATGGGTGAACCGCAAACTAGTAGTGACCAGCTATCCAGCTTCAATAATGACGCTTATCCTGCTGTCCATGAGGCAGCATCTGGTGCAATTGAAAGGTCTGGTGCTGCTTTTTGCTGTGAAGAGTTTTCTCTTTCATGTGAATTTGGTCATCACAGGTATTTCTCTCTTGACTTGTTCATTTCCTTTGGTTTCTGTATATTGCAAACCTGTCATTGCTGCTCTGTGCTAGCTGGTTTGATGGAAGCATTGATATCAGATGTTTGGACTTTCCCTTGCATAGCTCCTGATTTCCCCTAGAGAATTCTCACTCTCCTTTTGTACTTTTAGCTGGCTTGCAATGTATGAGTTCTTTTAATTTAACCTCAAGAAGGCCTGTTTTATCACTCAAAAATGTCTGTTTTTTTGGATGTAGAGAAGTAGGTGTGATGATCCAGAATGTGGAAATTAATTTTGGAGAGGTTATTGTGAATCTGAATGAGGAGATGCTTTCAAAAAAGAAGACATCAGATGCTGTTTCTCACACAGACAGAGGGCCAATTGTTGATTCTGCAGTTAGTGAAAATCCACCGAAGAAAAAATCATCACTTGAAGCAATAACAAAGTTTGCTTCTGTGTTTCCTGCCAAGGTGAGTGGGTTTTAGTTATAATTTCAGTGGGTCGAAATTCATACTTCACTTTTGACTGAATGTGATGATTTACATTTCCTCTATATTTGAGCTACATAGGGTAGCTTTAATACATTTTGGACTTTAATGCAGCTTGCCTAGAAAGAAATTATCAATTGCTAAATAATGATTGTTTTTACCTAATAGGTTTCCTTCTGTTTACCGAAATTGGATGTGAGGTTTGTGCATAGAGAACATAACCTTGTTGTGGAGAATAACATCATGGGTGTTCAATTGAAGAGCATCAAATCACGGTCTACTGAAGATATAGGGGACAGTACACGCCTCGATGTTCAGATTGATTTCAGTGAGATACACGTATGAGAATAATGACTTTTGTTGAAGCTTTTCTAATGTTGTTACTTCACCTTTGTCAGTAACTTGGGAACTTGATGACATTTTCTCTACCTTATATTGCAGCTTCTTAGAGAAGCAGGCACTTCAGTTTTGGAGATTTTGAAACTTGATGTTGTCTCCTTTGTCTATATTCCAGTACAGGTAAGCTTTCTTCTATTCCATTCTATTGTTCACTTGACATTCTTCAATTATATTATCAGCATGAAATTCCATGCTGATAATGTTTTCAAGCATGGGCTGTTAACTTTTCTTTATATATATATAAAAGAGGATTTTTGTTTGAAATATGTAGATGCCAAAAATATTTTTTTCCCTGAGCATGCTATCCTGTTACTTCTTGCTTTAAAGCAATTGACTTCTCTCTATTTCTTTCTTTTTTCATCTCTATGTTCATCAGCCATATTGGGTTTTTGAACTTTTATTCATTTGTCTGTATTTGTTTCCTTGTTTTCCAATGATCTTAATATTCAGCCAATATCGCCAGTGAGAGCTGAAATTGATGTTAAGCTGGGAGGTACACAATGCAACATTATAATGAGCAGATTAAAACCATGGTTGCGCCTCCACTACTTAAAAAAGAAAAAGATGGTACTCCAGAAAGAACCCGCTGCTCCTTTAAAACCACAATCAAGTGACTTTAAAGCCATCATGTGGACATGTACTGTCTCAGCTCCTGAAATGACCATTGTGCTTTATACTATCAACGGGCTGCCTTTATATCATGTAAGTGACATGCTTATCATTTTTCGGTCATAGCAAATTTAGTTCAATTATTGAGCCCTTCTGCTTCTACTGCTTACCTGTTAGTCAGCTATTGGATATTATATATCCTCTAAAAGACCTGTTACAGAGAATTGTATTTTTATTGATATCATGTTTGTTAATGATAATGACGACTATAATCTTTTGTCGTTTACCATTTTGAACGTTGGTAAATGGTAAATTACCCTTGAAGGTATAAAAAGTTGGCATTTCTTCATTCATATTCTTGTTCCAAAAATTAAAAGTAAAATAACCTGGGAAATCGGCATGGCAATATGCCACAGTTTGATCAAGCCTTTACGTAGTAATCTGGAAATTTGGTCTATACCAACTGCAGTTGGTTAATCTCTTCTTTTCTTTTTCTTTTTCTTTTTCTTGAAACTGGGAAACATCTGTTGCACAAATAACTGGAATTGAGAAATTTGAAAATTTTTCCTGGAAGAACACTGTGACAAATCCTATAAGTTTTTTCCTATTCTTTATTTTTTATGTTGATGGAAGATATTTAATTTTGTTTTTCTAGGGACCAATCAAACGTTTAGTAAATACCAACAGCCCTTTTGGTCCACTCTCATCCTTCCTGAGAAAAAAAAGAGAAAGTGAAGAATAGCTAGAAAGATGAAGGACCATTTCAGGGTGCTTGTACATTAGGCTGAGTCTCTATTCTGATTTGTTCTCTTCTTCCTTTAACCCAACCAATTGTGCCAATGGGCTATCTCAGTTTCTTCCATCATTTAGGACCTGCAAATTCCAGTAAAGACCAAAAAGAGCTATAAAATTCTCTGGACCTTATGACTGGTAAGTCTAACTTACCAACCCATAGCATTTTCGAGAAACAGGTCCTGTCATGGGATTCCCATGGTTTAACCTCCAATATGCGGGCAACTATGCAACAAAAAGCTACTACATAATTTTGATTTGAGCTTTATTTTTTATCCCAAAATTCTGGTTTCTGATAGTTAGCAAAATGGAGTTATGCATCCCTTTCATACTGATATGACATTAATAGATCACTCCTTTTTGAAATGTGGAAATAGTGGAAAGTTGAAACTTTTCTTTTTAAGCTTAGGATATCTCGCCCTACCTTTGCTACAACTTAGAACTAAATGTAACCGAGTACCAAAATCTTGTATGTACTTGTTTCCAGTTACCTTTTTAATTGAATCTATGTGACCCTCTATTCTTCTTTAGATGCTATCTTTTGCATATGTGTTTAGTGATTATCTCATTAAACCTGTTATGATGAATCATTCATGAATACTGACACCTTGGATTAATAAGGGATTCAAATGCATGGCTAATGAAGACAACTAACTTCTGATTTCTTTTGGTGTAGGTTTGTTCACAATCATCCCATGTATTTGCAAATAACATATCAACAAAGGGAACTGCAGTACACGCGGAACTTGGTGAATTAAACTTTCACTTGGCAGATGAGTACCAAGAGTGCTTGAAAGGAAGTCCTTTCGGGGTGGATTCAAATTCAGGTGCATTATTGCATATTGGGAAGGTTGTTTTGGACTGGGGGAAAAAGGACACTGAGCCATCTGAAGAAGGAGGAACTGGTAGCAAATTGTTTCTGTCTGTTGATGTAACTGGTATGGGTGTTTATTTTAATATGAAGCGTGTAGAATCCCTAGTTGCAACTGCCATTTCCGTTCAAACACTCTTGAAAGGTTTAGCTCATGGTAGAAGAACAACACAGAGCCAAAATATAAGGATGTCTAAAACATCAGGGAAAGGAACTAAGCTCTTGAAATTTAATCTGGAGCATTGTTCTATAAATTTTAATGGAGAAACCGGCTTGGAAAATACAGATGTTGATGATCCCAAGCGTGTAAATTATGGATCACAAGGTGGTCGGGTTGTAATTACTTCCTCAGACGATGGAACACCACGCCGTGCAAGTATAATGTCCACAGTGTCTAATGAGTTTAAGAAGTTGAAGTATTCCATTTCCCTGGAAATTTTTCATTTTATGGTATCTGTGAACAAGGACAAACAATCTACAGAGTTAGAACTTGAAAGAGCAAAATCTATTTATCAGGAGCATGTAGAGGAACCTAGGCCTGATACTAAAATCACATTGCTTGATGTGCAGAATGCAAAATTTGTTCGCCGTACTGGTGGTCTCAAAGGGATTTCTGTGTGCTCTCTTTTTAGTGCCACTGCTATTACAGTCAGGTGGGAGCCTGATTTACATCTTTCATTGTTTGAACTTGTTCTGCAATTGAAACTGTTGATATATAACCAGAAGCTTCGGTGTTGCGTGGATGAATATGGTGAATCTGCTTCTAGCATGAGAGATAAAGAAGAGAAAAAGGAAGTTCCTCAGGAATCTGGACATCTTGACAAGCATAAGAAAAAGGAATCCATTTTCGCTGTTGATGTGGAATTGCTAACTGTATCAGCTGAGGCTGGAGATGGTGTTGATATGATGGTGCAGGTCCAGTCAATTTTCTCAGAGAATGCCCGCATAGGAGTACTTCTTGAAGGCCTTTTTCTCAGTTTCAATGGGTCAAGAGTCTTAAAGAGCAGCAGAATGCAAGTTTCTCGTATCCCTAGTGCTTCTAATAGTACATCTGACCTGACAGGACCTGGTGTTGTCACGTGGGATTGGGTTATTCAAGGGCTTGATGTTCATATTATCTTACCCTATAGGCTGGAGTTGCGTGCCATTGATGATTCCGTTGAGGATATGTTACGGGCTTTGAAGCTTATAGTTGCTGCTAGAACTAAGCTTATATTTCCGATGAAGAAGGAAAGTACAAAACCTAAAAAGCCAAGTTCAACAAAGTTTGGATGTGTAAAGTTATGTATAAGAAAGCTCCGTGCTGATATTGAAGAAGAACCTATACAAGGTTGGCTTGATGAACACTATAAGTTGATGAAGACTGAGGCATGTGAGCTGGCTGTGAGGATGAAATTTCTTGATGAACTCATTTCCAAGGGCAACATTTGTCCCAATCCTGCTGAGTCAAATGATTCTAGTTGTGAAAGAAAGATAACCCACAACGGTGTCGAGATTGATTTGCAAGATCCCTTAGCTATTCAGAAAATAGAAGAAGAGATTTATAAGCAGTCATTTAGATCCTATTACCAAGCCTGCCAGAAGTTAGTGCCTGCCGAAGGCTCAGGTGCATATAGGGTAGGGTTCCAAGCCGGTTTCAGACCTAGCACTGCAAGAACTTCTGTTCTTTCCATTTCTGCAACAGACTTAGATTTAACTTTGACAAGGATTGATGGTGGTGAGACAGGGATGATAGAGGTTATCAAGAAGCTTGATCCTGTTGCTCTTGAATATAACATACCATTTTCTCGACTATATGGTAGTAATATTTTCTTGCGTGCGGGCTCCTTGGTGGCTCAGTTAAGAGATTATACCTTTCCACTTTTAGCTGCTACTTCTGGAAAATGTGAAGGTCTTGTTGTGCTAGCACAACAGGTAAGCTTCAAATGTCTTTCCACTAATTTTTCTGCTCTTTCCCTGTTTTTTGAAATTTCAAATTTTCTTTTCAATCTTCGCCTATTTGTGCATTCTCTAGCCATTTTATTCCGCATAAAAACTCAAAACAGAGCTGGAGTTAATGATAGTTAACTAATCAATGGTAAGGAGTTTTTCATAAATACTGGCAGGAACTTGAACATGAAACATTCTTTGATGGCTGACTTAGAAATAGTATGTCAAACCAAATCTCTCGGTTAGCAGTAGTGAAGATGGATATTTTTCTTGCTGGAGTTTTAAATGTTATTGGAGGTTGATAGAGACTGGGTTATGTTATGGGGTATCAGATGGCAGTTTGTATTGCCAGCTTACTGTTACGATTCAGCGAAACATCCCTTTTGTTAGTGACCTAAATGGCTAAATTCATGTCAGCTTTTCTTTGCTTTTGTTCCTGTGTTGAATATCTAGGCCTTATATTTGCTATATACACTCTTGACTTCACCTTCTCTCTTTGTTCCTTCTTTTAGGCAACGGCTTTTCAGCCCCAAATATATCAAGATGTCTTTGTTGGGAAATGGAGAAAGGTGCGCCTGCTTCGTTCAGCTAGTGGGACAACTCCTCCAATGAAATCATACCTCCATTTACCTCTCTATTTTCAGAAAGCAGAAGTATCTTTCGGAGTGGGATATGAACCAGTGTTTGCTGATGTGAGCTATGCTTTTACTGTGGCTCTACGTAGGGCTAATCTAAGTGTTCGGAATCCTGGTCCACTAGTCCAACCTCCAAAGAAGGAGCGTAGCTTGCCATGGTGGGATGATATGAGAAATTACATTCATGGAAGTGTAACATTGTCCTTTTCTGAAACAAAATGGCATGTTCTCGCAACCACTGATCCTTATGAGAAGCTTGACAAACTAGAAGCCACATCTGGTTCTTTGGAAATCCAGCAGTCGGATGGTCGTGTGTATCTGTCTGTAAGGGATTTTAAGATCTTTTTCAGCAGTTTGGAGAGTTTGGCAAACAGTTGTGGCATTAAGATTCCTCCTGATGTATCTCCTGCTTTCCTTGACGCCCCAATGTTTACTCTTGAAGTTACAATGGATTGGGGTTGTGATTCTGGCACTCCATTAAATCATTACTTGTTTGCACTTCCCATTGAAGGGAAGCCTCGTGAGAAAGTTTTTGATCCCTTTAGATCTACATCATTGTCCCTTCGCTGGAACTTCAGCCTTAGACCATCTATTCCTTCATGTGAAAATCAAGCCCCTGGTTCGATGGAAGGCAACAAGGTCACAGATGTAACTGGCTATGATCCGTCTTGCAAGCCAGAAAGTAGTGCCGTTAGTTTGCCAACATTGAGTGTTGGTGCTCATGATATGGCATGGGTAATTAAGTTCTGGAACATGAATTATCTCCCTCCACACAAGTTGCGTACATTTTCCCGGTGGCCTCGTTTTGGAGTCCCTAGAATTCCTAGATCAGGCAACCTATCTATGGACAAGGTGATGACGGAGTTTTTTCTTCGCATAGATTCTTCACCTACTTGTATAAAACATATGCCACTTCATGATGATGATCCTGCAAAAGGACTAACTTTTAATATGTCAAAGCTGAAATATGAACTTTGCTTCAGTCGGGGTAAGCAGAAATACACTTTTGACTGCAAGCGTGAACCTCTTGATCTTGTTTATCAGGGTGTTGACCTTCATGTGCCTAAGGTTATCTTAAACAAAGAAGATCCGACCAGTATTGCAAAAATGATTCAATTGAGGAAGAAGAATTCTCAACCGTCTACTGTGGATAGAATTCCTAGTGAAAAACGCAATAATCTTGGTGGTTGTACGGAGAAGCATCGTGATGATGGATTTTTTCTATCATGTGATTATTTTACAATACGAAGGCAGGCTCCAAAGGCCGACCCTGCAAGTTTATTGGCATGGCAAGAAGCTGGGAGGAAAAATCTTGAAATGACATATGTGCGGTCGGAATTTGAGAATGGTAGTGAGAGTGATGACCACACGGGTTCAGACCCAAGTGATGATGATGGATACAATGTGGTAATAGCTGACAATTGTCAACGGATTTTTGTTTATGGCCTCAAGCTTTTATGGAATATTGAGAACAGGGATGCTGTTTGGTCTTTTGTTGGTGGACTATCTAAAGCATTCGAACCTCCAAAACCTTCTCCTTCTCGACAATATGCACAGAGGAACTTGCTTGAGGAGAACCAGTTACGTGTTGAAGATAAAATGAATGAAGAAGATAATTCTAAGGGCCCCTCTACCAATCAGAACAGAAATCCCCCTTCTCAACAAGCAGAGCCTTTAGAGTCTCGTATATCTCCATCACATTCACTGAAAAATGAGAAATTTTCATTTGCTGCACTTGGTATGTTTTGAGTACAATTGTATTCTGGATTAATGGCATCTATATGTGAATTATCTGTGTATGGCGCTTTAATTTTTGTTCTAAACTGCGTAACCTTGTCTTTTACTGTATTTATTAGTTAAGCAGCTCTATTTTCACTTTTTGGAACAGCAGCAAATGGAATCACAGATGATTCTGAGGAGGAAGGGACTCGTCATTTCATGGTCAATGTTATTGGGCCACAATTTAATCTTCATTCTGAAGAAGCCAATGTAAGCTATAAATCAGCATTTAAATTTTAATATCGTTCATATTTTAAGATTACTAGGTGTCAACAATTTATTTATTTATTTTTTCTTTCTCCTTTTTGATTTTTATATGACCATCTTTGTAGTCCCTGATCTAGTGGGATTTTTCTATCTTTTCCAGTTATACTTTCTTAGTTATAGAATGTTCCATTCGCTGCTTAATGCCATAGGTATTTAAACCATATTTTGAAACTTCTCAGTAAGTGAATGATTTATGTTACGAATCGGTTGTATACTGGATTAGGATTGGGCATATGTTAGTTTCCATTTTTCTCAAAGAATTTGTGCTTATAGTTTTATTGTAAATCATGTCAATAACATCAGTTTTTTGTCCATTTTTATTTTTCTACTGGGAGATCTGCTTTGCCTCCACACCGTGGTTTCTTCTCAATTTTACAAATTTCCTTTTCAAGTGCATGATTATGAAGCTTTTCTCACAATGTTATCTTCATCAGAAAGATACTCCTTAAATCCTCAATTTCAGTGTGCCTAACATATCTGAAATTTTCAGTCTATTTACTTGAATGCAACTCACGCTTTGGGATATCACATTTTTGCACTGCTCACCAGGGTCGATTCTTACTTGCTGCGGTTAGTGGTCGTGTTTTAGCTCGATCATTTCATTCAATCCTTCATGTTGGACCTGAGATGATTGAACAAGCGCTAGCAAATGGAAATGTACAGCTTCCTGAGTCTGTGCCTGAAATGACATGGAAACGCATGGAGTTCTCTGTTATGTTGGAGCACGTACAGGCTCATGTGGCTCCAACTGATGTTGATCCAGGAGCTGGGTTGCAATGGCTTCCAAAAATTCGTCGAGGCTCTCCAAAAGTAAAGCGTACCGGTGCTTTGCTTGAAAGAGTTTTTATGCCTTGTGATATGTACTTCCGCTACACACGACACAAAGGTGGGACTCCGGACTTGAAGGTAAAAGGAAAAGCACATTTGTTTTGTTTGATTAATAATTTGGATTGCATAGGCGAACTGACACTTTTTGTTCAGTACACCATTCTGTTTATGCATATGTTGACCTGTTGCTTTGTTCAAACAACTTCTGCATTTGGCTGCAGGTGAAGCCCTTAAAAGAGCTTGCTTTCAATTCTCACAATATAACAGCAACAATGACATCTCGCCAGTTTCAGGTCATGCTGGATGTGTTGACAAATCTCCTCTTTGCTCGGCTACCTAAGTGAGATGTTTATCCTTTTTGTTGTCTTTTTCTCTTTTTAAGCCTTGCCTTCACATTTTTGGTTGATATAAATGAAAATTTTCCATCTACATTTTTGTATTAAAAATTAAGATTTCATTGTGTTTTGTGCTTCAGGCTTAGGATCCTTTTGTAGCATTGCAATGGGAGCTTTAGCAATAGATTCACTTCAGGAAACTTTATATCATTCCCTCTCTTTGTGGGAGGAGAATGACAGCAGAAGTGTTCTAATTTAGGCCATGGACTGCTTTTCAAAGTGCTACCATCCTCATATGTTGTTATTGTTTATCAAACTGTGCCAATTAAGATCTAATATGAACAGAATGTTGCACATGCAGTTGATGTTGGATAGCCCCAGATTATCTGCATACTCTTTTGATAGAAACAAATATTGTGCAGTTTGAGTTATTGAATTTATTGTCAAGGACTTAAGAGAAGCAATAGGTCAAGGAATCATTCCCCAAGTTCACAACAAGAACTAGGAATCATACACCTAGAATTTAGAAGCTGGTGACATTACACTAATAGATTCCTAGAAATCAGTTATAAGGATCTTAGAGGTAACACTCGATTCTCAAGTTTACTTAAGAGAAGCAATAGGTCAAGGAATCATTCCCAAAGTTAACAACAAGAACTAGGAATCATATACCTAGAATTTAGACTAATGAAAGCTGTTGACATCACACTAATAAATTCCTAGGAATCACTTAAATGGATCTTAGGAGTCACACTCGATTCTAAAAGTTACTTTTAGAAAGAAAGAATCACACTTCCCTGCTAAGAAACTGAGAACACCTGCCTTCTCTCCTTCACAAACTGAAATGTTAGATAAGATTCCTATCAACTAGATCCTACCAAGACAAGGGCTCTAACCTTTATAGCCTAATAGATGTTAACTACTAACCTAGCAGGGACTTAAAATAAAGCTATTATAGTTTAATTTCTAACAACGAAAACTGACAAGTAAAGAAATTGAGTAAAACTGCCTGTGGAGGAAAATAACACCTAATCTGATTCCTGCTCCCATCAATGGTTATTTATAATGCAATCACCCCTTGGTCTTATGTCTCTCTAAAGTTATTAATCAGAATTAAATTGGTGTTATACCAGACTTTTGTTTTCTTTCATTTAAGTTGGTTGATATATGATTCAGGCCCAAGAAAAGTAGCCTTTCATATCCTACTGAAGATGATGAAGATCTTGGAGAGGAGGCAGATGAGGTAGTGCCAGATGGTGTTAAAGAGGTAGAACATGCTAAGATAAAACTTGAACAAAAAGACAGGGAGCAGAACTTGGTCCTTAATGACATCAGGGTGTTGTCTCTCCATTCTGATAATTCTGGAGACACAAATTCAAGAAAGGAAGGTGACTTGTGGATGATCTCTGGTGGAAAACCCTCTCTGGTAAGAAGCAGAATTGGTATTGACATATAATATATAGATGATTGCCTTCATTTAAATTGTAGAAGGGCCATAAAGTTTAGTGTGGTGTATGCTTCGGCTCAGAGTTCACAGTGCCTTAACACTTTATTCCAAAATGACATTTTTTGGGATCTTATGTTATGCTCAATAAATGTTTTGGCACATTCTTTAATAATGTTGACATATTGATGCTTTTTCTCTTCCAATGTTCTGCCATTATGGCATGTCAATCCTTCATTACATGATAGTACAAGCTTGGTTACTGCAGGTACAAGGACTGAAAAGGGAGCTTGTGAATGCAAAAAATTCTAGGAAAGCGGCATCTACATCGTTAAGGACGGCTCTGCAGGACGCTGCCCAACTAAGACTAATGGAGAAGGAGAAAAACAAAAGTCCGTCCTATGCAATGCGCATATCTATGCAGATAAATAAAGTTGTTTGGAGCATGCTCGTTGATGGTAAATCTTTTGCTGAGGCTGAGATAAATGATATGGTAGGTGTCTAAAGATGGTAGAGGCATTCTTCTTTTCTTATGTCATATCATTTTTATTTTCATATTTCTCTTATTTTATAAATGCTTTAGTATGAATCAGAATCTTAATTCTCATCACGAAACATGTGGATTAGAGGTGACTAAATATATGTTTCCTCATTTTCTGCCCCAAAAGCTCTTGACTTTTTTATTGGTATCTTAGGCCAGTTCTGAGGATAAACAATGGCCTCTTTTGAGACTAGAAAATGTGGTCTGAAGTGCCTTGGTATTAGCAAACTCTTTGTAGAGGCGCTACTCCTTTAATTATTCCATTAAATATCTTTCATAATAATATTTCCTCATTACGACAATCTTCTGGGCCATAGGATGTCTCCCATAAGCTCTTACTGGCTCATATTTATTTCAAGGATATAACGCACACAGTTTAATTGTATGTTTTTCTTTCTTTATTTCCAGATTTTTGATTTTGACCGGGATTACAAGGATGTTGGTGTTGCTCTGTTTACTACAAAGTATTGTGTTGTGAGAAACTGTTTACCGAATGCCAAATCTGACATGGTTTTGTCAGCATGGAATCCTCCACCAGATTGGGGAAAGTATGCACATTTTGCTTATCTTTTCTGTATTTATTATGTGATCATTTTGTATATTAGGGTGGGTCTCCTCTTATAAACATGCAGAAGTTTTGCTTTCCTCTGAAGTAGGTGATTGGGCGTCCTTGTGTGATGTATATATCAACGAGAGTCCAATCTAGCTTTTCATGCGTTTATGTTCTAGTCCATTTGGTTAGTTGTGATGGACCACCTATTGCACCATTTCAGTATTCTTTCTTTCTCTTATGATTGGACCCAATAGATAGAATGGGTATTATGTTGCTGCAGCTAACATCAGTCAGATAAGTAGTTTTGCTTAATTTGCACCCCTTCATTTCTGAGACTAGTGTAACCAATGAAACACCTAAAAGGTACAGGTTTGCAGGCTGTTGTGCATTTTTGGGTGTATGCGTGAGGGAGAGAAAAGAGTCTATATGCATATTTCTAATCCCACTAGGACCTTCACCCCCCTCTTCCTCACACCATGTTTGTTTAGGAAACTGTAAGTGACTTTTGTGCTTACTGGTTCATTCACTTGCATTACAAGCATATAAATAAGTTTGTTTGCATTTGAAACGAAATTTACATGGTAAGTCAATGTTTGGACCAGAAAGATTCTCTCTGTATACATATGTATGTATGTACATATGCTGATTTTCATATTTTAATGTTGAAGATAAATTCATAAAAAAATTTGCTTCTTGTTTTCACTTCATACATGTGTCACAAAATTACTTACAACTTTCTATATGTTTCAATGATCATAATACAATAATAGACATTAATTCCTGAAAATACTCAAGGTACATGTCAGTAGAGGTACATGTCAGTATTTGATGATATTCATCCATTTTCTTTCTGTTTCTGTCACGCTGCCTGACAACTATTGTTTTTCCTGATTTAGAAAGAGCAAAAGAAATCTTTAAGACTCAATGTGTTGTAATTCATGCCTGCTCTATTTATGGCCAATTTTTTTCTTTATTTAAAGCTACATACTGGCGTACTTCCCATTCAAACATTTGTAATATGTTGTGATTTTCATGAGAAGTTGCTTAGTCAGTGATCATCTTGTTTTATCCGAAGCAGGTTGCTTCTTAGTCTGAGTCTTTCTTTATCTTTGTGTGCTGGCCATGAGAAGTTATGGTAAATGTTTAAGTTATAAGAGTAGTAACATACTTCTGTGGAATTTTAAGCTGAAGGTTACATTTTAAGTTGAAATTAAGGTTTTGGTT
The DNA here is from genome assembly GCA_027479065.1 of Erythroxylum brevipes. NCBI lineage: Eukaryota > Viridiplantae > Streptophyta > Magnoliopsida > Malpighiales > Erythroxylaceae > Erythroxylum > Erythroxylum brevipes. The sequence continues at coordinate 6,732,771 of JANIHY010000002.1, forward strand.
CTGCAATACAAATTATCTTGCTTCAGTCATCCTTCTTTTGTGAAGGCACACGGATTGTATCAAGATTGTAGTTATTACAGTAAACTGACGGCTGTGTATAGAAAAATAGTTGACAGCAATCTCTATTAGCACTTTAATTTAATCCTTTTTCAGATGAGTGATTTGCAGAAACTTCGAGAAAGTAGGGTCTCAAACAACTGATCAGCCTATTATATTTATTCCAAGTGGAATTTGCAACCTTATACAATGACTAAACGTTGTGTTCAAATTTCTAAAATTTTTACATAGTTTATACTACCGAGTACTGGTAGTCATTGAGCTTTGCTTGCTCATGAGCCAGCATTGCATATTTTGATAATTCCAGATTATTTTGACAGTTCGTTTGAACTCTTTTTCAACTTTAGTTGCTTGTGTAATATTGTAATCCTTTCCACACAAAACTGTTAAATTGTTCTGTTGGCCACAGAAAAGTGATGCTACGTGTAGATGCAAAGCAAGGAGTCCCAAAAGATGGCATATCTCGTATTGAACTTTTCCAGGTAATTCTCTCTATCTCTTCTCTGTGCATGTCTTCCCATTTCATCACTGCCAGTAGAAATAATCTGCAAGAAGCTGGGGTTATATGGAAAGCTTCGAGTTTTAGACTAAGTATGGAATTTAGTTGTAGTAAACACTTGCACAGAAAAAGATGGGCATGAAAAAAAAATTAGAAAAAAGAAACAGTTGAAAGGACAGCTAGGAATCATATCAAGTTGATTGTGTACTTTTGTATCAGATAGGTGACAATAAAAAAGTTTACTTAATAGTTCTATTCATTGGCTTGGATAGTGATGGTTCCAAATTACTTGTGTTTATTTCTAGATTCCAGTTTGACAATTAATTTATGTCATCAACATCTTCAAGTTAACTAAATCTTTTTTTCTTTTCTATTTCCCAGAGGAAGACTTTTCTTTGAAAATGTAGTACAGATATTTGTATTTATCAGTTTCAATTTTTGTTTTTATCTTTGCTCATTACAGCCTTTGTGTCCCGCAGGTAGAGATTTACCCACTTAAGATATATTTGACGGAGATAATGTACAGAATGATGTGGGGGTACCTGTTCCCAGAAGAAGAACAGGATTCTCAACGGAGACAGGTTGGTAAATTAACCATTTTGATTTAGTGAAGAAATTCAAATGAAAAAGACAGAGAAAAATAGCAAGGTCGAGATGTTAGTACCCAAGATTCCTTGGCTAGTGATTTACTCATTTGAGTTGCAGCAAGCTTGGAAGACCACTGCTGTAGCGCGGCGTCTTAAGAAAGGCTTGTTGAGCCAGGAAGCTCCTGTATCCGGCAGTCAAATAACAAAAGAGACAGAGACCCCATCAAAAATCTTTGGCTCCTCAGGCTCAGAGCTTCGGAGGACATCTTCATTTGACAGAACATGGGAGGAGACTGTTGCAGAATCTGTTGCTGCTGAGCTTGTCCTAGAGGCACACTCAACTGGTGTATCTTCCACGAAAAGTGATCCAGCAGGTTCAGTTGAGCAACAAGATGACTCCTCTAAAGGTAAATCAAAAGATGCCAAGCTTGTGAAGACTGGTAGGCCATCAAATGAAGAGAAAAAGGTTGGGAAGTCAAATGATGAGAAAAGAGCACGGCCTAGGAAGGTGATGGAGTTTCAGAACATCAAGATTAGTCAGGTCAGTAGAGTATGACTTTATCATTGCATAACAAATAATTGAATATTTCTTACCCTAAAACAACATAATCTTGTGTAGGTCGAGCTCCAGCTAACTTACGAAAGCTCAAGGTTCAATTTGCACGAGCTAAAGTTACTGATGGACACATTTCACCGAGTTGAGTTCACTGGGACTTGGAGGAGATTGTTTTCGCGAGTAAAGAAGCACGTTGTCTGGGGAACTCTCAAGTCTGTTACAGGCATGCAGGTAATGAATCTCAGTCAAGCCATCTTACTATTTGGTACTTCTGCAAGCTTTTATTTCATTCTGTTACATGTGATAGAAGTTGAAGTTGACTATTTCCCTGGTACTTGAACCAACCCCATGTCTAGTCATTGGCAGATCTACAAAGAGAATGTGAAGTGCTATGTCAAGGATCATCTTCTTTAGCCCAATCTTTCTTCTAATCTTTTTATTCCAATTCTTTCACTCAATCTTAAATGCTGACACCACAACTTATACCAGTTGCTTTTCCTCATTTTCAAAATTTGAAAGTCGTTTTCATTTACTTTAACCTTGCTACCACCTTCAACATCATGCAAAATCAACAAAATATTGTCTTGATGTCCTAAGCATGTAATTAAATATCAGCACATTTATCATTGCTTGAGCAATATTAAATGGCAGCTTAAATCCTTTTAAATTTGATTTTAAGATGATTTTGGAACTTCAAAGGGAACTATTAGAAGTATATCATTACAAGACTTTCCCTCCAGTTGCGAGCTGATCAAAGCTGTTTGAACCTTCTCCTATGGCATTCTACTCTAATTTTGCAGGGTAAGAAATTTAAAGACAAAGCTAATAGTCAAAGGGAGCCCATTGGGTCTGGTGTTCCAGAGAGTGAGCTTAATCTTAGCGACAATGAAGGAGGTCATGCAGGGAAATCTGATCAGTATCCAAACTTTTTAAAGCGTCCAAGTGATGGAGCAGGTGATGGATTTGTGACTTCCATAAGGGGTCTCTTTAACACTCAGCGGCGAAAGGCTAAGGCCTTTGTGCTGCGGACAATGCGGGGTGAAGCAGACAATGATTTCCAAGGTGAGTGGAGCGAAAGTGATGCAGAGTTCTCTCCATTTGCTAGGCAACTAACTATAACAAAGGCCAAGAGACTTATCAGGCGGCACACAAAAAAGTTTCGCTCTAGAGGACAGAAAGGTTTGTCTGGCTTTCTTGTATGTCTTTTAGTCCTTCTGTTCCTATCTGAAAGGAAATAATTAAACTGAATTAGTTTGGACCTCATTAACCACCGTTGTCTGACCCGTTAAAATGAGTTCTAAAAAGGTTTGAGCCAAAAAGAAGAAAAGTAAGAAAGAAAAATCATTGAAGAAGGAAAATGGTAACGTTCATCCTTAGGCAACCCTGAACAAAATCCCAGACTGCTTACTTTTACTTTTGAGCATAAAACTTTTCAACAAAAGGCATAGATATAATGGGAATGATGCGCTAAAACGTGCATCAAGTCTTTTAAAGGTGTGGAATGTCTATAGAACTCATTTTATGTGCGTGCATTTGCTTGGACACTGTCCACATCATTTGCTGCCCATGTCAAATATTTTGGCTCTCTGCTTACGTGGTTATTGGCAATAAGACTTGACATTTCATTCGATGACCAGGTTCGTCCTCGCAGCAAAGAGATTCACTTCCATCATCTCCAAGGGAAACCAGCCCATTTGGAAGTGATTCTTCCAGTGAATCTTCACCTTACGAGGATTTTCATGAGTAGCTAAAAAACAGAGTGTTGGAAGGCTTTGGGTGGATTATGCAGGACAGCTGGATATTGGGGAAGGCAATTTGTTTCACCACTTGAATTGGAGTTTGAGTCAATAAATCGTCTCCAAATTATAACAGGCCAGGGGACGGTACAGATCGAATACAGTATCCTCTAACGTGATTGGCTATTGGTGAATTGAACACGGAACCACTTCTTCAATTAATTCACACGAATCCTTTACTGTGCCATGTTAAGTCAGTGCCGTGAGACCTTAATCTTTTGGCCTTCATCTTCAAACAGTCACGGCTGTTTGTACAGTTCTCTGATAGTATGGCTTCTGGGTAGGTTATAAATCCCAAACAAGCTACCAGAGCCAACAATTTTGTACATGCACCGAACTATTGATTCAGATATGAATAAGTGTAGAAATCGCCTCTTAAGGCTCAAGAATTAGTGGTCCTGTGCGCTAGAGAAAAATACGTGTAAATGTCCGCTTCTGAGGATTCATTTTGCCTTTAAATATGTAAACGTTCGACAATTCTAGCAGCATTTTCTTCGACATCCCCTTACTATTTGCTTGCTGCGCTGGATGATACCAAAGGTTGAGACTTACCGGGACAAGAGCATTAGGGAAAATAATGAAATTATTAGATAATATAATTAATCACTTTCGGAAATAGATATTCTAATATTTTGTATTTTGGACAATTAGAAATTCAACTATCATTGTTAGTTCGTTAACCTTCGATCGAGATGATAACTGGAAAGTTGATGTCAATAATTACAATAAAACGTAGAGTTATAGAAGTTCGTTCTAATCACATCTCAGAAGCTATTAGCTAAAATAATCAAAATCTATTAATGAGACTTCCGTAACCAATCAAACTATACACATTTCAAAATAGAGTAAGTCAAATGTTTAAGTCCTACATTTCAAAATAAATGTAAACTTAAGAAAAGCTTTAGTAGAATTATTTTTATCAGGTTTATCAAGTAAATGTTTCCTGAGTACACTACAATCTAGTGACAACCTAATGAATTAATCAAATATGTACTTTCTAAAATTACAGAGACATATTTAACAAATCATACAGAAACAAGATCCAAATATCAAAAAGAAGCATCGCCCTATAATCTGGAACCAGCTGAATGGTACATTAGTCTGCCGCTATCAGATCGCTCTTCATTCTAATGTCAAGCCTGTTACCAATTACAACTTGAGAATTTGCTAACAGACAGTCATTACGAGGGATCAGCAACTTCACCCTTGTCTAGGGAGTCAAAAAGGGCATAATTAACACTCATGTCCACTGATTAGTTTAGTCCTTAAATTCCTCAATCTCCCAGTTAAGTCAGGGAAGCTGATTCTGTCACCTTCTAATCAAAATTAGCTTGAATATCCAGGTCTGTGTCTGAAGGATTAGTAAGCTCAACCAGTGGCTCCTGTTAATACCATCACAATGTCCATGAGATGATTCAGTCTCATGCATATAATTTACAGGTAGCTCAGACACGGGTGACAAAATATGTTGAACCAAATCATAAATGGTTATCTTTGAGGTATCATTTCCAAACAACTCTCGAATGTCTGTAATTATGATGATACAACAACCATGAGATAGAGCTGATAGCCAAAAACCAATATAATTGGAGAAGCGCTTGGTTTTCAGATTTTCATAATAATAGTGTTTTTTCTCATAATACTTGGGTAAACCTATGCCTTGTTACTAACTCTATGTTAGAAGGTACAAGTTTTTACCTTTTTCACAAACAAGGATAATGCACTGAACTTGTATCATCCCTCGTGTAACACCCTATTCAGAAAAACTAAACAAAAATGCCATCTAAGACATTGTTCGTTAGACATCTATCTTACCTGGTCATCAACGTCTCCCGCAGAATGGACAACTCCCATTGGCAAAGTGTTTGTCCGATCTTCAGCAGCTTCTTGCAAAACCTAATACAAGATGATGAATCAAGTTGCTAATCGCAACTAACAATAATTAACATTTTCTAAACAGAAGAAAAGGCCCCACCTTACCGGCGAACATATCAGAAAAGAAAATTCAAGATAAAATGAGCAAAGGAAACATTCAAATGGACGGGGAAAAAAAAGAAAAACCGCTCCAACATTCTGTGTAAGCTGAAACCATAAAGGGCTATAATGACACAGCATTAGTCCAAAATCAATCAAGATGAACTTCTGGTTATATGGCATGAACACATTTTAACTAGAATACAAATTGAATTCAAAACTCATGTACGTCAAGTCTAGGATGCGAAGCATACTTCTTCATCTGGGTTGGAAGGTTTCTTCGAACCTTCACTAATAACCTTGGAAGGATCTTCAGAAGTTCCCTGCAAATCCCACAAATTAATTTAGAGAAGAAAAAAGAACATCTCATTTAAGAAGCAAGAAAATTTCAGTGGGTAGGAAAGTTTTGTACGTGCTCATCCTGGCGGCCAGAAAATTCTCCTCCCATGACTGAAGGTTTAACATCTATGGGTGTTCCCTGCAGGTCTCATATAGGAATAAACTAGTGAGATCAACCAAAGCACCAACCCCAGGAAACCCAATACTGTATCTACAAGAGGGATAAGATAACTATGAGCTCCAAAAGATTCAGTGAAAAATTAAAACATAGTAGCCTGGTAACATAGTCCATCAAAATAAGTTCGTAAAACCCAAGACATAGATAACATAGTCCCATATCATAAATAGTGATAACATCATCACGATTAATTCATTACTCCAAGACCCATTAGTCAGATAACTGGAATTTCAATAACTATAAAAAGTTCTAATTTCCTTTTTTCAATCTCAAAAACTTGATTTTTAATATCAAGCTAATATGTTCACTTTTTTATAATTATTATCAATGCCTTGGATGATGACTAAATAATTAACATGAAGTACAAAATTGTCACTATTGCTAAAACCATGAAAGGTTATATTGCTCGTGTCTTGGTATTCTCAGATTTATTACCTGTGTACTCTTTCAGCCATTTTTAGTGAAAAACTAAACCAAACCTCAGAAAACAGAAGAATGACAGGAAGAAGCAGATGTAGAAATATTGCAAGACAATGGGGACTAAACGGGACCAAAAGGCATCCAGTGAACAAAAAGCTGCTTGTTTAGCTTTACAAGAAACAGAGAATACGAACATAATCAATAAAACAAATGAGATCTAAATGAAAGAAAAGGTAAAAATCAAGAGTGAATTCCACATTCAACAAAATTCATTAATCAGAAGTGCCTAATTTTGGTTGAAAATGATTTGATATGTATCCACTTTTGGTTATGTTTTGACAATTAGTAATAGGAGAAATAAGATAAAATTTATTCATCCAAACCATTCTTATGGAATTTTTTAGGGAAGTTAAACATAAGGGTGAAAATAAAAACTTCTTCCAAGATACGACTCACACAATATTGCACTACAATTTTGAGTAGCAAATCATGATTCAACACAAGTAGATTAAGATTTGAATGAAAAAACAGTCCATAAAGGAAAGTTGCAGACACTACTTATAACACATACAGGTTCAATTTGATCAACAGGAAGGCTTTTTCCTCCTTTATTGAGATTCCTTAGAGTTCCCTACACATTCAACAACGGTAAATCAACATAGTAGAAACATAGAACTACAGAAGTTAGTAACAATAAAACCAAATGTAAGCTCAATCAGAAGACCTGACGGGGAAAATTGTTATATGAAAGAATTTAGAAGTTCAAAATATGTACAAGTAACTGATTCCAACCAGAAGAGAAAAAATAACAAATCACTAAAGAACCGTGTATTTAATCTAAGATTTGGTTCTGTTTTGAAAAAACCACATGGTTTTTTGACAGTGGATATCATCTATTAATGTCCATTTGTCTTGCGTCCTGTATGGTTGTACTTATCGTGCAATGAAAGTACAGAAGATAATTGTGTAATCGCTATTCATTGTTAATGGTTTACCCTGCCAACAGCTAATGAATTGCAGTTTATTTCTTTGAAAGAGCAGGAGCATTAAAAAACACACAAATACCCCATAGCATATAAGTTTTATGTAAAAATGAAACGAAATCAGATATTAGCGTGTACTAAACAAACAAAATAACTTATCTTTAGTATCTTGAATGAGCACTAAGAACTTACTTGCATAGATAAATAAGTTAAAATGGACAAAATCCAAGTAAAACTTGTAGCTTTCTTTAGAGAGACCGTAAATGCCCAAGGTTTTTAAGATATCCAACCCTTTGGTACATACTCTCGATGCTTAACAGTATCATATTACTTTGTGATCTATGGCAAACAACCAAAGCAACTCAGATATCTTCTCCTAGCAGGGCCATGTCAAAGACATACTGAAGTATGTAAAGCCTTCAGATAAATGATCAAAGTTTTGACTTATCACAGTGTCATGTTGGTACAAAACATCATTGCATGTTATGGGTAAAACTATTTTTAAGCCTAAAGAAACAAACCTTATTTGCCCACATAAGACCACATGCATTACACAAAGTTCTTGGTCCAGCTGGCCCACGACGCATTGCAGGTGTATTACTTTCACTAACACCACAATGATGACATCTGCAAATACTGGAAAACATTGCGGAGATAGAAGAATCTAAGAACAATATAATACAACAGATGTCACCAAAATTATAATGCCAAACAGGAAACGACAGTGGCAGCAGAAGATATCATGACCAAAACCCCTACGTGCCAAAAAAATGGTAAAACCAGACTAGTCTAGCAACTCACACAGTTTCCGGATGCGAAGTGCCATCCTGAAGGCAACTCTGGGCAGAATCCCAATTTGAACCACCTGAACTTTCTTTTAAAGATGCAAATTGCCCATTCCTCCGGTGCATCCTAAGGTGAAATAAACAAAGAAGGGACTATTGTCAACTTTAAAGGACATGCATTTGACAATTGCAAGTTCAATCATAGTCTCAGAGAAAACAAGAAAAGAAAAGGTCAAGTTAAAAAAATTCATGTCCTAGCGGCTGGGCTGTATCAAACATAAAATTGATGCCAGCAGAAATAGTCAAAAGAGAAACACTGACATCGAATATGTTGTCATTTATCACTCTTTAAAAGATATTAGCATTCTAGTCTCTCTCAACCACCCAAAAGACTAAATCCAATATTAAATCTTGACAATTCAAACACATAATGGAATTAGCTTATCTTCAATGCCTAAAATAGCAATCAAGGTATGTGATCAAGCTGTCAACTTACTAATTTTCCAAAAGGTACTAGAAGATAATGAAATGGCCACTTGAAAATAATAATTGAGATTGAGATTGCATTCTACCTCTGTGCAACCTCTTTTCGTACAGTATATCTTATCTTCTTGTCAAAGCATCTCTCCTTCCGTTTCTCACGGAACCTAACGAGAGAGGCTATTCTTCGGGATAGATTTGAACGCTTTGGATTGTCACTTGCACCCTGCAAAATATAGCAGATTATACATATAATGTAACTAGATCACAAGAGATCTTATTGACATTAATAACTCAACTAATGAATCACCCCGTTATTTTGTTCATATTGCATTTGAATAGTCGGTACACCAGTGGGGATGTCCCGTCCTTCCAAAAGCAAAAGCACCGCTTGCACCTGCATTGTCAGTAAAAACGTAAGGCACTTTCTATTTCCATAACTATAACTAGATGTTTCAAGCTTAAGAGCAGCTGAACTCTTGAAGAAATTGATTACAAAAGTTCCTTTTATTGCTTCACATAAAGTGTCAAACAAAGACACCGAAATTTATAAAGGTTACATTTACATGAAATTATACTCCATTTCCATATTTCCGTATAAGGAGACTCGGTCCACTGTTAAGAAACTAAGATCGTAAGTGAAAAGTTCACGCTAAACCATAATTTTCAAGTTCCACAAGAGCGCAACAAAATAAAGAGTCAAGACACCAAAAGGAAAAAAGAGAAAATAGAATAAAGCAAAGATGGTCAAAGCCCGTAAAGAGTACATAACAAATAAAACAAGCAAACCAAGAAAGAATTGACAAGGCAAGAAACGAAAACCTCAGCAATTAATCAAAGATAAAAGGAAAAACAGACCTTTTCAGGTGTAACAGCAGGAAAAACGTAAACCTCTCCTTCAAAAGACAGAGTGAGCTCACTCGTCCTCGACGCCATAACCAAACCACCTCCACCTCCACCTCCACCTCCACTTCTTAAGTGATGCTCCGCCACGTTCACGGCGGTGGAATTCCCTTGCGCCTCCTCCAAATCATCGCCGTCGTCGTACTCGCCGCAGCAGTCGTCGTCGTCAGCGATCTGTATGGGCCCACGCGCGTGGTCCTCGTAAGGACGCGCCTGTAGAGGCTGTGGATTCGCAGCCGCCATTCCCGGAACAACTCTAACCTCACCGTCACCGACCGTCACACGCAGCTAAATCAGCTCTCCAGAGCTACCTGTTTCATTGGAGTCGACACCTAATAATCTGCTCTCTCTTTTAATTTTCCTTTAACGCTTACGCTTACGCTTCCTTCAAATTAATTTATTAACCTCTTCACTTCAAATGAACGTAAACAAGAATCGATTTGGGTTTTGATAATTTTGTAAGAGCTCAAGAAGCTTCTTCGGAAATGGATAGATACACTGAAGAGAGAAACGAAGTACCCTAAATAGCTAAGACTTGCAGGGGGTCTTCGCTTGTGCTTCCTTGGAGAGTCTCAATTTGGAAAATTCTCTAAATTTTTCTTTTCTTTTTCTTATATTATATTCCTTCTCCTTTTAATTTTCCGGATTAGAAGGAGCGTGTCGACAATTTCCATTAAAAGAATTAAAGTGTTGAGAGGGTGCACGGTCGAGAGATAAGAGTTAGCTGTGGACCGTCTGATTTCAGCAACGGCTCTGATGCTGGGTGGGCGGTGATGGCTCACATGGTATGCGTGGGACACGGCGTCAGTGATTGGCGAGACAATAATAATGGAATGATGTATTATGTGGAGCCCACCTGGGTCTACACGATGATCTGACGGCTGCTGGTGATGGGTTCAGGTGTGTGGTGATGACTATTTGATACTATTAATACCTAATTTTGTAGAGATAATATTTTACGGCAAAGTGGGCCAGGTGGGTGGAGCTCAGAGAGTGGATGGAGTGTGACAATTTGGGGACTTTTTTGCATTCGGATAATTGTACTTATCCATAGAGCAAACTGCAGATAAAGTCAAAACTGTTTACTTCCATAAACAGAGTACTTTCTATCATACACGAACCCCACCATGAATTAGATTAATAATTACCAACACATATACACTGAATGTTTCTAAACAAAAATCGTGGTTTGGTTACGACAAACGATTTTTCGTTGAATTTGAAAGTGAAGTGAAAGTATTTGGGCTTTTTTGGAATCCAGAGTTGGTAACTAGGATACTTTGTCGGCCAAAAATGTCGAAACAAGTACCTGGTACCTACTGTTCTTGTCCGTACCAAACGAGGAAGGACGAGCAGCCGAAGGACACGAGTCAAGAGAGAGAAAAGGCCAGAGAGAACGTTTAAAGCACTTCCTGCATTTCCATTCCATGCTTAGTTGGGCTTGAGGAAAACACTAAAGGAAAAAGTGTTTGTGCGAGGATATTTAGAAGTTAGAACCAAAAGTGGACATGTACGTTTATGTTATACACAACGACTAAGTCAAAAATTTAAGATACGAGGACTTAAATAAAATATAGATTTCACAAAATTTTTATATGAAAACTAAATGAAAACTAAAGTTTTATTAAGAATATAAAATAGTTAAAATTACAATAATTCTCGCCTACTTTTCATATATTAAAATCTTTTCATAACAAGATCATTGTCAATATTTGCAAATACATCTATTTCAATGTAACACACTAAACAATCATTCAATAGGTCATCTCTCATTTTATTACGAAGTGAATTCTTGATAATTTTCATTGCAGAGAAAACTCTTTCTATTGTGGCTGTAGCAACTAGTAAAAGTAATGACAAATTGACTAACAAATAAATCAAACGGAATACATGATGCTTTCTTGTAGCCACCATTTTTTTTAGCAAAGTCTCCAATTCCACTCAATTAAGAGAAATTCTTATCTATACGTACATCAATGATAAAATTCTCAAGTTGATATTCAAGTTTAATTAAAGCAATAGGAGGAAACTCTGATGGATAGAAATTTGCAAGTTCAATCAATTTGTCCATGTCAAATGCAGAAAAGGAGTCTTTATGATTAAGATATGACATACATAAAAGCAAACTTGTATTGACTTCATCAAATCGAATGTTAAGCTCTTGAAGTTGCATGTCAATCACAGAATAAAAAAGTTCAACATGATAGTGATGAAGATTCGTCATGTCTTCGCTTCTACGCCTTGATCTGTCTCTAACTATAAACATATCTTGCATATCTATCACGCTCACATTATTTTCACCACAAAAGTCAACAACTTGTTTCAATAAAGACTCCCAACCATGATCTCTAACTTGTTGCAAATGACATTTTGAGACTTTAACCAAATACATTGCATTCACTATATTTTGATCTTTTTTTTGTTAAACTTGAGATAACCTATTTGTGATTCCCAAGATTTTTATCGTAAGATGCAACACAAAGAGAAATTCAAAGCGAAACATAATATCAATTAAATCAATAACTTTAGCCCTTTGTGAATCA
>JANIHY010000002.1:6801758-6812517 GCA_027479065.1 Erythroxylum brevipes
GCTTACACTCAGCCTTATCAACACCTTTCACAGTCACCAAATTAAACTCTAGCCACACAAGAGAAGTACGCTTCTTGTTTTTAGTTACACCATGATCACGAAATTCCATAGCTGCAACCTCCTCTTCTTCATAAGGTAGACTTGAGAGATTCTTTGTTGTATGATTCTCAACTCCTTCCATCGGTTCCACGCTATCACTCCACGAAATTAACTGAATATTTGATAAGCAAACAACATAGAAGTTAGCTGGATTTTTGATAAGCAAACGATATACAATCACGGAACAATCCAATGGAATTAGCTGGATTTAAACAAGTGTAGCCGTGTAGGTGGTGGATGACATTAGAAATGATAAGTAGTATTGGATTTACCTCTCTTCGATGGATTACACCAAGTCACCAACGTATGGGTATGACGGTATGTTCTCTCCTCTCTTAGCTATCGCAAATAAGGTATGATATGAACTAAGGTATAGCTCGGCAACAGCCAACAGGTATAGCATGGCACAAATATTGTAAGACAAGATAGCGGCAGCGTTGGAACGTTTGACGATAGCGGCAGCGGCAAGTTGAGTGACAGTGCGTGTGCTTGAGAGTTGAGATTGTTAGGTGCTCAAGTTGAGTGCTCAAGACGACAGCGAGTGCTCAAGTTGAGAGTGACAGCGACAGCGGCAAGTTGAGTGACAGTGCGTTGGAACGTTTGGTGACAACGACAACGGGGCTAGTTGGAACGTTTGAGGTCGTTGAACTGTGTCTATGAAGGAACTTGGAACTTCACTACGTCAGTCGATTATTTTGGAATAAGATTGTTAGGTTTTATATCTAATTGATAATTATATATGTACCAATTAATATTGCTATTTGAAACTTCAGTAATTAGTAATTACGCAATAGTAGTAAATTATAGAAGAGTAAAGTGAAATATTATATATGTACTGAAAAAAAAAAGTTAATAAAAACTGATTGGGTATGGGTATCCATCGGTTCGGATTATTACTAGACCCATATCCAAATCCATATCCATATCTATTTTTTAACATCCATTTTCTAGCCTCCATATCCAATTTTTAGGGTCGGGTAGTACGGATATTAATCGGGTTGAAAACCCACTGTCATCCCTACATCTAAGTATATATGAGAAAAAAAGCCTTTAAATAGTTATCACTAAACTACAACCAACCGACTGGTTGTGAGTCATAAACCAACAATCTTTCACTTGTACTAAGTCAATCGTTTAAATATCTTATATTTTATCACTATATGACTATTATGCTATTGTTAGGATAGTAATTTAGTGAGAAAATTCTACAAGATTCTTTATAGTAAATAATTCCTTAAATCTTACAATTTTTATCTTAATTATCATCAACATTAAGGGAAATTGCCTACAACATTGGATCTTTGATAAAACCTAAGCTCCTTTCGCATGTGTAAAGGCTCTAATGTTATACAATACGTTAATATTTTGAATAATGCAAGGAACTATATTAAGTTCATTAAAAAATTTCTTGATCCAATCAAGCATTTCCACTAAATTAAAAATGCATGTGGCATAAGCAGTAATCACTGTTACGTTGGAACCTTTCCAATCTTAAAATAGCATTGATTTAAGTAAAAATATAACTTAATCAGGAATTAATTCTAAAGTTAATTTCCTTAAAACTTTGAACTCAAATATCAATTTATACATAGAATAATAAATATCTTTAATACTATACAGTTATTAGATGTCTCAAACATTAAACAACTTAAGTACACTATTTATGTATTTGGACTAAAATAGGTAATCAACTTCTGTATCTATTTTTACAAATCTAATTCTTAGAATTAAGTTGATTAAAAATATGAATTATTGTTCTATGTAAATGATATGTCTCTATATACTCCTTCTAAAGAGGATAATTATAATCACATATATTTTCTATGCCTTGAATTGTATAATGATGACATATATCTTACTTTACTTTTTATCATTTCCTCATATTAATAAGAATTCTATTTAAAGATCTACCACTTAATTAGGGCAAACCTTATATCAATCAACTGGCCTAAATGTCTTATAAAGAATATCTATATTATATTATCTCTCTGTAACAAAAATGGAGCGACCTTATAAAACCAAAAAAGGAAGGGGGGTTAGGGATTAAACATTTGCCAACTTGGAACATTGTTTTGTTAGGAAAGAGGATTTGATACCTTTTCTATGATAGTGAAGCCGTGATGATTAAATGGGTGCATACGATCATTTTGAGATGGAAAAATTTTTGGAATGCTCAACCTACCACCAATAGCTCCTAGAGTTGGAGGAAACTCTTGAGTATGAGGGACAAATTAGGGAATCAATTCAGATTTATGATAGGTAATGGACAGTCCACTCTCTTATAACAGGACCCTTGGCATCCGAGGGGAATCCTAAGGAATTTCTTATCACCTAGACAGATACATGGATCAGGGTTACCTATGACAGCAAAGGTTTCTGACATAATTGACAATGATGTTTACAGGTGGCATGTATTTCCTATGGAGCTTATTGAGCACTTTGACCCTTTTCAATACCAACCAAATTGTTCTCCGGATCACTTGGAATGGTTGCCTAGTTCTTCAAAAATTTACACCAATGTTTTAGCCTATAACTTCTTGCGACCATCTTCCCTACAAGTACCTTGGTACTCCCTGGTTTGGTTCAAACATAACAACCTCAGATGTGCTTTCACTCTTTGGCTAGCTGTCCTATAAAAACTTCCAACAAGTGATAAACTTCACTTTCTATATACCCCCAACCATTGTTCCCTTTGTATTTCGGACATGGAATCTAATGAACACCTGTTTTTTCATTGCCCTTACTCAAAATCTATTTGAACCTATTGCCTCGCCCACTTCCAAATCAACATTCCCAATTCCTCTAGCCTTCCTTCTATCCTATCTTAGTTTCACCAACCTCCTCAACAGAGTTCCATCTTCCCTATCCTTTTATCCACGACGGCATACCACATTTGGACCGGAAGGAACTCTAGAGCTTTCCGGGATGTAGCTATGAGGATAGAGAGTTTAAGAGCCAGGATAATCTTCCAAGTTCTGGAGCTTCTCAGCCTAAACACTTCGAGAGGTAATTAGATCTTTTTCTGTACTAACTTTGTCATGCAGGTTGCTGTTCTACTGGGGAGAAAACTCCAAATTCTTTCAATGCACTACACTATTAGTTCACGGGCACCACAAAGTTTCATCTACAATCCAGTCCCATTGCCTTAAGGCAGGTGAATCAACGGAGGGAAATCCCTTTTGCTACGGATGATATAGCCTGTAAGATATGCGACCGAAAATATTCCTAACAGTAGACAAGGCCAACAGCAGAACTTCTCTTTAGTTCTGGTGATTGCAGTCTAAGTATTTTGAGGGTGGATTTTGTATATTGGTCTTTCTGTGTTGATAGCGTGCTGTTGATGCACTTGGTGTCTCGGGTTGTAAAAATCAGCTTTCTACAACTTCTTGGTGAGAAGTTTGTGGAGGAGAGTAGTTGGTCGTGTTTTCATAAGGTTGAGCTAGGTTCCTTATGCTTTTGTCCTGACCTTTTCTTTTGGTAGGTTTGGGATTTCTATTTAGTAAATCCCTTGTTATGTACATATCTTCTTCTTATTTTTATATATAAAATTTACTGAATTATAAAAAAAAATGTATCTCGGTCAATCATAGTAAACATTTGTAAAAGATATTATTTTTAATTTTAAAAAATCAAAATAGGTAAAATCCACATAAATACTATATTGGTTACTAGGTAAAACACATCCAAAAACTATGGTAGTTTGTCCCCTGACCCACCCACAATAAATAAGAAGGCAAAACCTAACTCATATTTTCAAAACGCAAAGAAAACCCATCATTGGGTAAATTTAAAACAAGAAATGAACAACTTAGAACAATAAATGACAAGTGAAGTAGTGACTTAAAAGTGGCGATGACAAATCGGAGCTACTGGGTCATATTTCAGAAGTAACTTAATTAGGGGCTTTCAACGACCGAAGAGAAAAACAGAAGCTAGCTGTTGGGAAGTAACTTAAATGCTTACATCATGACCTTTTTAACATGTGTTCAATAGAAATTAGTTGTGCCATATTATTACGATTATAAAATATAAATATTTGGGGCACTCGTAATAAAAGAGGTGTAGCTTTATAGTTTTTTTCTATTGTGACTTTACTTAATTAGTACGTATATACTATATACTATTAAATTTGTTTATTTTCTAAAAATTAGAGTACATATAAAAAAAAAAGAACAAAGTGAATGCGATTTCATATAATTGAATTAAAGACAGAGTTTTAGGCAAAGATAAAAATACTTTCTTTCATTTATTTTTATTGAATTATGTAAGTTAGTAAACTCTAAGCCTTAATTTAGAATGTAAAAGTGAAATGATTAGGTCTTATTACTTCATGGGAGTTCCTGTTGATGTAGTCAAATACATGTTATTGATTTTCTTAATTTAAATAATTATTAATTACAATTTTTAATAATCTTATGGTTAACAAAAATAAAAATTGATCCGTGTTAAATATAATAAAGAAGTCCGATAAAAGATTTGATTCAACAAATTGAAGTCTGTAAAAGAATGAGTTATAATAAGTGTGGGTCGTTTATGTATTAAGCATAAGATCCAATAAGATTAATATAAATAGTTGTTAAGGTTTTTTATTGTCTACTTAATTATGTTTGTGAATATTCAATTTCTCTTACCCGTCAAGAAACAACTTTCGTGAGGTTTTGCTTGAAAGTTCGAAGAGTTCGACTTTCAACAACTTGTTCATTGAAAATGGATAGAAAATTAGGAGAAAAGATCATCTGTCCAATATTACTCTGTCTTATTTTATTTAATAGAATTTCAACCATTTATTTCATGGAATCCACACAAAATTCATACGGGACTTACATAAATGAATGATTGAGATTCATTGGACACAATAAGATAATATAATATTGGACAAAAGATCTTAACTCAAAAAATTAGGTATTTTTGGAATTTTTTCCGTTAATACAAGTTTATGTTTGATAGGTTACACGTGACCTCTTTCAAATGTCAAAACAACAAGTCTTTTTATGATTTTTTTTTTTGCATACCACGGATAAGAACATCATAGTCAAGTATCATTCGAGCCGGTCAAAGAACCGTTATTTTAAAAAGACAAGTAGATGCTTTTGCAGTTCACCGGAACAGCAAGTATCAGGGTGGATGATGAAGCAGACTGATTGCAACCGAGTTTAGCAACAAATTAGGAGGCCGAACCACAGCGGGAGACCGACAAACCAACGATGTTCAAACCTGACACGGACAAGTAGATGCAGACCCAAACAGCAGAAACAGACGAACCAGAAGAACGCGTCTAAGACCAGGAAATTGATGCAAGACACGAGTGGAAAGTCCTTGGCAGAACAGGTTCAGGCTGAGAAAATAAAAGCAAGAAGACGAGTCAAATAATGCTATTACAGAATTCAAATCGTTACATATTGTTGAGACAAGGCATCCTTGGTCTACCTATATTCACCAGAATCATCAGAAGTTTCATGCATTCATACATTATTCGTTGACTTTGATGCCTTCGTTGTAAAAGAAAGCAAAAGCTTCCATTTTGAGAGCAGGGACTGACAGCCCAATTTCGAGGTCGCCTTCTTTCTCCAAAGATGCACCCAGAGAAAAAAATGTTGTACCGTCATTGAAGATATGTTCAATCTTTTTCAATCTGCCTAGTCCACCACGTTCATACTTCAAATGAAACCGGGGCGATGATGAGACTCCGACCGTGAGTTTGGGTTTTCTACGGAGCATAAGTTCCATATCATCCATCCAACTCTTTGGATCTTCCCAGGATCTTCCAATATTTTTTACCTTCTTTTCAAATGCTTCGCCTATAGTTTTGGCAGCAAAGACAAAACCATCTTCCTTCTCTAATTCGCTTCTTTTGGCATTAGCTATGCAAGTCATCGTACAGTTCCCAAAGTAATTTTCAGGCAGAGGAGGGCTTAAACGACGTCTTAAATCAGCCCAAAATGCAAAGTGTTCTTCTTCGTCCTCCTTATCCATCTCCTCTTTACATGAGACATTGGCCTTGACCATGCATGACCAGACGTGGCCACACGTAACAGTGAAAGCTGTTACGTGAGACAAAGTTGGATACTGCGCTGTCACTTGTTTCTTGAGTTCCTCGATACTGTTTTGAGGCATTACAAATGTGGCTATAACAGTATTAGCTGACAATGATTTTGGCGGCCCTTCGTACTTCTTTTGTTTAGATTGGTTCCAAAATGTCCCTTCGAGCTCAATCCATCTTGGATCTTTCATTGGAGTCTTGTCATAAAATGGTAGTAAGTTACTACCTGATGATGAAAATGTCGTTTCTCCTGATTGAATGACTGAAAACCACAACTTTAGACAGCTGAAAAAGGCATTTCCATCACAAACAGCAGAGTTGGTATTTAATCCCATACAAATGCCTGAGTTCGGAAAGAACGTAACTTGAATAGCAAGAACTGGGAGCACCAGTTCATCAGAGACCATATTCACTGGTAGAAGTTCGGGAACAAAAGAATGGAACACAGAAGCATTCCGGGCATGATTGCCTGTAAGGTGATCAAAATCATCCTCAGACTCAGCGAACACCAATGGCATGGAATCGCCTTTCACGTAACGTATTTGTGGCATTTCAAAATTAGGGGGGTAAATCAAGTTTCCTGCAAGTGCCAGCGTATGCTTGAGAACAAGAGGAAATGAGTTTTTGATGCTTGGAACGGCATATTTGGTGAATAGGTCCGTAGAAATGGGAAGTTCGAAGAATAGTAGTAGTTTGGTTGATACTGCTGTGAGACGCATAAGGTCAAGAAAGGTGAGAGGAATTGACATTTCATCAGCACCACCAGGTGCTGGATATACTTGGTAATGCTCCAGAACCTTAACCATGTCGTGTTAATTAGACCAGGAAATTGTCTTTCTGTTAAGGTACGTTCTGTATCATTTGTTCACATATGCCTACGTATATATAGTCACCCTTTGGAGCATGGATGGTACCATCTATTATCTATATGGCAAAATTAATTATGATTCTTGATTGATTAGAACAAGTAATGCATCAGTTGATATTTTGATATTAATTAAAAAAAGGGTCAATGTAATCCGTTCCGATGGAATTTAAAATTGACTATTTATGATAATAGTGTAATTAACTCTTGAAAGTACAAATAAAACTTCTAAACGAGACATACATGTGAAGCTATATTAGCATACACGTCAAGGAAATATATGGGGTTGAAAAAAGACGGGGCCTTGAGGTAATTTTCTGATATTATTAGAAATTATTATTTAAATTATTAAAAAAAAGAGTTTCGATGTATTAATTTTATTTTAAAAAAATCATTTTAAGTATTTTTAATATTATATTTTTAAAATTAAATAATCAAAATTTAAAAATAAATAAATGACAAAAATAATATTTATATCATGTCCCTTATATTTATATAGCTATTAGACTTTTACAATTGTTATGATCCTTGCACGTAACGTAAATCTTTTGCTTATACGCTAGAAGAAACGTGATTCGTATACTACCCCTTTGACATATAATCATTTAATCCATGAATTTCTAGTCCCTGCACAATAAAGTTAAGTGAATAGACAAAAAAAATGGAAATTGAAGAATCAAAGATTCCATTAAGAGGGCATTAATTTATTAGAGGTACAGATGAGCACTAACTGTCAAACCAAAATACAAGCAATTGGTCCATGCACTATGCACCTAGAAGTATTGGAGGACATTAGTTAGCCATTTCCTGTAAACTCCTTCTTAGAAAGTACACGTGATCGTCTCTATTAGTTAGCTGCCTCCGTAATCTAATTTTACATAATAAGACTTTATTAGTAATCTTTAGAGGCTCCATTCCCTCTATCCATCATCATCTTTAGGTCTGCATATTATGTCCCTGTTGACTTTGTAATGAGCTGTAGCTTCCTTAGCACCATTCCATAAAATCCTCTCGAATAATGTCTCAATGTCTTTAATTATTCTCTAGACAAGAAGATGCAAGCAGAAGAGTACGTGTGAAGGGATTGTCATATGGATTCTGTTTTTTCATATATATATATGTATATTTTAATTATTTTGATATGGTATATTTTGAATATCTGTCCGCTAAGGTTGTGAAGTTCATACTTTTTTGGTTTTGTTTGGGCATATGTAAATATATAGCTCATCATTTACACTTAAATAATAAAGGTAACACTTAAGTTTAGATTTGGCTTTATCCAACTCGGCTCGACCTGAAGTTAATGACCTCAACTCCATTTGGTTAAATTTAATTTAGTCGAGACCGAGCTTCAGCCTTTTTTCTTTTAAAAATTTCAGACCTTGAACCAAACTCGAATTCAACTAAACTTAAAATTCGAAAATTTCAGAAAATATTTTATATTTTTAATTTTAAAAATAAAAAGTTAGTGAGGTTCACCTCCAACTACTTTATGCATACCTGATCAGACTTATGAATAAGCCCAAATTTGAATAGAAATTCTCAAATCCAGCTTGTATTGATCCATTATTAAGTCCATTGCATGGACATCATGCAGTAAGTAACATTTTTATTCTTTCTATGTGAACTATGAAGCCTTTTAGAAACCATTTGCATAAATTCTTCATACTATTTGTTATTTTTAATTAAAAAATTGTGAATAAAGACGTATCTTTTCCCGTGTTTAATTATGGCAACTGCAAACGTATTGGAGGTGCTACCAAATGGTTTTGGGGGAAGAGTTGACTCCATGGAGGCGCATAAACCTTAACTCATAGCATCTTCAGTACGTTCCAGAAGCTACCTCTTCTCAAACATTTGAACCTTCATCAAACATTTGAACCTTCACCTGAGTGGAGAAAGCCGGTACAGATATGTACACCACTTGATTCACCTCCACCAGTTCAACCTTCCACTTCATCACGTGGGAAGAATAAAGCTAAACTGTCAGAGTACGTTGCTACTCTCACTGCTGAATCTCTTGCAGATGCATCTACATCTTCTGATGAATCAGAAGATAAGGACAAGAGAGATAAAAGTCTTCATAAACCTATGTAAAAACTACTGATCAACTTCCTAACTAGCTATACTTTGGGGTCTGTTATTTCGTAAGTCTGATTTGGAATTGTTGCAAGTACTGGAATGGATTTAACTGGTTTTTCATCATCCTTTTGTATCATCAAATATGGTTACTTTGTTGGTTTATATCTTATGGCTAATTGATTGATTGTATACTTAATTAAAGATACTTTTAATCTTATATGTGTTTGTTCAATTAATTAACTTTAAAAAAGTCTATAATATTAATATTTTTGCAAATAAAATTATAATTGTGAAATTTACATTAAGTTTAAGTGTTATCCCTAAGTCATTCTTAATTATGACTGTACTAAGAGTAGATGTTAATAAAGTAAAAAGATTATTAGACATTATATTTTTTATGGAGAAAATAATTGATCTCATTAACTAATTAACCTAAATAAATATGTGAGTACTTGTTAAAAAACTGTTCACTTAATTAACTCGAGGATTTTATACAAAACTTTACTTACGTATTTATAGAAATAATCATTCTTATGATTATATAAGTCATCATTTAATTTAAATTCTCTAAAATATCTCATATAAAAATTGGTATATTTTGATTCTACTTATGATATATATATATATCCTAACCATAGGTAGATTAATGGACGGACATAACCTGCACTATATGGAACGTACAAGCTTTAAGAAAAAGAATATAGCCTTATTCATTCCATGGAATCAATCTATCACCTTAAAAAAATTTATGTTTAGATCACTCATAAATAGAAGTAATCATCTAATAGAAGCATGACTCAATATCTTCATCTGCAAATGCCCATGGACCTCAACTCTTTTCTTAAAATTGGGAAAGAAAATTCATAAGTAGCAGCACAAATTGTAAATATCTCTATAGTAGGATCCCACGTAGAGGTGGTATCATAAACGAAAGATCGCAATACGCAGTAGAAGTTTAAAAATTGTAATCATATATTATCTATTATATTTACCAATATATTAATAATAAGCTTAGGTAAAATAAATACTTAAAAAGTAACGATACTTGATACGAAATTTCGAAAACACGAAACTTTTATGTGCTACACACCGAAAAAATGTTTCATTTTTAACACTTAATGTGGCTTTGATTGATTTGAAAAATCCTCTCTTCAAATATGAAGAAAACAATTTCCTCTATTTTTCTCTTGTATTTGTGTTTTATACGATCTCTCTAAGTTGTCTCTTGGAAAAAAAAACAAAACAAAACAAGGATTTTTGTTTTGTATATACCCGTACAAAAACGGACGAACCACACTAAAAGAATAAAATAGTAGACTTTTTATTTTGTTTTTAACACTTGTCTTCATAAGACTCACTACTGTTAAAAACGAAAACAGCTTGTATATATCTTCTCAAGACCCTTTTTTGTTTTAACGTTATAACTTTTAAAAACTTTTAAAATAACAACCATCATATCCTTTTTTGTGTTACAAACTTACAACTCTTCACATATACAACGCTTCGTTTCATTTTTAATTAATAATTTTTATTATTCATAAATGACATAAAATAAAACTATTTTATTTTATCCATTTATTTTATTAATTATTATTTATAAATGAAATAAAATAAAATAAAACTATTCTATTTTATTCATTTATTTTATACCAGAGAATTTCTAATATTAATTA
>JANIHY010000002.1:6812617-6851167 GCA_027479065.1 Erythroxylum brevipes
TTTTAGATTAAATCCTAAAGACTTGACTCTCATTATCATAATCTCCATTATGATGGCAAGTGTATAAATTTAATCAATGACTTATCATATTAGAATAAAAACAATAAACATAATATGATAAAAAATATTTGTCATGTTATTACACAAAGTTAATAATCACAAAATTAAAGTATTCAATCTATCACATAACGATTAGGTCATGGGCATAATTCCAACAATAACCCCGTATCAAAGAGGAGAAAAGAGTTAAAGACCTTATAAACATATGCTAAAGGCTGCTGATCAACTTCCCCATTAGCTATGTTGGGCTGGGAGAACAAGAATACGGAGTGACGTCAAGGACAAGGTTCTTGTCCTGGTAAGATGTAATTCCTGACAAACTTCTAATGGCAATGTGTAATTCAACACCTTCTTCGTAAGGATAATCAATGCGCGAACTTTCTAGCTAAGCTCGACTCTTCTTAGTCACAATTGTGGTCTTTTTGATCCATCCCGCCTCCAGGGCTCCGTTTGACACTTGCAGCCGACTCCCAGGCCATTGGGCTTTTTGCGAGGTTGACATTCCATCCCTACGCACAAAAAAAAAAGAAACTTCAGGTGTCACAAATAATAATAACATGATAAGAAATATATCTGCCTACTCATATGTCATGTTGACCAAATTACATAATTTTGTTTACTTTATTTATTTTCTTACTATATTTTTTATTTGTGTAATAATTGGCATCAAAGGCTAGAGGTTCCTGGTGAATATAAGTTCTATTATTAGAATGTCTCTCCAAAAATTGAAAATTGAAAATTTCAATTGATCGAATGATTTCTCTATAAAAAGTGAAGATGGTGGCAATTCTTATTTAGTGTGTGTGCAACGGAGAAGAAAATCTACCAATGAATTTATATATAGGCATTATAGAAGGAAGAGATTTTTCAAAAGGCACATAACGTTATACTGTTAAATTTGGGAGACAAAGCCATAATAAAGTTCACTAATGATATAATTACTGCATCATTATGGAAATGGCTTGAAAGTAAATATAGGAACAAATCCTTAACAAATAGTTTATATTAAAAAAAACATTTGCATACCTTAAAGATGATAGAAAGTACATTAATGAAATATCATATTTTAATCGGTTTAATTTAATCACCTTAAATTTACAAGATGTTGGAGTTAAAATTGAAGGTGAAGATCAAGTAATAAACCTTTTATGTTCATGCCTAATTCATATAAAAACTTTGTTGATACTATGATGTATAGTAGAGAGACTATTGCTATTAGTGAGTTAAATGATGCTATGTAGTCCAATAAATTAAAGAAAAAGGTTTCTGACATTATTAATAAAAGGCAACTTTAAAAATGATTGTCTACAACAAAAAAAGGGAAATTAAAAAAGGAAATAAATGAAAAAATAAGTGTTGTTATTGTACATGAGAATTTTGGTGAAGAGCATAGAATAGGTATTAACATTTTAACTATTTGTAATTCTAATTCTATAAATAAGTGGGTGATAGATAATATCACATCTTATCATATGAATTCCAGTAAGAATTAGTTCTATTCTTAAAAAAAAAAGTATTGTCAAATTGGGATATCAAATATAGCAACTTGGTATAACCCACATGCATAATGGAGTTATTAGAATATTGAATGTCTAATATGTTCCTAAGCTTTTAAAAATTGAATTATACAGATACTTTTAATGGTCAAGGGTATAAGCTTTTTTATGATGATCAATATAGCTTAAAGTGTTAGAGGGCATTTAGATGAAAGGAAGATTATCACACTAAATTTAGATGTCGAAGATTGGTGGTCGTCTCTCAATCTTCGACAGAATGATGTTATTAGAAAGTTGTGGCACATACATGAGTGAGAAAGGACTTAAAATATTAAGTAAGAAAAGATTGTTAGATGAAGTTGTACCTAGGAAGAGGAAATTCTATGTCTTGTGTCCTTGCGAAGCAATAGAGGACCAAAATTGATTATGCTAAATACACTTCTGCTAATATTCTTAATTATGTTGATTCAAATTTATGGGGTATACTCTAATTCAAACTCAAAGAAGATGCAATTATTTTGTTACTTTAATTAATGATTATTTTGGAAAAGTTATATGTACTTTTGGAAATCAAACGATGAAGTGATTGGAAAGTTAGAAGATTGAAAGACTACGGCTAAAAAATATACCAAAAAATAGATCTTGACACTCAGAGTAAATAACGGGTTGAAAATTTATAACAAACCATTTAATGAGTTGTACAGGAAGCTATAGTCAGGCACCATGTTGTACGTCATATAGCATGAGAAAATAGAGTATGAACTGAATACTCATATAATATGCTCAATGCTTACGATTAAATGTTGGACTTTCAAAGTAATTTTCGCAAAAAATTAGCATCATTTCTTATCATATAAATAAATCTCCATCAATTGCAATAGATTTTAGACTCTTCAAAAGGTACGGTATGGTTCTCCTTTTAATTATTTTAGTCTATGTGTATTTAGTTATCCTTCTTATGTTCATGTTAATGATTATAAACTGGAGTCTAAGATAATAAGTTGCATATTTTTAAGGAATGGTGCTAAAGTTAATAGGTATGGATTACGGTGTATTGAAAAGAATATAACTCCAAAATTTATTATTAGCATAGATGTTACTTCCAGTGAATATGCTATATTTGGCTAGAGAGAAGAGCTTGATGATCTTGTAGGTAAAAAAGATTAGGATATTAACTAGGAGGTGAAATTTCAAATTGAAACTCTAAGTAGAATAATTAAAATCAACCATAGATGTGCAATAGGAATATCCATAAAGTATAGCAATAACAAGAATAAGGAGATAAATAAAAAAACATGTCAAGTATTTAAATTGTGATGATATTGTCTAAAATAATATTTTGCATATGCTTTGGTAATTGTTAAGAATATAGTTTATGATGAACCATATGCTTATGGAAAGGTATTGGACAGTAAAGAAGCATCATGATGGTTAATTATCAAAAATGAGGAATTGCAGTTCTTGAAAAAAATGAGACACAATGATTTTTACTATTACTAAAGGATGTAAAGTTAGTTAGATGCAAAGGTTTTCTTAACATTGAAAAGAAGACCACGTATGTTTGTTGAAAAAATTCTTATATAATAGCTTTAATGTATATATGTTTTCTTACAATTTGGTTTGTAATCAGTTTGATAATTATGTTTATTTTAAGAAGGTGTTAGATGATTGATATATTTGTTTGTTGTTGTATGTTGATGACATGTTAATTATAGCTAACAATAAAGCTAAAATTAATAATTTGAATATTTAATTAAGCAGTGAGTTTGAGATGAAGAATGTAAGTACTTAAAAAAATGGACATGAAGATTTGAATAAATTGAAGAGTAGGCCTATTGTATTTGTCCCAACAAGAGTACAATGAAAAGGTGCTACAATCTTCTCAAATAGATTAGTCAAAGCCAGTTTCTATTCCCTTAACAGCACAGTTAAACTTGATGTTAGTGGATTACCTAGTTTAGACGTAGAGAAAGATTACACGAAGCAAATTCCTTACTTGAGTACCGTTGGGAGTTTAATGTATGCTATAGTATGCTGAAGTCACTATTTAACACATGCTATTAGTATAGTAAACAGGCGTATGAGTAATCTTCAAAAGCTACAAGGAAACTACTAAGTGAATTTTGCGATATTTGAAAGATATGATTAATATTTGCATGGTTTATAGTTGTGATGATTCTACTAGTAGTATTGTTGGTGTATTGATTATGATTATCATGGAGATCTCTTGAGAAAGGTATCCTTGACATGTTATATTTTTACTCTCTTTAGATGCGTGATTAGTTGAAAACAACACTTTAGTCTACATCTACTTTGTCTAAAGTAGAAAAAGAATACATATCCCTTGATGGAAGGGGTTAAAAATGTATATATTTGTGTGGTCTTATTGATAGTTTGCATGTAAATGTGCAAGATTTTGTCATTTTTTATGATAGTTATAGTGCTTTTAATGACTAAAGAACTCGTTTATCACGAGAGATCAAAGCATATTGATGGCATGTTGAAATTCATCTAAGATATTATTAAGGATAAGGTGTTTTTCATACAAAAATAACCACATACAAGTTTATAAAGTCATTGCCTACAAAAAAATTTAAGCATAGCCTGGACTCGATGAATATTCACATGGTTTGAAGCCCTTAGGGACATATATGGCATGAAGTAATTCTTGATTTGATGTTCAAGAATTCAAATCAAGGTGGAAAATTGAGATATGCCTTCAAGTTTAAAGTGGTGACATATCTTATTTTATACTTTTTATCATTTTCTCATATTAATAAGAAAAATATTTAAAGATCTACCATTTGATTGGGCCACGCCTCTTCATATCAATCAATTGGCTTAAATATGTCCCATAAATAATCTCGATTATATTATCTCTCTGTAACAAAAATGTAAACCTTAATAAACATCTAATTTTCTTGCCCAATCCAAATAAACGTTTGGAGAAGATATTAATTATCTTCAATTTTAAAAAACAAGATAGGTAAAATCCATATAAATACTAGAGTGGTTATTAGGTAAAACATAACTAAAAACTATAATATTTTCTCCGTTGAACCATAATAAATTAGAAGACAAAACCTAACTCAATTTTCCAAAACACAAAGAACACCAATAATTTCACAAACTTATAACAATAAATGACGAGTGAAGTAATAAATAATAAGTGGCAAGCGACAAATTAAAGCTACTGGGTCATATTTCATAAAGTAAGTTAATTTGGGGCTTACGACAATGGAAGGGAAAAACAAAAGCTAGTTGTTGGAAACAATGAGACAATTTTTTTACTCATCTAATAACAAAATGATGTCGTTTTGCTACTTTAAATCAGTCAAATTTTTAGTCGGATTGGGTTGTGAAGCTTGAGCCTATGCCCAACTTGAAGCCTTTTTTTTTAATATTTATGGCGTGATTTTAACTTAAAATTTAGTTATCTCATTCTCATACTTTATTTATTGACTTTGAATCGAATTTGACTCGCGCCTGAGCCAAATTGATGTCCCTACATATAATGTGTGTGAGACTCCCAAATTTAAGTTTAAGATCTTTATGATCTCAAAGAATTGAACACATTAAGAATATTTTTAATGTTTGCTAATTAAGTTGGATATTAATATAGGATACGTAAAAGGTGTATAATTAATTATTATTATGACACTTAAGAAAAAAGGAAAATTTTGATGAAATTGTATGTTGATTTGGTTTGTTATCATCACTAAGCATGGTTTTTATAAAATTATAAGATTGAGGTGATCCAAAAAATTATATAAAAATATAATTATCTAAAATTTATAAGGAGACACTTAGAGCCGATTCGAGCTTATTGGTTGGCTATTATACATCATAGTAGACTAATGTAGGCACTCAGAATTACTTGATTAACTAATGTCTCACACTAATCGATTAGTATGTTCAAATTTTATTTCTAAACATCAAAATTTGAAGAAAATAATTGTCATTTTTATATGATTTAACTCCCTAAAAAGGTAGATGTTGAGCAAGTGTTCGATGTACTGTGACATATACATTAAGTTTATTTTTATTGAATTATGTAAATTTAATAAATTGTAAGCATTAACTTGAATGTAAAAGTGAAATGATTAGTTCTTATGTCCACCATAGATCTAGTTAAATGTGACATATACATTAAGATGTTTTTAAAAATTCATAATTTTAATGAACTGATCTTTAACATATGTCAAATGACTATCAAATTACAGAAAACAAATTAACTTTGCATGAATTTGAAAACACACAATACAGTCTTTTTATTAATTTTGATTCAAATATCATTCAAGCCGGCTGAAAAACCATTATTTTAAAATCACGTCATGCTTTTGTCGTTCACCGGAACAGCAACTATCGGACCAGGTGGAATTCGCAGCAGCACGTTGAAGTAGACTCATTGCAATAGAATGTAGCAATAAACTAGGCGGTGGAATCACAGCAGGAGACCAACAAACCAACGATGTTCAAACCTGACACAGACAAGTAGATGCAGACCCAACAGCAGAAACAAACGAACCAGAAGAAAGCGTCTAAGACCAGGAACTGATGCAAGACACAAGCGGAAAATCCTTGGCAGGACAGTTGCAGGCTGAGAAAATAAAAGCAAGAAGACGATTCAAATAATGCTATTACTGAATTCAAATCGTTACATTGTTGAGACAAGGCATCCTTGGTCTACCTATATCCATCAGAATCATCAGAAATTCCATGCGTTCGACCTTATTCGTTGAGTTTGATCCCTTCCTTGTAAAAGTGAGCAAAAGCTTCCATTTTGAGAATAGGGAGTGATAGCCCAATTTCAAGGTCGCCTTCTTTGTCCAAAGATGAACCCAAAGAAAAATATATTGTACCATCAATGGAGATATGTTCAATCTTTTTCAATCTGCCGATCGCACCATGAGACATTTGCCTTGACCATGCATGACCAGACGTGGCCACACGTAACAGTGAAAGCTGTTATGTGAGACAAAGTTGGATACTGCGCTGTCACTTGTTTCTTGAGTTCCTCGATACTGTTTCGAGGCATTACAAATGTGGCTATAACATTATTAGCAGAAAGCGATTTGGCAGACACTGCGCACTTCTTTTGTTTAGCTTGGTTCCAAAATGTCGCTGCGAGCTCAGTCCATCTGGGATCTTTTAATGGAGTCTTGTCGTAAAAAGGTGATAAGTTGCTACCTGATGATGAAAATGCCGTTTCTCCTTATTTAAAGATTGAAGCCCACAACTTTAAACAGCTAAAAAAGGCATTACCATCACAAACAGCATGGATATTATTTAATCCGATGCAGATGCCAAGTTTGGGAAGAGCGTAACTTGAATAGCAGTAATTGGGATGACCGGCTCATCAGAGACCATACTCACTGGTGGAAGTTCGGGAACAAAAGAATGGAACACAGAAGCATTCCGGGCATGATTGCCTGTAAGGTGATTAAAATCATCCTCAGACTCAACGAACACCAATGGCATGGAATCGCCTTTCACATAACGTATTTGTGGCATTTAAAAATTAGGAGGGTAAATCAAGTTTCCTGCAAGTGGCAACGTATGCTTGAGAGCA
Organism: Erythroxylum brevipes; assembly: GCA_027479065.1. NCBI lineage: Eukaryota > Viridiplantae > Streptophyta > Magnoliopsida > Malpighiales > Erythroxylaceae > Erythroxylum > Erythroxylum brevipes. Next base: position 6,819,746 of record JANIHY010000002.1, read on the forward strand.
AGAGAAAATGAGTTTTTGATGCTTGGAATGACATATTTGGTGAATAGGTCCGTAGAAATGGGAAGTTCGAAGAATAGTAGTAGTTTGGTTGATCCTGCAGGGAGACGCGTAAGGTCAAGAAAGGTGAGAGGAATTGACATTTCATCAACACCACCAGGTGCTGGATATACTCGGAACTCGGCAATGCTCCAGAACCTTAACCATGTCGTCTTTGTCTCTCGGTTTAAGGTAGTTGTGTTTCCTTTGTGCACGTAGACCTACGTATATGTAGTCACCCTTTGGAGCATGGATTGTATCACATCTATATGGCAAAATCAATTTTGATTCTTGGTCGATTATAATAATGCATTAGTTGATCTTTTGATATTAATAAAAAAAAGGGCCATTGCAATTGGCTCCGATGATTTTTAATTTTTAAGAATTATTATATATGATAATAGTGAAAAAGAAATCAAATTTGGTGTAATTAACTTTTGAAAAAGTACAAATAAAACTTGTAAACTGAAATATACTCGGGAAATATATGGGACAAAAAAACGTAATTTTCTGAAAAAAAAAAAAGAATCTGAGGTATTAATTTTTAAAATTTTTCATTTTAAGAAATTTTAATACTGTAACTTTTTTAAAATTTAAATAATAAAATTTTAAAAAATAAGTAAATGACCAAAAGGTATTTATATCCCGTCCCCTATATTTATATGGCATTTAAACACTTACAATTTATTTAATCCTTGCACGACGCGAGATACAAATATCCCATATTTATACAACTCTTGTTCCAATTTTTAAAGGTTGATCCCCAACCTTAAGAGCCCCCAGTCGCAGGCCCGATCACCGTTGGGGGATTAAATCGCGATTTAATCTTAGTCAACCCCTTAATAGAACGGTCCATTACTTTCCTATTGTTGCCAAAAGTCGAACCTAAGACCTTGTTCCAATTGACCCTCTTAGTTTGCCAAGTTTATACAACTCTTAGTCTTAGGATTTGAGAGTTTTTTTATCCTTGCACGTTAAGCTTTTGCTTGTACGCTTGAACAGTCGTGATACACATACTATCCCTTTGACGTACAATAATTTAGTCCATGAATTTCATACTTTTGCAAGAAAATAATAGCGTGATTCGCATTTATATTATTAAAAGTAAAGTAAATATGATATTGCAAGAAAATAATACTGTGATTCGCATTTATATTATTAAAAGATCATAATTATAAATAAACGAACAATTTTTCATATCTAATAATTAGCAAAGATTCTTACATTATATACATAATCATATGATACATTTGAATTAAGTATTTACCACTTGAATCCATCAGACATATATAGTTTGTGAAGTTCTTTGTTTTTTTTCCTCCCTTTGTTTTGGTCTATGTAGATAATTAACATGATCATTTACAGTTAGACGAACATTATAAGGTAAGTTATACCATTTTTGTTCTTTTTAGCTCTTCAGATTATTTGTTATTTTTAATTATAAAATTGTCAATAGCTTAATTTGAAATGTAATTAAATAAACATAAGCTTATTGCCTTTTTTTTTTGTTCAGGAGATCTTTATGGTAAATGCAAACGTATTGGAGGTGCTACCAAATGGTTTTGGAGGAAGAGTGAAGGGTCGTGGCTTGGGTTTGGGTGCAGGGGATGAATATTTCCATTTATGAATGATCTAAATGCAAGATTGACGAGGGACCTAAAAAACAATGTTTCCAAGGAATGGGCAAGCTCGTTTGCCTCCACTTTACAGAAAAGGAGTAATCGAACCAAAAGTGATGCTATAGAGAGAGGCTACTGTTTTATTAAACAAAACATAGAAAGTATTGTAACTACTCAATATCATGACCAGACCATAGTGAATCAATACATAGAAACATATTTTTGACGCCAAGAAAAATTATTCAACTCATCAACATAAATCCATATCAGTCCGTGATAAGATGAGACAGATAAGACATTTAGCCATAATACAGACCTCTAATCGAATGTACTCAACCATGGCAAAGTGGTTGCCATTGACTTACAACGGGCATTAAAGGCCCATCTGTACAGAGTTTTTGAGCAATTAACACCAACTATAAGAAGGGGGGGAAAAGGAAAAAGGAAAAAAAGAAAGATACATGCTATTGTTAATACACAACTTTTATGCTCTGGCCCTACAATGAAATCATATAACTATGTGCAAAAATTATGGTTATTCCTAATTCACCGACGGGCCAACAAAATCTGTAAATGATAGAATTGCTTGCCTCTGAAGTGTCGCATGAAGAATACCGTGAATACTGTGAACTTGAAGCTTTGATGGTTTTAATGCTTATACTGGCAGGACCCATCACTGTCTTCACAAACCTAAGAAAATCTGTTCAGATGGTCTGGATATCTAGCTTGTGTAGCAGATAGCCATGCGCTCTGCATCTTTTGTATATGCTCCTGTAAAGAGATGACCCAAATTATCTTAGACCATCTTGAACAAAGCTCAGATTTACGTCTCAAATGAAAGATGACTCGATTCTTGTTCTAATAACATTCCTCATCCAAATGCTCATACAAAGTAGGCAGAACGTTAAAGAATACCTATTTGTGGATTTTCTATCAGGAAATAGGGTAGGCTTTTTACAGGAAATGCCAAAACCTTTTCCCAATCACAACTGACCTAATTTAAGTTTTAATTGGGCTTGAACATCATATAAACATAACAACAAAAGCAGCACTATACCTGAGATAAACATACATGACCAACAGAAGCTGATAAATCGACAGTTCTGATCTTTAATAGTACATTTGCCCCCCTACAGAAGTTCTCAATTTCATGCTTCGAGTAGCAGTTGCTCTGCGAAGTTGAGGATTCTCTATAGAGTAGACAAGAATGCTTCCATCTTTGGTCCCAGCTAAGAAGCATTCTTCTGGGGTAACAGTAAGGCATGTAATGATCTTTCCAACACCACTATATCTTTTCACAACATCAAGTGTGTTCATAGAGCGGACAACTATCTGTCCTTGGTCACCTGCACAGACTAAGAAATCACCACATGCACTGAGTTCAACGCCATTAAGGCGCCCATTAGATTCACAAGTGGCAAGATGCTTTCCGTTGATAGAATACAAATTCAGACTCAAATCATCATCAGCATAAAATACCAATCGTCCGTGTCGAGAGGCGACGAGCTTTGACAAGGCACTGCTCGATGGATGGCACAAGGATCTTACATATCTTCCCTCCCTCAAGGTATGAAAAACACAAGTTCCATCCTTTGAACCACTGATGACTAAATCAAGCTCCACGCTAACAAATAAGCATGTTATTATATCATCATGCCCGCATAGAATATGGAAGGGAGTTTCAGCAATGACACAATCTTTACGGGATTGTTCTGCCTGCACATTTCTAACCCGCTTTTCAAGAGTCCTGGCACGAACTTCCCACACCATGACAGTGGTGTCAAAACTCCCAGTTGCAAGGACACTACCATCTGATGACACTACAGAAGATAATCAAGCAAAAGATGATAATCACCCCACCACTGCATACTACTAAGAACAAAAATTTAAACAAGTCTAAATTCACTTAGGCAATTATGTTGAATAAAATATGATGTGATACACACATTATGTCACAATGCTTCTAGGCTACAAGTGATTAAGATGTTTCATGATTGCATTTTGGTGACTGAATTTGGAAAAGATAAAGAAAGAACTAATAAATCCTTGGATGTGAGATTCTAAAATTGTATTCCCAGTTCCTCTAGAACCCCAACTTAATTAAAGGGGGAGTGAATTCCTAGATAATGATTCAGACATATCAAAAAGGTATAACGCAATGTGCACTATATTTACAAGAGAGAGTGATATTTAAAAGAGCTTTCAGGAATCTTTAACAAATTTGTGGAAGACAAAGAGCCCTAACATTAACATAGAATGTCAGAGCTATAGTCTATAACAGCCTCGGCTTAGTAGCTTCTACATCAGTCTGAATTGACTGGAATAAAAGGGCTTTACAAGGAAAATTGATTTGCTTTATTCTCATAAATAGGATTCATTTTTACATTTCTTCCCTAGACTCTAGATTCCAATCCAGTAAACATTCTGCCAATTTTGTCTGCTGCAATGGCTTTGCAAATTATTTGAGATGTGACATAGAAATAGAGAAAAGGAAAAGCATAAACTTCGTTAATTACCAATGAAGATTTATTTTGACATACTTGCAGGCATAGCTTCACACTGAAGTCACTTTTCAAGAAAAGATAAAAGAAAAGACGTAGCAATAAAGTAACTTGGAATGATGGTTCATAAGCATCATATACCAGCATATACATAATATGTACCCAACTTTTGAATTTCTAAACGGTAGATTGTCACATCATGCTATCAAATTTACCTGCCACACAGCTGACAACATCCTTGTGCTGTCGAATGCTCTGTACCATTCTTCCATCATTTAAGGAAATAACTTGAAAGCTGTTTTCCCAGTTACCGCATGAGATCAAAAAGTTCTCTGTTGGTGTTTGCATCGTTACAAAGCATTGTGCTCCGAGTTCAACATTTTCAGCCAATGCACTTCCAATTTTCCGAGCAGAAATAACATCAGAACCTACTCCAAAAAAGGGTTCCTGCAAAGCTTAAAAACTTTCAATGAACCATAAATTGACAGAACTAAAAAATTTCAGAACTCTGTGAAAAAAATATGTAACCTGGGAGCCAGAGAAGGTGAAATTGCCACCAGATTGCAATTGAGTTGTTAACCACATCTTAACTGACAAGGTCATGCCTTGGTTTACAAGGATAATATTGGAGTCCAACAAGCCAACATATAGTACAGCTGATGGTGAGTAACTTGTACTAGACACAATAGATGTCAGATTGATAGAATCGGGAGCAAAGTATAAAGGATGAGCAATTGGAATTGGAGGTCCTCTTCTGGGATGTTTCTTGCGAAAAATCTGAATTGGTGTCTGGCCAAAATTTGCAATTTGGTCTTCAATTGCTGATCTCTGCAACTCATCTAACATGGTATCCAGATTGACAGCACCTTCGTATGTTAAATAATAAAATACGTTTGCAGCCTGCGATTCCATTTCATTCCAGGAAAATTGGTTAATACAACTCCAGCGAACAAAAAAGAACAAGTTACCTGTACAACTTGAATAACTGGAGAGGAAAATAATTGAATAATCTGACAATACCTCAACTGCTGGTTTTCCACGCTGCTTGTAACCAAATATCAGATCAATCCAGTGGTGGAGATTTGAGCTCACATATTCACTTTCTAGTGCCTCTCGATTTTTGCTTATAAATAATTCAGGTGAACCCTGCAACATAAGAGACCCAAAAAGGAAATCCAATTAGAGACAAAGTGCCGTAAAAGTATACTGAATCATTTAAGATACACTTGTAATCCTCATTGGAATCTAACAAAAATTAGCTGCTATCAACATAGTTCATAAATCTTGCTACAATTGGTGATAACATACAAGCAACATATAAGTAATCACTAGTCTTTGTAAACAATCAATGTCTAAATGGAGGTCTCAAACAGTGTTTATTCAAATCCCAAGGAATTTCCATCTCAAGCAGCTCCAAAATTGAAAGGAAACTACATATCATACCTGAAAAAGCCCCATGCCAGCACTCTTAGAGACCCGGTGGTTCTAAGATAAGGTTAAGCAAACATAAAAAATCCTCGAAGGAAATTTAGATTCTTTGTATGAAAGATCTTTCATATTAGAAGTGGATTGTACCCTCTTGGTGACTTTTAAAAGTTAAATTGAGCCATTTCTTATCATATCAACAATTACAGATGGAAAAAGGAAAAGAAATCAGTCATTTGATAACTGAAATTTCAGAGAGAAAAACATAATACATGAGACAAGGAAAAAGAAGATCAATCAGTTATTTGATGCTTAAGAAATAAATATTTGCTTATCAACCTTTACAAAAGACCAAGAAGACAATTTTATATTTGCATAAAATATAGACCTGCCAGTTATTTGATGCTGATATTCTTCTTTACCAAGAGCATACAATAGATAAACATCTGAAATCAGCTTCATTTACAACAAAGAATAAGAATTCAACAAATTAAAATTATCAAACATGCTATTTTGTCGCATGTATGGTGACCTCACCAAAGTTAATCAAATAAGGAAGACATAAATTCCACAAAATTTTTTGATCCATTACAATAAAACTAAAATTAGGTCGCACATTGAACAACAAACCTTAGCCCAGGGAGGCAAACAAACATCACCCAATGGTTCTCCATCTTGTTTGACCCCCAGGTGATAAGAATTTGAATTAATCAAAAACTCTGGCATATAAAAGAACTCGGGTATCAGCTCCTTGACATCACTTGTATTAGAAAGGCAGTTCCTATATGTGGCCTCAATGCTTTGGAAGAGACGGTCCGCATGGTCAAATTTTCCACCCTGATCAGAGAAAATGGCTAGTAAAGTTGCAGAACTTTAGGGAAAAAAATGACGAAATGAAACAACTTCCAATATGTTATGGACATAGATTCTAGTATCAATATACATAAATTATAGTTAAAGGCAATTTTTATTCTTATGAGAAGCAAATTATAAAATACTTTTCGTTTACAATACAATAACACAGTTCTACAATGGTGGAACTCTAAAGTCATCATAAAGTTCATAGCGATGAAATTTTCAATAAACAAAAAACTTGTCAATTTTTGTGAAGAGATCTCAGGATCAGCACTCAATCAAGGAAAATGGAGTGATAAAAGGGAATGCTATTTCTGGAAAGAACAAAAACCAAATGCTGTCATTGTACTTATGTTCACATCATTTAAATCAGACACTAGAAACTGATATACCATTTGTTAAAGAACACAAAGATCACTGTTAAGTTTGCACGTAAAGACAATCATAAATATGGATTTAAGTTCTGTTTGCAACATTTGACTGCTTCTCTTATAATGGAATCTTGATTGCTCTTGCACTGCAACACCAAAATGAGTGATTTGCATATTCTGCCAAAGAATGTTCAAAAGATTAATTCAGCACCTGTAAATTCCGGTGAAGAGATGTGAATGGCTCCAATCTAAGAAGGTAATAGAGGACAATCCCCATGCTTGAATAGTGGGATCCATAGTAAAAACTGCACAAGTAAAGCAAGCACTGGCATGCATCAGATATACTAACACAGGATATATTTGCGAAACCACCAACTCCCTTCAAAATGTATGCCTGTATTACCTAGGTATATCAGGATCGGAGAAGTTGCGATATCTATCCTCAAACACCTGTACAGGAAATCAACCAATAAGAATTAGTTTGCAAAGTTCACTTAGACACATTCATGCCCATTTGTTCTCTAAGGAGACAAATACCTCAAACCGTTTTGAATCCAGTGCCCCAACAGGTTTGGTAAGATCTCTAAATGTTGTTGACTTGTTAAAATCAAGAATATCTGATGAATAATCAGCCAAAACCCAAGGGAAGACAGGATACTGCGTTAAGTCATTATATGATCTTCCAGCCAGAGTATTCAAAACCATTAGGTACTCAAAATTTGTTATATCCCTTCTTCTCCAGCTCTCTCTGGCAATTTCAGCCATCTCCAACGCTACACGTCTATCAACAAATGAAATAATACCGCTCTTGTCTTTACTACCTTTTGGATACAAGAATTCGTTTCTTGTAGTAACAATTAAAGTACCAATTTCTTTTGCATCCTTCTGTGATGCAAAATTCAAAAATACGGGTGCAACTGAATCAGCAAAGAAAATCTCTATTGCAGTGTATCTAAGAAGATAGCGAGTCCAGTGGACAGCTTTTATCTAGAAAATCAGAACAACAGAACAATTCGATCAGATTTTGCAAATGAGATAAAATAATAAAGTATAAGGAAAAGTTTTTGCAAGTTGCTTACCTTGCAAATGTCCCATCTTCTATGGCGCTTAATATGTTTTACATGTCTATTATCCACATTTCCCTTCAACACATCTAAATTGTCAACAGACATCCCCTTCTCAATACTCAAATCAGTATGTGTGAGCCAATTGAGTGACTTATGTTTCTCTGCAAGTCTGGTTCTATCATTATCACTTGAAGTGTTTAAGTTACTGAAGATAGAAGCACCTCCAGTACCTTCAACCAAAAACTCACCAAAAAAGTGCAAGACATCTTTCATAATGACCAACTTCCCGGCCAATTTCCTCTTCAGAGTGACAAGTACACAAGGAACTGACAAAAGAATCTGAAATAATGGTCCTTACATGAGCAATGACAGAATAATATGCACTACATATTTCATATAAAATGCCGAACTTACCTCACTAGTTTCCTTCTCTGATGAGAAAGAAGAATCTATTCTGTCTTGTACTATATTTTTCTGATCACTGTTGCCTTTAGATAGCTCAGAACACTCACTATCAAAGGCATCCTCTGGAATGGATACCTTTTCCCCACTAGATTCAGCATCATTTTCGCTCACTTCTAAGTTCCACTCATCAGTTATTCTGCGAATTCCTTTAAGAAGAAATCGCTTCATTTGTTCAGGAATATGGCCCACATAACCAACTTTACTTTCGTCAACACAAGGAGTATCCTCAGTGCTAGAGGCAGTGGAAGAAGGATGACAAAGCTTGTCATCAAAATGATAATTTTGTCTTAATTTGGGCCTACGCCGCCATGTATCCTCGATCTTATCAAGTTTCCAATGTCGTGCAGCACAGTTTGGAAAAGGATTAGTTGACCATGGACCTCTCTCATCAATCAAAGTGCGCAACATATGTATCCATTTTTCCTATCAAAACAGAACTGCTTGTTACTGAGAATAGATGGGGAAAACATAAGATTTCACTGAAAGACATCCAAGGTAGCAAGAGATATCAGCAGTTTTACAAAAGGAAATATGTGCACGTACTGCAATATTTTGCTGCTGCTCCTCATGAGCAAGTTGAAATACAGCTCTTCTGCTGTCATCCGAAGCAAGAATTGCACTCAAGCTACTCTGTATCTCATCTTCAAATGCTTTTTTGTTAACTGCTTCAACAGAGGAATTTTCATCCACCCTAACACGAAGCTCATGCAACTGCCGTGAACGGTCTGATGTCAATGTCTTTATATATTTTGCCTCATCAGAAACCTGAAGATTCAAACTTTTTAAGAAAACACGTAGTCATAAAGGAGGAATGTAAAAATATGGATAAATAGTCTCTGACAGACTTCATTGCCCATCAAATGAAGCATGCTCTAGATGGAAAATAAAATTATGCACATTTAGCAGAAAATATTTTCTTTGTTGCAAAGGAATAAAAAAGGAACGCAATCTAAGATGTTTCCACACAAACAAGATGGGGCTATGTTACGCATTATTTGTTCTTTACTTTATGTGCCATAGTAGTATGAATTATGCCGGCAAATATATAATACTGAAACAATGTGTCGATAAGTTCAGAAGTGAGTCATCTTCCTTCACGTGAAGAACAAGCTTGCAAATATATAATACTGAAACAATGTGTCGATAAGTTCAGAAGTGAGTCATCTTCCTTCACGTGAAGAAGAAGCTTAACGTCTTGTAAACTTGAAGATAATATAGTAAGAACAGATGGGCTCAAATTAACTAGCATCTCCAGTTGAAATTTTTTCACTGAAACAACTTAAGTTCAGGGAAAAAAAACTTTTTAAAACTCCCGTTTAAGATTGGCCACAAGCTCTCTTTACACCAACCTTTTCTTGTATGCCCAAAGGTCTAATGAATCCCTGTCCCTTTCTTCAAAAATAAATTTTGGCTATTTCCTCATAACCTCTGGCATTTAAATAAAGGAAACATAGAACTAAGTAAAAAAGGGACCTCTAGCTCTTTCAGTTGTTCTTTTTTTGGCACAATGAACCATAATAAGAAAAAGAAAGGGTCAACAAGCATCAGGATAACAACAAATGCAATAAAACAAAGACAAAATACTCTTATGAATACAAACCGCAGCAAGTACTCGATCCTTTTGAATTATATTATGAATTGAGCCTGTATCTTTCAAGTTACTTCCAGAATCAGAAGCGTCATCTCCAACCACAATGGTAGTAGCAAGCATTGATTTTCCGCAGTTGACTGTTTCCCTTATCAAGTGTGATATAACATGAAATCGAGCACCATCTTCCAACACCCCATACTGGGACCTTACAGCAAGCAATGCCCTAGATATATTGAAAACTAAGAATATAATTTCGCTGTAACTGGAGCAAATCCATTTGTACATCTGAAACCAACAAGTATGTGAGAGGTAGATTAAACTTTTACCAGATAAAAAGCTGCAGTCTGCTCTTACTTTGCTCATCATCAGCCACCAAAAGTGAAGGCAAAAGTGAAATGATCTGCTGCACACACCGTGATGCTTTTTCCAGGGGAGATTTACAAAGATAAAGTATTGCAAGTCGAAAAATAATTCTTGGACACCTCTCCCCTCTCAAAAGCATGGCCTTGTCAGTAGTTTTACTTGGCTTTCCCCCCAAGGCATTTCCAATCCCTCCAGACACAACAACTGCAGCCATTTCTGCAGCAGGAATGTTCAGTGATTCTACAAGGCCGCGTGCTCTTTGACTGAATGATGGTCCCACTGTTGATGATGATTTTGGCAATGTCTTGCTTGGTCCCTTACCATTCAGGTTACTGATAATAATCCACAAATTATCATACAAATTCCACCACTTATCATCCATTAAATCATCTTCCCGTGTTTCTGGGCCCTTACTACCTGATGGGTCTCTAGAAAAAAAAAATCCACAAAAGGTTCTATGAATAACAATTTAATACAAATGTTGCAGTGTATTTCTAAGTCTAAAAAGAGATCACTTGTGTCACACCATGCAAACCAAAAGTTTTAGGTTGTTGGATGAGGACCAAGAAATAGTTCAAATATTATTCTAGAACACCCCTTGCCACAAAGAGTGGACAAATACAACAACTCACACATTCACCAGAAATGAGAAAAACACGGTTTAAACTTGAGACCTCGCCGTCAAACAAGGCTCTAATACCACGTTAGAAAACAATTCAGCCCAAAAGCTAAGGAAATTGGGTGAGAACCATAAAATGGTTCGTATATGGCAACACATGGTAAAGGATTTGGCATACAAAAAGCAAATTGAAATGATTGGTATTGACATTCAGGCTTTAGAATCAAAAGTGGAGAAAAAGTTTATACAATACTTAGCACTTCATGCACCTTACAGTTATTTTCAAGCTTGACATCCGTATCAAAGCAAAAGAAACAAATATTGATCCCCTATTGGACAATTTAATGCATAAATAGAGGATGAAAATACTGATACATACAAAATAAATGAGAAATATATCAGTAATACCTGGATACTTTATTATCAAATTCTCCTTGCAGCACCTCATACAATGCAGAACTATAGTCTCTCTGACTTTCTAATTCAATTGCATCAAGAGACATCTCAGAGCCATTTACTGGAAACTGCAAGATTAACAGAAGATAATTTTGTACTACTCCCCACCTATAAAGCACAATGGTACATCACAATCCTCTATCTCAAATCGAAACAATAAGATACTAGCTCCTGAAGTAGAAGATAAAGTTATCTTATCATAAAACTATTTCAATAGTCAATATCATCCTTCAATCACACAGATAATTTGCTTCATAGGAACTCACTTAAGGAGAAATTAAAATAAAAAATAAATCATTTATCTAACCTGAAACATAAAAAGAATGCTAAGGTGCTAGATAATATATGTGGTTGATGCTGAATATTATGGTAAAGAATGAAATCTTGAATAGACCAAAAGACTGAAGGGAAAGAAAAATATAACATAACAATAGTTAGACTGATGGATGTCTATAACTAGATACAACCACTAAAAGCAGACATACCAGACAGCCTGCCACTTTACCACTTGTAGTTAATAGTTCAAACAATATCAGACATACCGGTATCTTATGCTCAGTTTCAGAGATGACCATCTCATCGACCAAGCGAAGAAGGAACAATGTATTGTCCCGGCACGGTTGTGTAGCAAAAATATTTTCCTGAGAGGAAAAGCCTACAAGCATTTTTGTCAAGTCCAGGTATATATCGCGAAACAAGTAGCGATATGCAAGGCCACCCTGCCAAAATTAACATCAAAATGAAGATCATCATGAAACTGGAGGTAAAATTAATTATGAGGACAACTATATAACACGTGGATTCTTCTACCACTAGAACAGAACATACTTGCTCACAGTGCATAATTAGGAAATTTACAGTCTCTTCCAGCTGCTGCCAGCCACCTTTCACAGAGTGAACAGAATGACAAAGAACAATGCAATATAGATTCCTTATCAACTCCCGTTCAAGTATCTTATTGCTGTCTTCATTTTGAGATACAGGCTCGTAGAGTTTAATCACATCAAGCTTTAAAGAAGCCATTAGCCAAGCATTCCATCCATATTCCTATTTGCATGTTCAACTGGTCATAAAGAATTGAAAAACCAGAATAATAATGATGAATAAAATCCGTACCATCAGAGCTTCAATATTTGAAGTATTTGAATCAAGTAAATCAAGCAGATCTTGAATTATTTTTATCCTTGCTGATACATCCTCACAGTTTGACAAGAATCTGAAAATGAGAACCAATATCTGAGGAAGGAAAAATTGAGAATTATTTCCTTTACTTTTTTGCTTCTGTAACACCTGCAACATCGATTTAAAAAAAAAACAGTTAGAGAGATGTTTTCCCTAGCGTACCATTTGCACAACTCTAAAAATGAACACCACAAAAGGCCCATTCCTAGTTCTTTACCTGTTTAGGACTAGCTCCACCAAGAAGAACATCAAACAAGGTGGCACACAAGTTTTCTGTTAGCGGAAATCTGAACAATCGATCTGAGATGGAAGAGAAACTTGGCTGCATCCTTAAACTGATCTTTTTCTGGGTTTCTGACAGAACTCTAGACTTTCCTACAGGAAGACTGAAAAATCTCAACCCTTTCTTCTCAGATGGTAAACCAACCATAAGCCTCCCCAAAAACTGCAGGCCAAGCAATCTGATAGGCTCATATTCCCTATTAGAGAGACATAAATCACAATATTATTAGATCATAATAGTCAAATTTGACTTTGCAAAGAGAATGAAATTATATGTATAACAAAACTCATACTCACGTAAAGAACTGCTTCTATTTAAGGGTGCGTTAAGTTCTTTTGGTTTCCTAAACATACTAACATTTCAGATTTTCTTCTATAATCATTTTCCAACACAAAATAAACATTTAATTTTATTATACAAGAATGCTAGCAAAAGAGAGCTTCTAAAGTTGACCTGGAACAAGTCATTAAATGACAAATACTCAGAAGCTGAGATTTGAGCCATAGTGATGCTAAGATATAGTCAGTGTATATCAATCAGACCACTAACTTGACTAGCATCCCCATATCTGTTCAAAATCAACCAAGAATGTATATTCTTCTGTGGCTCTATCTACACTTCAATATAAGTGCCAATTTTCATTATCAGCAAGTTGCCAATCCAAATGTTCTGAAGTACATATACCGCAGCATATTCTTAAGAAGCCAATTAATTTCCTTGAAAAGTTTGAAATTAAAAAAACTGAATGAACTCTGGAAATAAGGTATACCTGTGAAGGAGATTAACAAAAATGTGGCAACCACCAATCAGATTGACTTGTTCAAGAAAAGCAACAAGCAGCTGCTTTTGAGAAAGGGCACGAATGATCATATGAAGGACATCCTCAATGCAAGCCATATCCTGGCTAGTCTCAAAAAACGCTATGAGGCTTTTTATATCTGCTATTGCAATGCTGTGCCTGCATATGGCAAGATTTTACCAAAAACTTTTTAAGAAAGAAAATTAGCAATTAACCTACATTAACAAAATGGATGGTCGCCAAGTTATTTGGCAATAGTACCACAAACATAAATGAAAGCCCCCTTAAAGTTGGAATGAAGTTCCAATGGTGGGAAGAACTTTTATTTGTATAGCCCAGCCCAAAACATATGTGCATAAACTCACAAATGCACAGACGAAAACAAAGAAAGAATAACAGCATAGAAAGTTAAGAATTACAAGCAACCGATAGAAAGTTGAGAAGTACAAGCAACTGAATATAAGCAAAGAAAAGAGAAGTGACATGCAAGACAGGTTATACCTAAGGCTCATCTCTCCAAGACTCAATAAAAGAAGACGAATTTTACGTATTTCTTCTTTATTAGGTCTCTCTCCGATAACTTGATTGGTAGTAGGATGCAAAAGAGGCTTGCTTCCAAAAGCACTACGAGATTTTGCATTATCCCAATAAAAATGACGAATTATATCAATAACAAGTGGAAGCTGACAGAAACTTTTGAGCAATCGTGGGTCACTATCAAATTGCTGCACAAGAAACATGTACAGTTCTCGCTGCACCTTGTAAGATGTGTAGAGCCAGATTAGAGGATTAAGAAATATGCTAGATATAGCATCTTTGACAAGTAGCTCAGCTAAACCTGAACCACAAGAAAGAAAAAGCTTGATCAAAAGGTGATCGAACAAGAATAAAAATGACTAAAGGATTCAGAGAAAAAATCAGCTGTAAATTAACAGAAACTATTTTAGAAACTTACTGCAGTTAGAAACAACATTGAATAGATGTTTCATTGCTGAAAGTGTTTCCAAATTAAGCTGCCCTGGTGGAACTGATTGCAACAAAAATCCCAGTATTGGAAATCCAGAAAGAAGATGCATTTGTTGTTGATTTGATACATTTTCATCCAAGACAGAAGCTATAAGTTCAACAACCTCAGCTGTCAAACGGTCTTTCAGGACAGGCGTAAGAACTACATGGTCAGAGGATGTATTCTCTTCACATTCAAATCTATCAGACTGGGCTATGAGGGGGAAAAATACAGATACACCACCAACACAGTAAATTATCTGTTGAAGCAATCGTCGCGAACACAACTGTGTACCAACCATAACAGCTGCCTCAAATGATTTCCTATCCAATCCATGATCCGATACAGGTGAAACATTAAACAAATTTCGACCACCACTAGCCTGGAAAGGGGAAAATGGTCACTAATTGGCTAAACACAAAGGAAGTTATAAAATATTAAATTGCCATGGAATAGCAGAAACCTGAGCATTGAGTCCAAATATAATCTTTGATGCTAGACCATCTTTAGAATCCAGGACATCGCTAGGCAATGGGATGTCATGAAATGGTGTGGCTTCATTATCAAGGAATGAATACATATAGCTTGGTCCCAAGGAATAGATACCCTGGACTTGCTCAGATGAAATGGCATCAGAAAAAAGGTACACAGGACCAATCTGACCATGAAAAGGGAAGATATCTTGTATGGTCTCAAAAGTACTAGTCTCCTCATTTTGAGATAAATCAATTTTCATTCCAATGATACAGCTTGTCAAAAACTCATTGACCTTTGGATATCTGAACATGAAAAGCTCCAAATCATGGAAGAATCATCAAAAGCCAAACTGCTAATAGAATGAATAACAGGATAAGGGATAGAACCTGCATTTTTCAGATGAAACAAGATTTGCATCAACATAACATTTCAACATGCTACCACCAGAAAATGCCCTTCCAATGCTGTGAGTTATACAAAGAAAATGCCATTTCTTCCTGATTAGATTAGTTTGCAGTTGAACGCACTGTCGCCTTAGATTAATCGACTGCGAGAGGCATGAAACCATATGTTTACTTATGAAACTCACAAAAAGCTTTATGGAATTCAGAATGTGTAAGGAAATCAATTACTACTACTAAAAGAATATTTAACTATTCCTTCTCTCAAATCTTCAGTGAGAATATGAATTGCCACCAATACTCAAAAACTGACCTCATAAGTAAGCCTGTCCTTTCCAAGCAATGCAATGCATCCTTTTCCATTTTCACTAAGGAAACTGAAAAGGGTCATTGTTCCGTTTCTTGGGAAGTTTTCTACCCTAAGCCAACATGAAAATGTAAAACCCTTAGTGATAGGCCACTGGACAGGCGTTTTAATTCTGATACCCTGCAACAATACAAAAGAAAAGATATAACAGTCTGAGCATAGTCAGATCTAACTTAATAGAATAATTGACATGACAGGGAAACAAAACCACAGACAGACAAGGTACACCTACTCTCTCAGACATCCAATATGCAACAGAATCTTGAATCCTATGTAATTAAAGCAGAACCTAAGTTGAACAAGAACATAAATGTAATATGGTCATCAATAACCTTGCAAATTAGAGTTTAATGTTTCGTTAGTTTCTTGTTAATTTAATGATCAAAGGAAATTCATTTTGGAATAACAATGAATGTAATCCTTGAAGTAAAGGAAAAATCCCAATCCAACCTATTAAATATTTGGACAGAAAAAAGTGTCCCCTAGGAATCAAATATTTTAAAACTACAGCTGCAAGGGTAAGAGCAGCTTCTCATATAACTCTGTTACTTTTATCTTTATCAACATACACTCTGCCAACAAGAAATCCTTGCAATTAAATCAAATGAAATTCAGCCAAATGACACCCCCTACATTGCATTGCTTTGCATACATGAAACAAAGTCCTTGCATGACATTTACAGCTCAACAAGCACCAATATCTTAGGCATCTCTAATATGAATGTCACAAACAGTAACCAAGAAAGATTATATATCTCATGAGTAGCTTTTAGGAAATCATGGAGACTCACAGAATCAATCCCACTTAGGTCGAAAAAGGCAGTTGGTCCTTTCTCATTTAGCATTGATAAAACAGTAGTCAACAATAGTGAGCAGTACTGCTGCTGAGTCCACACTTTCTCACTTCGCAGGAGAGAGAAGATTTTCCGAATATCCTTCCCAGATATGCTATGTCCACCAATGACCTGAATCAACTGTGTGATTTTCAATATTACATCATCTTTATCTTCTTGAGAAAACCAATCCAGAAGAAAGTTGAGCATCCCTGCTCTGACACATGAAGCTCTGTTGGAAATTGAATCCTTGAGCAGTTGCTGGAAAACATTGAGCCCATAGTTCCGCATAGAGTCACTGCTCTGCCCAATCAGAAAATAGCAAGTAATGACCCAGAATGATATTGGATAGAGCCAATTTAAGCAAAATAACTGATTGAAAAGGATTATAGAATAACTTGTCGAAGGCAAAATTTAGAAAGTCAGAAATGGAAGAAAACTCTGAACTAAACAAGATAAAGACAGAAAATAAACCACAAACCTTCTGTAGAACCCTCAGATATAGTAAAATCACGTCTTCGTTCTGAATCAAAATCACGGAAAGGAACTAAGATCAGAAACATGAACCAAGAATTTGGACCAGAAAGAAGTTATCTTTAATTATGATTCGTAACTTCCAATCAATCAACAAAATAACATCTCTACCAGAAACAAAATAAAGCCTTCAGATTTTTAAAGGTCACCTTTATGAGCATATTTGACTTCAAATCAAATTTCCCATCAACAAGCATATCAAGAAGGGCATTCAGAAGTGCTTCACTTGGATTCCATTGGCAAAAGTCTAACAGCAAACTTTGCATTGTCTGATACCCCTTACCAACTAAAGCTCTAAAAGCAGCCTGCAAAAATTGTGAATTTTCATGTTGCACTTTCAAAAGGTTATTTTTTGGGTATGTGAATGTCACAGAGAGAGAGAGAGAGAGAGAGAGAGAGAGATAAAACATCTGAACATGGAAACGCAAGAAACCAATGGACTAAGTGTGGAAGGAAAGATAACTGACGTAAAGGAACAACATGGATCTACAATCAACAGAATCCCAAGGGATCACAAATTTCACAAGTTGCCAATACAAATCACACTGATCCAAATTGCCATTTTGAAAGCTCAACTAAGGTTTCCCCTTAATCTGGTCACATTTAAATATTTTTTATTATAAAGGTTTTCCCTTAAATCTTTGTTCCAGTCATACTTAGCTGTTATATGATTATTGACTCATACTAATCATAAAACTAAGCGGCTGGCAACTTATTCAGTAACTCCAAATGATGAGATCTGAAAACACATAAAAGAAAAATGTTAACATGGAACTTGCAAGCTGTGCGTAACATGCATTACGAAGCAATACATTCTAAGTTCTAACCCAAAGATATTGAAAATAGTTTAAGATCCAGAAACATTTCACATATAAGCTGCATAGTGACTACTCTCCACACAAGTACCACTATCAGAGGTACTATCCCTCATTGCCCATATAATCTGACCCGAGTTCCTCATCAACATCCTTCTTGAATGAGATCCTCACATTCTTATCTGAGGTATTTTACATATCCAAGCCCATAGACCCCCCGGTTAATCTAACACATATAGGTTACTTGTCAACACCAAAATTGTGATTGAAAGGCATATGCATCCAAACATATGTACTGACCACCATCCAACTGAACAACATCTAAAGCACAGTACCAACTATGAGCTATTTACTTTGCTCTAACAGCATATAGTTTCAATGATTAGAAAAAAAGTCCGAACACAATAATTGAAACAAGGTAGAAAGAAAATTCATGTAAACCAATACGAGAAAGAGAGAGAACAAAATGGAAGAGCAGATAAGGAAGTACCTTTGAAGCATCATTACTTGCAAGGAGACATGTAAGAGTTTGAAGGACATTTAAAACTAAGCATTCTCCATTTGCCACATCAAGATTACCATTTAGCAATGATACAACATGCAAAAAGCATTCGCCGTCTCGAAACAAGGTCTGATAATACTGAATAAGCAAAAGCTTGATTAGACATTAGGAATTAACGGAAAAATCAAATCATATACCCTAAACCCCAGAAACCTAAAACAGAACATCAGGAAGTAAAGCAAATTTAGTAAGAATGTACCCCAGGATCATTCATGAGCATCTCTCTCATTCCAATCAATAGATCAATCGACAAGTCCACAAAATATTTTTCCCTTTCCTTGATTTGAGTGAAAGTTTCTAAATATTTCGAACACAACTGTAACTTTGCTTTTTGATCTTCCACAGATGATGGTGCCAACTGAAGAGGTGGAAAAAGATCAATTTTTACTTCACTTACTAACAAGAACACCACATTATCCAACAAACATGCGCATAAAGAAATACCTTCATCAGCTCCAGAATATACTTGAGCACATAATTTCTGGTGTCTTCTTCCCAAAATAAATCAAACAAGCAATCTATACAACTCAAATCATGTAAAATATAACTTCTTGCATCCTCTGCAATTGAGAAAAAATCTGCAAAAAGCCCCATGCATGTCCGCATGCATTCAAGCCAGCCTCGAGGTGTCTCATGGTCGTTGGATTTTTTAGCACCGTGAGTTGGAAGGATGTTATTATCAACAGAAGGGCTCAAGTTACTGCACCTTCTAGACTCTTTGGATTGGATGCAAGCAACTCTGAGCACACGCGAAGGTGCACCAAGTGTCTTAAAGGAGGTAACAGTTCTCTCTGATGAAAGCTGCAGTATACGAAGTAGACTCTTTGCAAGAATACTGGCAATCTCGGGATGGCAAGCACATTGCTCAAGGGCATCCAATAAAGCAGATAATTCAGGCTTCACGAGAGAAAAATTACAGCAGAATTAGATGATTATTTAACTGCAGAACCTAGATCAATCAACCAAGCACCTGCCCTAGATCATCAATAACAGGCTTCTGGAAAAACGGCTGAAAAATGTAAACACCAAAAGAAACGTTTAAACTGCATTATCAATTACTTGTCATCATTACTCTCAGTTCTATTTTCAAGAAGCATATTACACCACTAAATACCAAAACCACAGGTCCCACCCTCCAACCAAAAAACTACTGCATGCAAGCATAGGCCCACAACATTGGAAACAATAATTCACAACATCAAGCAATTCTGATTCTAGTGACCAGAATAAAGAATGTCTCTACAGTCCCATAAACACAGTGCATCTGATAGTATGGTTTCTTGAACCTGTATTTTGAGCCAAACGCAACCTTACAAGTGTTGGTAAAGTCAAACCATAGTATTTTCCAAATGCAAAATAACTCTGATCGCAGATTTGGAAAATACAGCTATTAAGTGTGGTGGAGTAACTGAAGTGGGAAAATTGAGTTTCAATAATGTTTTATAATGTAAAACATCACTTAAAACTTGAAGCTATTGCATCAAACTGGAATTTTTTTCTTCTTGCATGACACCTAGACCTCATGCAACCATACTTCAACAAAACCACTAGACCAATAACATGGGTAGTTTCACCATTATGGAGATGCTGAGCAACTGTTCCTAAGCCCTCAGCCCTCTCCATTTTCCCACTTCATTAACAGTAAAAGAAGAGAGTTTCAAAAGTCCAAATGCAACATGAAATGAACAGAAAACCTAAACACACATTGATTACAGAAAAGGTCAGGAAAGTGGAAAGTATGAAGGGACAATTCCTATGGGAAAACAGATTTCACGATTCCATAAATCAGGATTAGAGTATCCAAAGCAGTAAGACACAAAAACACCCATTCATGACTTGTAAGATAAGCAGCAAAATATAAGGAAAAGAATCCCCACCAAATTATGGACACTCCCATTACAAGTTGCTGCAAACTCCAGAAATGAGATCACCTCCATTTGGAGAATTTCCATGCAACCAGACTTTGTTTGGCTGTCACTGCTACTAGAGAGAGAAGCCATTTCAGCCTTGCCTGCAGATCCTTCATCACAAGTCAAATGCTCTCCAGAAATTTCTTCCAAAGCTGGTCTGAAGTAGAAAAAGTTCTCCGAGAATAGAAGGTCCCATATTCCTTCTTCTCTGTATGTTTCAAGAGTTCTAGGTGATGAAACAAGAACCCTCTTAAAATTATCAAGAACAGAATGCTGTAGGGCATTGACAAAGACCCTGCAAATAAATATAATCATGCAAATATAAAGGATTTGAGAATATATTGAACAGATGATGAGAAAACCAAGCACAGTAGAGTTTACAAGTCACTAGTTGTGACACCTGGATTGATCAAAACTTATATAGGAAAAGAAAGCAGGATCCATACTAAACAATCACCTTAAATGGCTTGGCAACTCATTTTGATTTGAACAAGCCTTCAGGCAAGGGAAGACTATAAGAAGAACCCGCATAACCCACTTAATTGAGAGTTCACTGTATGCTGAAGAGATTGACATGGCAGCTCTTCCAGAATTCACTTGGATCTTACGGGATTTATTATTTTCTAGAGAAGCCACAAAAGAACAGAGAACCCCACTCATACTGACAACATATTCATTCCAAAGCTGAGAATAAGACATGTTTGCAGAGAGAGGAAATGAAGTCTCCATTTTTACATGGTTATCATTTTTGAAGTCAGAAAAGAGTAGCTGAACATCCTTCTGTGAAGACGTATCCTTGTTCTTCTGCTTGTGTTCGTGAAGCATGAAGGCAAGTGAACAAAAGCTATTAGCAAATTTGTGAATTCTTCCATTCTCACACAGGAATTGCAAATTGCTCAAATTACCAGATCTAAATACAAGTTAAGGATTAAAATTTTTAACAAATGCATGAAAGCACATAGATATACGAATTGATTGACTGTTAAGGCAATGAAAACATGAAGGGTGAGGAATGCTTGGGATCCAAATAATTACAAACTTTGAGAATAAATAAGCAAGTAAATGAGAAACTAAACTCATGAGAATGTAAAACTTCCTGAACTCATCAAGATCAGACAACTTGAAGGATACACAGCCTCCCTTAGAACTGTCAAAGAAAGAACATGGAGCTGGAATATTTTCAACAAGGAATTCCTGTCACTGCAATAACACGCCAATACCAAATATCAAATATTGAAAAATAGAGAGAAAGATAAAGAATTCAAAGTTCATCTAAAAACACAAAGGCAGGCATGTCCGCTCAAATCTACGAGCATGTCAGATCTTAAAATGAAAAAGACCCTATTAAGAATAGAGATGAGTTTGAATATAGCAACATCTCGATAAATAAGCTTCTGTTAATTTATCAAGCTTGTCAACAATCATGGCAGCTTAGACAAGCAATCGACTCGGTTAATATGGAAGCTAACAGCCATAATTGTAGCTTGGAGGTTTGAGTGTTTCCCCAACATACTGCAAGGTTTCAGTTTCAAATGGCTGGTAGAAGGGACAGTGTTTCACCAGAACTTATCAAAGTCGCAAAGACATAAAAGTCAGCATGTCAGCTCAGATAAGGAATTGCATACCCTAGTTAACTAGGTGACCTGTGTATATCTGCGAATGTTGCACTTTCCTTTCTGCAACCTCCCCTTCTTAGCATGGTATAAACTTTAAATTAATATGATTTGTAAGCTATAATTTAATCAGTACAGAGAGAGGGAGATGGTAATAGATTCAAATATAGGAGCTTACAACTTTTATGGTATGACCAATTATCTCAAAGGAAACAATATAAGCATATCAGATGGTGCATTAAACAACAACCAAAAGAACAACATTAACGGCATAGAAAGATCAACAAATATATATTTTGAATAATATCATGAAATACAGATTGAAATCCAGATATCAAAGATATAATAATTTGGAAAATACAGTCGTCATAACATTCGGGTACCTATAGTACTAATTTATACCTTCGCTCTTCCACATATGATGCATTCTTCAACAACATGCTATTTATCGATGGGAGGCCTAATCCATCCAATACTACTTCAAGCCCTCCAATACTTTTAAAATGATTCTGACCACGTGGATTGTCAGACAATGCTAACAGAAGGGTCCTCAAAGTCAAGCACTGAAGTGAAACATCCGTCCATTGTTCTTTCATGCTCAACCGTCTGATGACACGCAACAGCTCTGAAACACAACTTCAGAATATGAAAATTTGAATATAAGGCCACAAAATTGTTCACAAAAGCTTCTACTTCATATTGGGTCAAGTAATAGGGCATTGCACATTGTGTATGTAAAATTCAAAACTTAGTGACTGATATTTTTAAGTAGGATTGTTATTGAGATGCATTCACAGAATATCAATCACTAAAACAAGTTACCACTATGATAAGTTGCAAGGTTTTCAGCATAGTGACAGAGAGTATTTGCAATTTACATCATTTCACATAAACTATGAACCTCAGGAAGTCAAAAGACGAAGTACAGAGAAACTCAGAAACGCCTACCTTACCTACTAACCAGTTAAGGCCCCCAGCTTCCATCACAGACACAACTGCTTTCTGATGCCAATCTTGCCTTGTTTCATTAGGAATTTTAGAAACATTAGACAATTTAGCTGAAGATGGACCCCATCTAGCAACAAAATGCTGTGTAGAACCACTGTACAGCTTATCTTTCTCATGCATGTTGGTATTCAAAGCAATAAAGCTACATATTATTGAGACAACATGTACTAGAACCCGTTGCAGAACTCCTATCATCTCTATAACAATGTTAGATAAATTTTCATCTCCAGATAATCCACCAGTTACAGTTTTCAGTTGGACGACAGCCCCTGAAATTTAAAATGATAGCATCAGATATTGACAACACTCAAGAGATGGACAAACTTATTTTTGTGAAACAATATTACTATTTAAGGGGCATGCATCAAGGAATTAATATGAAAGGTATTGCCATAAGGGGCATATCACGGCTAAGGCCTAGAAGAAAAGCGCCGGTGTAGGAATAACAGATAGGTGACAGAGTTTCAAAGAATAGCAAAGAGCTACATTACCTTTCATCAGCGCAGTTAGTTTTTGAATTCCACCGTAGTAGCCAAAAACACTGCAATTATGCAATGATCGAGTGATTACTGATAAAGCATCCAACACAAGCAAGCCTTCAGAAATATTGTTCATGCTTGTGGAAGCCCCTGATGAGTCAGCTCCAGTATGCACACCACCAGCATTTACTGTGTGAACAACAATACAAAAAATTAAAACAGTAGCAGGTGACACAACCAAATCAAGGTCAAAAAACACTGAAAAGAGTATGGAGACCAACGAGATTAACAATCACCTACATATTATCTCTGTTAGGTGTCAACCAAAAGGTGGCAAACAATAAGCACAGTGAAGAAAACATGTTTAGTATGAATTATCAATAGAACCAAACACTCCAAAAGTTAAAAGTGGTCAATGGCACTAAGGGACATGCAGTATAAAGCTTTGTCACAGCATTCCAGATGGCACAAATGATGATACCCCTGACTTACTGGACACTGAGGGTGAAAAGATGCCTGACAATGATGGATAAAATTAATCATTAGCTTTGGGAAAATATCCTTTAGAATTGGATATTAATGGATTTAAGAGATCTCATATCCTGGTTGAAATTATCAATATCAAATGTGTCATAGGCCTGAGCTTTTTAATATTTCCAAGTACTTGCAGATCTCACAAAAGTCACTGCTAATTGATACACAAAACTTCAACCAAGCTCACAAAGAGTTGGTGAATAGCCAATTCGTGCTAGATATCAATTTTATTTACCAAGTCCTTAATTTAAAAGTTGTTCAAATAGGACTAACTTGCCCAGATCAGCAGCTTTATACAATTCATGGACACTAATTAAGAAACTAAAACACATTCAGATATGATATAATCCTAGAAAACTCGCTTCTACAAGGGTAAAAGATCAACATACATAGACTTCAACCTAGAGTGGATGATGCATCAAGTCAAACCACTAAGCAGGTGCCAGATGCATTGTCAATCGAGAGAGTTTAGCAATCAGATAGCACGTCTGTAGAACAACAAATCAACTTACAAGTGCTAACCAACGTAGTTAATTCTGTGAGCTCTTCAGTCAATGTCAAAATGACTTCAGCAGGATGGCCACTAGAACATCCAACAACCATATCAGAGAGAAGTGGTTTCTCAGCAGAAGGGCCAGCCGCTGACTGGCCCTCTGTCAACTGAGCAGCATTTGCAGGTTCCCAGTTCTTGTACACCGATGCAAACTGCTCAAGGAAAACACGATACAGCTTCTTCTTTTCAACCTAAAAACAGCGGAGAATAAAAACTTAAGATTACTAAATGGACACGTAACAAATTGAGGGAAAAGATTGCCATCTCCAGTGCAAAATTTTAACACATATAACAAGAAGAAATACATATCTTTTTCTGATTGAGTTTCTGTAGATTGGTATGCACCATTTTTCCTTCACCATATTTTTCTGTAAGGAAATATGGAGTCCCACCCAAAGACTACCAAATTATTCCGTTTTGTGCAGGCTATGACCTAGAGACTACCAACTTATCCCGTTTTGTGCAGGTTATGTATTTCTCTATGTTCCACGAATAGAATGCCCAATGGAAAGCCATCTCCCACGGACAGAACTAGGCTTTTCACAAACAAGATCCACATGCACATAATTTTGTTGCTTAGAGCGCCAAGGATAAATACACTCGTACTTAATTTTCATAATATACAGCTTAGCATTTAGGAATCAAGAGTTTTCATGATTACTGAAGTTTGAATCACAATATCATCAGCATGTTTACCATACAAAAGGTCACCAATTCTCCCATCTCAAACATGGTTTACAAGAAAATCAAAGACGCTTCCTTAAAGCTGATCACATTGCATAGTCTACCCTTTGACTCATCTACAATTGCCTTTTCACTTGACAGACTCCCGGCCATGAGAATAACTAGTCAGTAAAACTAAGAAGGCTGTATAAACAACCTGCACTAAAACCTGTAATATGGGAACCCGCGTGAATGGGATGTCTTTTGTTTGGTATAGAAGAACTAAGAGAACATAGACATGAAATTCATCTATTAGCTCTGGTGCAGATTGCATGTAATAGTGTGCAGATATAGCAACCCAATTTGGAATGAAGAGAATGTAAACTGAGAAATATTTTGCAGAAATACCTTATCAGCAGCATTTTCGTATTTCTCCCAAAGTGAAAGTAAAACAGCCTCATCACCAACTTCGCTGAGAAAGAAAGCAAAACAAGTACTTACATAGCAGACCCCATTTGCTTCATGGAAGTAGCGAGTACTATCTATAATCAAAAACATGCAGTACTAGCACATTTTGCAACACATATTTTTGAGGTCTAAAATATAAGTCAAAGCACCAGAAAAGAATCATTCAATAAGTCCAAAGTCAAGGACACATACCAGAATCTTCTTTTTTGAAATCATACTAATTTACAACACTTTGCTAGTCCCTAGAATTGACAATTCTTTTGAACACTAAGAAGCATCAAGATATGCTACTTGTTGATAATCAAAAACAGTTAAGAAAAACAATCCTGTACAGTGTCGAGTAACGAAACAAAGGCTCCAACATCCAGTACGATACAGAAACCCCCTTCACTCTTATGACAATGAGCACTGGTCTTTTCTTCTCCTGCTTCTTTTTCCCAAAAAA
This sequence comes from Erythroxylum brevipes, assembly GCA_027479065.1. Classification (NCBI taxonomy): domain Eukaryota; kingdom Viridiplantae; phylum Streptophyta; class Magnoliopsida; order Malpighiales; family Erythroxylaceae; genus Erythroxylum; species Erythroxylum brevipes. The sequence continues at coordinate 6,846,046 of JANIHY010000002.1, forward strand.
TTATATATACACCAGAAGTGTACACGTAACAGCAAAGAAACCAGAATGTGGAGGATCCAATTTGAAGTTATGAAACCATATCTTGCCATATTTGTGGTTAAAACATGTTAATCAATCTGCCATATAGAAGTCCACACAGTCAAGCAAATTGGTAATTGTTTAATCAGCAGTCTATACAATGTTCAAGACAGTAATGAGCTCCTTATTCACCAGGTACAAAGGTACATTCCATAGAGGTTGTAAGTAGTAGAATACTTTGAACAAATACCTGAAGCGGATTGTTGGAGTAGGAGGGGAAAACTTCTCAGCCAATAACCCTGAAGTAGACTCTCCAGTATGGGTACTGGATGTTCTCCGTATGAGATCAGCCACACCCTTAACAATGTTCATGTTTTCCCCCCGGTATTAGAAGAACAAACGATCAGAACTTTATAATTTGATAAGTAAGATACTTATATTCCTTCCCAGCCATCACCAGCAACAAGTTCAATGATTCTGTTTCCATAAAAAGGAAACAACCATAGGTGAGGTTATGATTGAATGTAAATCTGGTGGGATCAAAACATCTAAAAAGGAAACATAAAGAGAGAGAAGCAAGTCCTGCCACAAAGACTAATAATGATTAAACAATGAGACATCTTCATCATACTACTAATAATAATAATAATAAATGTGCTGAGTATTGTGATGATGATGATGATAATAATAATAATAATAATAATAATAATAACAATAACAATAATAACGATAACATATAGCACTCTAGAAGTGCTAATCAGCATCAATACTAATGCCAACTAGGGCGTTTTTTTTTGTTCTTCCGCAGAATTTTCCAGGAAAATAACCACGATTTCTTGTTGGTAATTAAGAATATAGAAGTTTGGACGATCACGTCACGCACTTCCAAAATTCCCGTAACTAAGTAATCAATGAAAGGATTTGAAAACCAGTAGTTCAAAGATTAGTATAATAAACAAAACATAATTTCAATCACCATATACAAAGGAACGGTCCATGTTAGCCGCAAATATCAAATTCAGAATCCATTAAAACCAGGGAACAGGTAGCGACAAGTGATCGTTTAGATTACAAACTACCTAAATGTCACGAAATAATCAATAAAAATAGAAAGTCAATAATGTAGCGAGATGGCCAATAGGAAAGGAAGTGAAGCCTCAATAAAGAAAAGTCGTGGCAGATTAATAATCCACAACCAAGACACATTAGAACACATACCAGAAGCGATCGCAAAACTTCAATGGTCGGTTTAGTTTTCGAGATCTGAGTTCCGATTTCTTCTTCACAACTTCCTACCCGATGGCGTCAGTGACGAGACGAGGGAAAATGGGGCATAAAGAAATGGAGGAAAGAGCATATAAACAAGACCTGCTTCACTTTTGCACGTAACATAGTCCCCGGTTGGGCATAAAATTTCTAGATTGCCCTTAACGGTTAAATTAGTCGGTAAGTCAGCAACCCGGGCTCCGTCTGGCGTAGTTAATTTTACAAAGGAAACGACGCCGTTGGAAATGTAAAACCTCTTCCTGATTGCGCGTCTTGGTGCCGTTAGGTTAGGGGCCGTTCTAATTTTTGGATTCACTAAAGCCCAGAAAGGTCAATAAGAAGGGAGCGACTTGTCGTTTCGGTTGCGGCCAGAGAATCTCGAGGAAGACGTAGCCACCTAGTCCAGGATAGACTTTGGAACGCCGAGGTAAGCTACACGGACGGGGATGTTCCTACGACTCATCGATAAGCCCAGAGACAAGTTTAAGACTTGCAACCCAATGGCTATTGGACCCTATCCGAAATGTCTGGAGTTTCCTTTTTCTGTTTCTTTGGCGTATATTGAATTTCCAAAACACATCTAAACTTGTTAGAAAGCTTGGATAAGTTTGAAGTTAGCAAACAAAATATATTTTGATTTAACTAATTACAAAAATTATTATAAAATAATTTGAAATAATTCAAATATAAACTTAAATATTAAAGAGCACGTTTAATTCTTTATTAATTCTAATTTTATATATTTAAAAAATAATATAATAAATTAATACTAAGATGATTACAGAGACGTTAACTTATAATTTCAAATCTTCAAAGTTTCTTTATCCTACAAATTTAGGGTAGAAATACTTAGCTTTTCTTAATATAAACAAGAATGTCAATTTTGGCTGGCCCAACCCAAGGTCTAGCCCAAGCTCGGGTACTTAAAGATCAATGTACTCATCCTCCTGATCCCAAAAAAAAAAAATTGTAAGGTCTGTATTGAGTATCAAGTTCTAGGGTCCGTATTGAGTTTCAAACATTCCTTGTAGCTTTTCTTTTATGCATGAATCACATCACTAAGATATTTTGTTAGGGTGAAAACTTCTATAAAAGAAACAAAGCATTAAGCATATATTGTAATCGGTATCATTATACAAGATTGTAAGTAGATAAATAAGGTGATGGTCACAAGTAGGGTCGGTAGGGCAGGACTGTACACGCATCAGATGAAATAGCCCATTTGGAAGGCATCCAGCGGGCCATGTCGGCGGGGGCTCCTGACTCACTACTAGAGTTGGAGGACAAGCTAAGTCATGAGTTACTCCAGGTTCTGTGCGAGGAGGAGTTATTTTGGCATCGGAAACTTTCAGGGTGACGAGCCAGGTTACTGTCTCTTGCAGGTAGGGTTACGTTGACTCAGTCCGTCCTGTCGGCGTTGCCTATGTTCACCATGCACACGGTTCGTCTTCCAAGGCGATTGTGTGACGACCTGGATCGACTCATGCGTAGCTTTATCTGGGGTTCCTCGCCGGAGCACCGCAAGGTGCACCTAGTCAATTGGGAGTCGGTGTGTAAGCCAAAATCAGAGGGGGGATTGGGCATCAAACGCCTCCAGTCTACGAATGATACCCTCCTGGCCAAACTGGGTTGGGGACTGCTCACGGACCATCAGCCTCTTTGGGTTCAGGTCCTTTGGGCTAAATATCGACTTGATCCCACCCATATTCCCCTCACGCTCTATCGGTCAGGAGTGTCGTCAGTTTGGCGCGGGATCTCGGCATCTTGGCATTGGGTCCGGCACGGCCTCAACTGACGGTTGGGAAACGGGGGGCGGGTGTTATTCTGGCTGGATCAGTGGCTGGAGGGGTGGGATCCACGTGGCCTCCCCCCCGATCCGGGAGCATCTTCGGTTGGTTACGGTCGCGGATCTCCTTGCAGAGGGTGGCGGTTGACGTTGGTCCGAGTTTCAACAGTATCTCTCAGCCATGGTTTGTTTGGACCTTGCACGCTTAGGCTCTCTTGACGGGGATAGGGGAGAGGATAGACTGATTTGGGGACCTTCCCCCCATGGAGGCTTCACTGTGGCTACTGCATATGAGCTTATCGAGGATCGTGTTCCCCATACCAGACATAGATTGTGGGACATCATCTGGCGATGGGGAGGCCCCCAACGCATTCGGTCGTTTCTTTGGCTTGTTGCACACCGTCGACTTCACACGAACCAGCAGCGAGCTGCCAGGCATATTGCCTCCAGCAGTAGCTGCCATTTCTGTGGCCAGGAGGAGACCACGGTGCATGTGGTCCGGGATTGTTTGCGGGCTCGAGCTCTTTGGACTCGTTTCCCTCAAGAGGTGGTGAATGAGACTTTCTTCCAGCAGGGGGTGGACACTTGGTTGCAGTGTAACCTCACCCAACAAGCCCTGGTGCAGCAGGACGCATGGGCCACAGTCTTTGGGGTTGCTTGCTGGTTCCTCTGGAAATGGAGAAACAACAGCATTTTCGAGCCCACTTTTGTTTAGCCCGAGGAGGGGCACCGAGTTATCATGGATTACGTAGGATGGATTGCCCGAGCCCGGATGATGGAGAAGTGTGTGTCTCCAACTCAGTGTTAGTTTTAGGAGATTATATTAATCCCTTAATTGTAGGGATTGTGATTTGATTTAATTTACATGTATAGTTACCTTACATAGGTAGATGTTTACTTATACAAAAACTCCTAGGTGTATATATTTGGAATGTACAGTATGATACAAAGAATAATACATACAGAAAATTCTCCAAACTTTTTCCTTCTTTTCTTCACTTAGGACTTACCGGTAGGTACCTGCGTTGGGTGGTAGAAGCCTGCGGAGGGGTGGGTGAAAGTTAACACTGATGGAGCTACGAACCCTACTTCCTCCAAGGTTTACTCTGGAGGTCTGATCAGGGATTGCTATGGACAGTGGCGGGGCGGTTTCCAGCAACATATTGATCAGGGCTCACCGCTTTCTGCGGAGTTATGGGGAGTCGCCTCGGGACTCCAGCTAGCCTGGGACTTGGGCTTTTGCTTGATTATTCTCGAAGTCGACTCCCTTGAGGTTATTAATTTGCTCTCTGCTCCCTTCGGGGTACTGATTGAGTTTTCTGTTTTGGTGGCAGGTGTACACCAACTGTTGCAGCAAGAGTGGACTGTTCAATTGCAGCACGTATACCGGGAAGGAAACCAGTGCGCGGACAGCCTAGCTCAACTCGCTGGGGCGTGCAGTCCGGGTCTCTATATACTCCACGAGCCTCCTTTTGGCATTCAGGAGCTCCTCCGACGCGATACGCAGGGCGCTCTATACCCACGAGCTTTAATTTAGTGTTGTAATTCCCTTCTGTAATAAAAAAATAGCATTCTTAATTCATTTCTCGACGAATCCAAAAGGAGGAAGAAAGAAGAAGTTAGTGCCAGTAGAGTAGAAAAAACAAAGCCATAAAAAGGGAAAGAAATAGGGTTTTAGACTTGAGAGTTGAATGGATAACATATTAAACTCGATTAGGTGGGTATCAGACATTAACTTTTCGTTTTTTAAATTAAAATTATACGAAGAGTTATATCCTTCTCATTTATTAGAAAATTAAATTATAATGGTTTGAGATATTCACCAGAAGCCTATATCTTTAGATAGGCTTATATTAATAGAGATTTTATTAGTTAAACTTTTTTTAGAAGAGTTTTTTTAAGAAGTCAGTTGACTATTTAGCTGTCATTTAAAAATAAGTTTTTTTAAAGAATTTCATACAATAGACTATTTAGTAATATAAAAATAAAAATATTTTTAATTTTAACTATATTTTATTTTATAATAAAAATTACTTATGCATATAAATATTA
>JANIHY010000002.1:6982514-6997944 GCA_027479065.1 Erythroxylum brevipes
CTTTCCATAGTGTTTCAAAGTTATAAAAATAAATACCAAAATCCTAAAACTATATAACAAACACAAGAACAAGAAAGAAAATTCTAAAAAATAAATAGATAGATAGATATATAAATACAAAATGAAAAGAAATAAGAACTTCCTAGGTTGGTAAAAATAAAACAAAAGCATAAATAAAATAAAAATGACTAAATTAATAAAATAAATCCATATGAATGGTGCCAAAAACTTAATGCGTGCTGTTTAACCGTTATAATTGTAATTAACACTAACGAGTATAGGTCAATCCTATAAGGACTGTATCTACTAAGACTAATCATCTTTTTATTATTTAATCTAAATAAATGAGTGATGGAATGAATGAAAATAAACAAAACTAAGATAACAAATAGGAGTAAATCATATAAGTCTAAGAATAACGATCAGTAGATAGATAAGACTTAGATATCAAATCCCCCTAGAAACTTATTATACTTGAATTTATCTTAATTCAACAATTAATCCTAGTTTTTTGGACTGGTAGAAATTTTTGAGTTACAAACATATTCTCTTTTGAGCAACAAAGTCATAATGTATCCTATATATAAATTACTTTTAACACTATTTCTATAGTTTATTGATTGTAATTTGTATGATTTTGAAGGGTTAGTTAATTAATTTGAGAAGTATTGTCATTTCAAGTCTTAGTTTTACGTATACAAGAAAAATGAGCCAAATTAGAGAAGAATTGGACTGACTTAGAGCAATTTTAAAAGAATTACCCTGTTAAAGGCGATGTTCAAAGGTAATTGATTTTGTTTGTCCTTTGTAGCCTTACACACCCCCATATTACCTCTTGAATGAAAAACTCGGTTCCCTTTATAGACCTATGTAAGTCTTGTGTTAACATTGTAGTTTACTAGAGAATTTTAAATCAAACACGCCCTAGTTACACTAACCTTTGTTGGGACTATGTAGCTCCTTAAAGAGATATGATTTCTAATTTAAAGAAAAAAGTGACAAAATTTGAGGAGTTCTTTGGAGAAGAAATATCAAAAGGTCATTTTTTAAACTATTCTACATTAGTTTTGACCAAGATTTAGCCATTCTTTGAAGATAGAATAAAATTTTGACAAGGATTTTTTAAAGATTGAAGATAAGAATGATAATATCTTTATCTTGTTTTCTTTATTATTTTTAGTTATTATTCTTTGTTTATAGTTAAATAGAACTAACCCCATATTCCTCAAGTGAAATTGACCAAAACCTCTTTCTAATTAAAATAACTTAAGAATGCATTAATTCGCTTTGTCAATTCCTATGATAGGTTTCACTCTAACACAAAAGGATAATATAGTTTTGTCTCGAGTAATCGATTTAACCCTCATCATTCATGTTTTGATCTAAACATACAAAACGTACGTCGATCTTAACATATGAATATGATTATTGAATCTTCAACTCTCATTCCTTCCATTGAACATAATATATAAATATGAATAACTCTTAAGAAAACTATAATCTTTCACCAAACTAAAGATTAAATCAAAACATAATTATAGAGTTAATCATATCTAAATTTATATCCAATTTAGTTTATAAAAAAACAAAGAAAATCCACAACGAAAAATAAAGAAACAAGAGATAAGGACGAGCTTGTTATTCTTGAATCTTGATCCCTCTTGATTAATCTTGATATATCTTACTTTCCTCCAAGATTACTTCTCATGATATACTCTTTAAGTCTCTTGTTCCTTAAGATTGTTTTCTAGTCCTCCCAGACATCTCCTCCCCTTTACCTCTTTTCTTTTCTCTTCTTGTTATCATGATATCTTGTAAATAAATTATAAGATCAGTTAAGTACTAATTCACATGTAAATCATTAAAACACAATTTAAATGCTTTCTAAACTATACTAAAAATATAATGCAATTAGGCAATTAGCACACATTACTAACATGTCTCGGTTTCTAGTTAACCATCTTCTTCAAAGCTAAGGTAAGTTATAGTTCCCTTCACCGTGAGTCAAACTTTTGACTCTTAGGTTGGAAGGTTATCGGAGGACTAACTCCACCATTTGGACCACTAACTTAGATTGTTTTTACATATTAGTGATCTTGTTTCCATTATAATCATATATGTATCACTAACAACTAATATATAAGACATATCATAACATTATGTAGTAAATATAAAATTATGTGATACCCATTATAAATATATATGTATGGGATATAGAAAAGTTAATAGAAATGTGTATATTAACATAATGCAAGACATAACAATGTGAAAAGCTTAAAGAGATAAGTTTTCCCAAACCAAAAATGAATAATTAGATAATGCAGACTACATTAACGAATACAATTACTGAAATTCTTAGTTTTTATCAATATGTTTATTCGTATATTGGTGAATAAATAAATTGTTGAAATTTCTTAGAATTTATTAATGTGCTTATTCGTATATTGGTGAATGAAATTTATTAGTTACATTACAACTTGATTTTTTTTTCTGCTTGTCATTTTAACATATTGAATGGGTCTTCTATAATTAACAAGATTCTACGTTACTATAATAAATAAAAAATTACCTCTTTAAGAGATTGGTAAATACTAAAAACATCAAAAGTCATGTCATAGTACAAGTAGAATAATGTTTTGATCTTAATATCATATCTTATACGAGATATAAGTTCAAGTATGTAAGCCAAATAGGATTGAAATAAATCCTTGTATTACTTATCAAAGATATATATCACTTATTAATTTTGTTTTCTTTCCATAGGTTAAGATAGAGTTTTATAAATTAATCCAACTCACCTAATCTAACTCATAATGTAAATCCAATTATAAGTCCAAAGTGACCCCTTAACTGATTCATGAACAAGTTTAATTAAATATTTCTTCCTAGTTTAGAGAATTGTTTGTCTTATCTTCTTTTATGTAGTTTTTTTGTTTCACATTCATTATTTTTATCATTTGAAGAATTTCACAATTGCCTTATGTGATTATAAGAAAAATAACGTCCAATTAACTTTTTAGAAATGAATAGAGTTAATCCATGTAAGTAGATTCTTAATTCTTTTAAATATCTCTAAAATAAAGAAAATAAGTAAATACGCTCTCACACTTTAGCTAAAAAATGTATAATAAAAGAAGTGTACGAGGGGACCCTTTTACGACATCTCGTGGTTAAAATTTAAAAAAAAAAGTAAGAGTAATTTTTTTATGGATAGATAATGAGTAGAACCCTATGATAGTTAGCCAAGTGAATAATAAAATATTTGCGTTATTAAATAATTAACAAATTCCCAAAGAAGCCCACAATTTACCGGATCCAGGCCATGCATATGTACCGACCCGAAAGCCGGATCAACTTGAACAAATCATAGCTTACGCTTGGCGAGAATGTCCAAGTTCCGAAAGAAGCAACGTATCGTTGAAATCACCGCAGCTTAACACGCCACGACACCGTATAAGCTTCCGATACGATAATCTAGATTAGTCAGTTGTACCTTTGAATTCTATCTCTAGGACTTGGTAAGAAACTCTTTCCCGGAAACTGGTAAACAAAAGTTCTCCTGGAAACTTGAAATTGTCCACTCCACGCAAAGTCTCGTTATATTTTAGTTTTTGGACTTTCTGTTACGGCGAACTGAGCAAGTTTGGAATATTACGATTTTCACAAAAAATGTGTAATATATGGAAACATCTGTGTGCTCCTTGTGTGTTTGTTTACAGGGATTGGTGGAATCTATCTCTGGAATGTCGATGGGCTTGATGGTGCTCATGCACTGATGTCACTTTTTTGGATTGTGATTCGTCAGCTTGCAGAGATCGAGGCTATGGTAATTAGGGTTTCTGGTTTCGTTTTTTCATGTTCTTCTTGATTTGACTCGGTTTAGTAAATTGTGCACTACTGGTGATGTTGTTGGGCATAATATTGTTTTCCGGTTTTAGATTTTGTTTTAGTTGTAACTTCCACTAGTGGTTGTGCTGATCGTTTCTTGGTTGCTAGGAGAAATGAAGATTGGTTTTGGATTAGTCGAATGATTGCAAACTAAATTATCAATCTGTCATCATTTCTTTCGGCTGTCGTACCATTTCTTGAAAACAGGATTGTAATGCTTATTTCTATATTGGATAGGCTGCATCAAAGAAAGTGATTACAAGGGATGAGTGGGAGAGGAAGCTAAATGATGTAAAGATTAGGAAGGAAGACATGAATAAGTTGGTGATGAACTTTCTTGTGACTGAGGGTTACGTTGATGCTGCTGAGAAATTCAGAATGGAGTCTGGAACTGAACGTATCCTTTTTTTATAGTTGCTTATTCTTAAAATTGGCTGTTTGATCTTGGTTCTCATAAAACATAGCAGTCTTTTGTGTATCCTAATCGCAATATAGCTGATATAGATCTTGCAACCATCACGGATCGAATGGCAGTCAAGAAGGCAGTACAGTGTGGACATGTTGAGGATGCAATTGAGAAAGTCAATGATTTGAACCCTGAGGTTTGACACTTTGTTTTGTTGCTTATCTCCTTAATGTTTGGTTTTGTATTAGGTTTTGTATTAGTTATTGGAAGATCTATACTATGGTTTTCTTTTAAGCTTTCCATGTTTGACTATTTTTCCTCTTTTCCAATTTTTTCTTCCTAAGAGGTTTAAATGACCTTTATCATCTGCTTTTTCAGACGATTGATGTTTTCAAGATTTTTTTACTTTATATTGCATTTGCATTCTTGGAGTCCAGATAGCAATTGTGTGGCTGACAATTATAATACATGTACTCTTTTATTAATTTCCATCTCCATGGTATCTTAGTTTTGAAAGTCTCAAGCACTCTGGTTACATGCCTGGAAATCATTGAAAAAGTAACGGGTCATATGCATGTTGGTGGCACATTAGATGTGCATTGTGATTTCACATGTTAGAGATATAGTGACTGATGCATCAATCTCTTGATTGTGGACTGAACCTGCATTGACCATAGGTCTTTCTTCTGTAGTCTGTACTAGAATGACCCACTGGATCGTGGCAGTGCATTTGCCTTATGTACATGAGGTTGAATTGTTCAATAAGATTATCTCTGAGTAATAAGTTTCCATTTTTAAGACTAGCATGCTCACATAAGTGACAACCACATACTGAGATAGGTGGAGCAACATTTGGCTCATACATAAAGACCTTGTTTGCATATATTGGACACAAATCCGCAACTGTTTTTCCATCTTCAACAACAGAGGTTGATAGAACTGATTCGAAATGGGAAGATAGAAGAGGCTTTAGAGTTTGCCCAGGAGGAGCTCGCACCAAGGGTAGAAGAAAATGTAATTCTCAGTTAGTCATGGCTTTCCTAGGCCCACTTATCCTATAATTAAATTTTCATAGTGAAATTGCCTCTGGTGTATTATTTTACTGAAATGACGAACTTCATTCATTTCATTAATTATTCATCATATCAGCATGTAAAGCCTAGAATACTTAGTTACCCAAATTTCGGGTTCGGGCCGGGTAACTTCAATTTTGGTTCGGGCCAAAAATTTTCGGGCTATTAAATTTTCGGGTTCGGGCCGGGTAACATAAAAAAAATTCGGGTAATTCGGGCCCGGCCCGAATTACCCGAATGCTCACCCCTAAACGTCTAAACCTCCACCGTAGCTGTCGTAGGCGTATTTTCGTCATTATGCACCGTATATCCCTTTAGCTTCCACCCCTCAACAATTCCCCTCGTTTCTCTCTCGTCGCCATACCGTTTGTCTCTCCTCGCCTAGAAATTCACCGTCGTGCGCGTGGTTACACGCTCTTCAGCTTTCGTTCTTCTATTGACATTGGTCCTAATAATCCCCCACACCCCCACGACTTGTCGCTTTTTCTCTGCGTTTCCTTTTTCTTTTTGGTCTCTCTCCCTAAAACCTTGCTAGGGTTTTGGGCGATTTGATTCCATTTTTGTTAATTTCTTCTGTTGAAGCTGGTCCTGGTTGTTACTATGCAATTCCTCTTGAAGGCCACACAATGATTGACAAAACCAAGAATCATAAGAAGGTTTTAATCAGTGAGGAGGATGCCTCCACTCTGTTACAAAGGTTTTCTTTTTCAATTAAAAAGTTGCATATTTGTTCCCTTTTTTTTTGTGTTTGCCGTTTCTTCATGTAATTGATGTAAATGGGTTCGGTTGGGTTTTGTGACATAGGTATGCAGCAACTACGGTGCTGACATTGCTACAAGAAATGGCTCAATTTGAAGGAGTGAAAATTGATTGGAATGCTTTAGTAAAAAGGACCAAAACTGGGATCTCGAATCCAAGAGAGTACCAGATGCTTTGGAGACACTTGGCATATCATAACGCTTTGCCTGACAAACTCGATGATGGAGCTCAGCCTCTGGTCTACGCCTCATCTTCTTCTTTAAGAGGATTTAGTGTATTGATTATCATTTTATGTTTGTTTGAACTTAAAATTTGGGTCTTGCAGGATGATGACAGTGATTTAGAATATGAAGTGGAGGCATTCCCTGAAGTTTCTAGCGAAGCTTCTGCAGAGGCTGCAGCATGTGTCAAGGTGTGGGATTTGGTTGAATTTACCATATGGTTGATGGTTATTTTGGTATTGGGAATTAGGCTATTAGAGCGACATGTCATAATAGTTTGATATGTGGTGGCAAGGTGCTGGACTGGTTAAAATCATGGTTTGAAATTGCATATTTCAATATTGCAATTGCGGTCTGGACTGTTACCATATTTTGCCTCAGTTGCACCTGCATTATATGTAATTACTGCAATTTTGCTCAATCATTGTAAAACCCACAATCTGCAATTTAAAACTTTGGTTGAAATTTACCCTAAAGCTCACATAAACCATCAATGGTTGAAACATACTTAGAAAATAGTTTTTAAGAGTATTATTATGAAAAGAAAGATTCAGTCTAACAAAGATGAGAATTTGAAGGAATGATAAAGATCTAGTGGCCCTTATACTTGTGTACTGTCATCCTCCTTTTACAAGTATCTTTTAGGAATAGTTGAGGTGATATTGAAACCCTAGCTATTTAAATTTGAAAAATTATTTCATGGAGCATCTTTTCATTAATCGGATCTAAACTTGCATTATTGGATGATTCCGTATGTTGTCAGTCTAAAACTATTTCCAATCAATAGTTTGCAAGAGAAACTGAAATTCATCATGCTCCTGGATAATTGGTTGTAGTTAAACATGCCATTTTCTTAATGCAGGACAAATTTTTTTTGTATCTAATGTTCCATTATTGTATAGATCATTTCACATGTATTGATGTTAATGGCTGTTTTTGCTAGGTGATGATTGCCTCAGGTATACTTAATGACTCTAGTCACACAAATAATGGAACAGTTGAGGCTCCCTTGACCATTAATATACCCAATGGTCAATCCTTTAGAGCTACTTCAGAAAATTTACAGTTGCCTGCACAAGGGATTAACATTACAGTTCCAGTTTATGTTCAGAAGCAGCATATGCCTGCAGGAACATCTTCTGAAGGATTGGAAACAAACGCATCAACTGGTGGCACTATTCCTGCTCGAAGAAGAAGAAAACCATGGTCAACAGAGGAGGACACGGAACTTATGGAAGCTGTGAAGAAATTTGGTGAAGGGAATTGGGCAAATATCTTAAGAGGCGAGTTCAAGGGAGATAGAACAGCATCACAGCTTTCTCAGGTTGTTTTTCCTTTTGTTAGATGCTGTTTAGTGTTATGTTCTCTGTATTCCCCCTCCTACCCATACTAATCCCTCAAAAGAGCCCACAAACCAATCCCGGTCCTACTGTTTTCCATTTTTAGTGGTCATGTTTACTTGCAGACACATTTCCAATAGTTGGAATTGCCACCATAGGATGTGATATGATTCTTTTTTAGTGAAAGAATTGGTTTCTTAGCATTGACTAAGGATACTTGAACTGTAAATTGGATAAGCCTAAGAATGAAAAATGTGCAATGTAGAGCGGTAGCAGATAAGTAGGTCTTAGTATTTGTTTGATTTTGTATGTTTTAGACTTTTTGTAAATATTTTTGAGCGAGTTAAGTTTTTCAGGATTAACAGAGGCAGTTCTGCTGCATGATCTTGGGAGGAGAATTTACCCTAGGTAGTTGCTAAGTATTAGGTCCTATGAAAAGGTATTATGGTAATATTTAATCAGATTGATTGTACTGAAGAGTAAATTGATGACTGAAGGCATATATAAAGTGGCTGAAGCAGTTCGAGATGGTTTTGATGTTTGTAATATTGAGTAACTTAACATTGGCATATTGATGGGGCTGGGATGCAAGATGTAGTGATATGAATAATAAAGCTTTACTAAGGGTCTGGAGAGCTTGGGTTTGTTTCAAAGGATTGGGTGCATTGCAGCTGACACATTAGCTCTTCTAATTTGAGGAATTGTTGCTGTTAAGAACCCATGCGATTGCACATCTGCTTCTAATTCTTTACTGAAAATAAATCTTTGAAGATTATTTTATTTGATCATTAACTTTGAGAGTCTCTGCTAATGGGGAACAGTTTGGTGTGTTTTCACAGCTTTCTTGGGAGTGGCATGTACTCTTCTTATTTGCTTCCATTTCAAACCATCTTCCCTTACCATCTTATGTCTCAAGTAGAAATCAAGCAAATTTTTTGACCTTATTTGACAACAAAAACATTATGGTAAATTAGACATGTATTTTACCTTAACTGCCTGAACTGGTATTAGATCGGACATTCTTATTGTCACACAGAGCAAGCCGTTGTCATCTAGTCCGGTCAAGATGTCTGGGCTTCACCCAGTTCTCCCGGGTTCAAATCCCGGCAACGGATAATCTTCTCTGTACTTTGAATCTTGTGATAAAGTTGTTTATCTCAAGAAACTTTACATCTGCGTTAAATTTTTAATTACTGATCTTGAAAACGAATTGGTACTTATGTAACCAATCTTCGGCTGAAATATTATGCACTTTTTTGGCGCTAGTTTAAGTTTGATGCATGCTATTAAAAAATTCACTTGGCTTTGTTCTCCTAATTCTCAATTTTGATTCCAAGCAGAGGTGGACCATTATCCGCAAGCGACAAAGGAAGTTGAGTCAAGCACCTGACTCTAGTGGCTTGCAACTTTCTGAGGCACAGCGAGCTGCACGTCATGCAATGAATTTAGCCCTTGATCCACCTAAAACCTTGGTCACAAATAATTCTGGTAAGCTTTTGTGTGTCTTCTGGTTATTTAAATGCTGACAAGTACTTGCCTGTGCCTGCAGAAAAGTGAGCTAGATTTGTTATTGCAAATATTGGGGGTCACTTTCTTTTGTCTATCTTTTTTAACTCTTAATATACTCACTTTTTTCCTGCTTAATTCATACTGTTGTTTATCCTATGTACTAATTTTGAAGATCTACTCCTGGTGTCAAACAGGTGGAGCAATGTTAAGTACATTTACAAACTCCATACCTCCTAATGCTGTAGCTGAACCTTCGGCTGTCCAACATGAGTCTCACCAAAAGCCCAACTTGATGAGATTGTCTTCAGTGGCTTCAGCTTCCACAACAAAATCTCATAATGAAGTTTCTAAGGACCCATTTGCTTCCAGGACTAACGGTAGTTATTCTAAAATTTCTTCAGTTCACTTGAATTTTGACACATGTTTTGAACAATTATTCACTCAATGTACTACAGGTAGGGCACCGATAAGGAGTACAACCAGTAATTCACTGCCTTCTACCTCTGCAGCCAAAGCTTCACCTGCTCAAATTCAATCTCAAGAATCTGTTGTTACTAAATCAACTCCAATAGGAATGGGGGGTTCTGCAGCAAAATCTCAGTTAAATTCAGATCCAGTGAGCGCTGCTGCTGTTGCTACTGGGGCACCTATAGCTACCCAGTCAGATGCTGTTTCCCCGCTTAAGGTTGCTCAAGCAAATAATGCTGTCCATATCATACCCACAGGAGGTTCTTCAACCACATCATTGATGTCTGGAACAACGGCACCGCCACCTTCAAACACTTCAGCTGTCTTATCTAGTTCTTCGCATACTGCTTTGGTGAAAGCTTCCTCACCAGCAACTCTGGACACACCACTAGTTTCTAATCTATCCTCTCTGTCCCCCAAACAGACCAAGGCTGAACTTCTAGCAAATCAAGATGCTAAACCTGCAGACACTTGCAAATATTCTGGGCCTGAAGATTTGATGAAAGAACAAAAGAAGGATGATGCTCATATCTCGAGACATGAGCCTAGTGAAGGAGTTAAAGAAGATAGAGATGCATTAATGGACCAGAAAGTGGAGTTTATGAATCTACCAGTTGATGCTGAGAGTTGTAATCCCTCGATGAAATCGGGAACAGCTGAGAGTGAGCTGACAGATGTAGTTGACAAGAAGGCTGAAGGAGCTCCAAAAGCAAATGATGATATGAACAGTGATCCCCCTGTTAAAGAAGATAAAAGTTCTGTCTTTCAAGGGTGATGGTTAGAATCAGGTGATTGAATGGCAAACAAGACAGACCGATTCATGCAGTAATAAAGTGATTGCTGTAAGAAGTTCGAAGTCTGACAAATGGAAGGTCTTTGTGAGAAAGATGGCTTGTGCAAAATAGCAGGAAATTTCTTGATTTCTCTGTTAGTCCTTTGCTTCAGGAATAGTGTGTAAATTTGTTACAGAATCAAGTTGAAAGTAATTGAATGTGGATCTCTACTAAAACATTGTACTTATATATAACTATGGCAATGATATTGGTAGGGATGAAAGAAATCTTTTGGGTACCAAATGGAATCGATTCAGGACTATGCTTCGTTTCAGTTAACAGAAGTAGCACATAGAAGTTACAATCAAAGCAGCCGGTATGATGTTGTGGGTACACATCTTAGGTCCTAGTACTTGCGAAATATATCTTAAATTAGAATTAATAAATTGAGATCATATAAAGAATCTAAAATTAAACATAGGGTGCTCAAAATTAGTGATATATATCAATTGAGAACATCAGTAAAAATTCTACTTGAAAGTAAAGAAGAAAAATAACATTTTGGTTTAGTTTTATTTTGCATGACTGGACACTGAAGTTCATTGCTCCTGCTACCTTTCTACGAATGTAGGTATCAGCCTATCTTGTTTCTGCCAAATGCTTATGAATCAAAAAGTTCTGCAGAAACTAAAAGTTCATTGTATAAACATTTAATGATAATTTATTTAATTAATTCCAATGTTGAAATATAATCTCATTTGGCATTCACCTCAAAGAGTATTACATCAAGATGAAAGAAAACCAGCTAAGATGGTCCATTTCAAGATCATTGTATTGATTTGCAGCTGCATGAGATTAAAGTTTAAATGAGAGACGGTGCATTTTTTACTAAGCACAACAATACAATATAGCATACACAAAAGGTAGAGGGGCAGAACATAGAGTAGAAGTAACTTGGAGAATTCCAAATTCTATCTGATATATCTAAAACTGAGAACCAAGAGGAAAATCTCATCTTCCAAAAGTTTTCTCATGTCGAACTATTCTGGTGGTTTCCCTCCTGCTCCCATGCTACTGTAATGTTTCTGAATTGGACTCACACAGGAAAATAGCGATTGCCTTTGTGCCTTGTGTTTCTTTAACTTAACACCAAATAAGAAAGATCTCAGGGGAATTCTAGCCTTGTGCATTGAGCTCCTATGTTTAGATGCTGAAATCCCAAACTCCTGGTCTAGTTTAGCTAGTGTATCCTCAACTTCCACTCTCAGACCTTTTACCCTATCTACACTAACTTGCAGCTCACTAGCAACCTTGTTGCTTTCCTGTTTCATGTTCAAAACCTCACCTTGAAACTTGGCAGCCTGAAATTCACTTAGCTCAGGATCGTCTGCTTTGGAAATTTTTGATAACTCTTCATGAATGTTGCACAAGGATGTATACCTACTCTGCAGTTCCTCTTTTAACACTGCAGCGTTTTCCAGCCATAATGTTAAATCAGTGTTGATCTCTCTCAAGTGGTTGTATATCGGCCGAGCCTCTGACAGTGGAGTCTGATTCTTTACACTTCCTTCTTGGCTATTATTATCCTTCAATTTTGATACTTCCAGCTTCAAGTCTTGGATTGAGGTTTGGAACTTTCCTATCTGATGAAATGCAGTGCTAAACCTCAACCAGAACTCCAAGTTCTGCTCCAGCATTTCATCAATATCTGAACGGAATTTATCTTCTATGGTTGGAACAGATCGAGGAGTCTCAGCGTATTTCAACTTGATCTCATTTCTTCCGTCTTTAACAGGGTCCTTCTTAATGGCTGCAGGTGTCCTTTCACCAGATTCCATGTGGTGTAAGGAATCAAAAACAGGCTGCCTAGGTGAACTTATAGTAGACATATTAGAATCCAGGAAAGTAGCTGTATGTGTCATGCTCTCGGGAGACCCTCCCCTTGTTGAATACTTGTACTTTGATGAGTGACTGCCCACATTTTCATCTTGATGTTGGGCAGAACCCAGTTTTCTAAGAGAATGAATCTCCTCATCCCTCAAGGCAAGAGCATTCTTTAGTTCCCTTATTTGCAACGCCAATTCAAAGAATCCATCCCGGTTTTTCTTCTCCACATCACCAAGCTTCTTTCTTACATCCTTGTAATTCTTCAGTACCAAGGTGTACTCTTCCACTAGGAACTTTTCTCTGTCCTCCACCCCACTTAGATATAGCTTTCTCCAGTTTGGATGGTCTGCTTCCTCGTCTGGTCCATGTTCCTCTAGCTCAGTTTCAACATTACTTTCCGTGTCGAACATATGCGATCCCTTCTTCTCTTGTTCCAGCGTCATGACACCAAGCTTTCCTGACGCCTCAGGTTCACTGACGTTGGCAGAATCTGGAATATTAGCTTTTATCTGTTCTTTATCCATTTCGGCAATCTCTGATTTGGTATCAGCAGTTGTACTCACTTCTTGTATAGATTCCAAATCTTCAACTTCACTCGGCTTCACCGTTTTTAGTTTCTCTGATAAATGATCGGCATTGCAACTTGCTTCAGTAAAATGTGTTTCGAGATTGTTGTTCAGGTCTTTGACACTTTGGTTGAGAGATTTGACTCTTTGTAACTCTTCCTCCAATTCCTTGATCTTGTTGCTCATCTGCTCTGAGTTTGCAGTGAGTGTCTCCTTTTCCTCTTCCAGAATCTTGATGTTTTCCTGAAGGTTATCTGTTTCTGATCTTAATCTGTTCACCAGAGCACTTTGAGAAGAGAATGCAGCTTCAAGAGTAGCAACCTTTTCCACAAGCTCATCGATTTTCTCTGCCAGCTGAATAACAGTAAGCGAGGCGTTTGAATTTGCATACAGCTCGATCTTAATCTTTTCCCTCAATGATTCTACATGTTGATCACGTCCAGATTCCGTCTTTGAGTCATCAGTTGGCTTTTGCAGATTAGTTTGCTCCGGTAGAAGCTCACTTTTCAGGGCCATAAGCTTCTGATCAACTTGTTTAATCCTTTCATTCTCTACTTCAGCCTCTTCAGCTGATTCCTCTTGCTTTTCGCGCAACTTAACCAAGGTCTTCTGACATGATTTTAGAGCTGTAGCTGCCATCAAAGTTCTAGCTTCATTATCATCAAATACGTAACCAATCTGAAATTCATCTTGTAAGCTACTAATCTTCTTTTGCACTGCAGTAACGTGGTTTTCTATTTTCCAACATTTTTCATTGCACCGAACGCACACGCTCTGTATAAACTCCCTTTCCGTTTGTAGAGCCAAAATTTCTTTCTGAAGCTTACCAATTTCCTCTACAGCCTCTTCTTCACTCAGGCCTGAACCTGGAGGCATTGCAGCTTTAGCCCAGGTAGCAGTTCTAGCCAGCTTCTCCTTTGAAAATGATAATGATTGGCTCTTAAACTCTTTCATACTGGGAGCTTTTGGAATGTTTGCTTTAGGTGCATTGGAGACCCTTTGAGGATCACCGGAGGGAGCTGATGTAGTGGGATAACTTTCCATGTCATCGTCATCTATGGAATACTGAACTTGTTCAGGGAAGACGGTGGCAATAGTTCGATTCGCACTCTGCAGGTCCTTCGATAGCTTATCGTACCTTTCTGCCAATGCTCGGTACGACCTATAAGATTCTTCCACATGATCTATAAGTTCTGGCCTCTTCTTGTAGTACATTTCAACCCTTTGAGTAAATGTGTCTCCATCATTTTCGATGATTTGAAGCATTTCCGTAACCTTGTCTTCCATATCTGTGATTTCACAAGTTCATGTCAAATGCCTGCTTTTGATTTTATCAATGTTTGGAAAGAAAAGAGGGAAAAAGAAAAGAGCTTCTCAATGTTCCTGCGCTGAATTGTCATCCCATTTCCATTTTCCTTTTTCTTTTGCATGCCCATTCAGTCTAAACATGCAGAAGCACCAATAAATGGTTTTGAGCAGATCGGTGAATTTTGGAATATTACATTGGTAAAACATGAAAACAGTCAATAACACCATTACATCGTTTGGGACTAGTTAGGATCAAATCACACTAAACAGAAGAAACACAGACAATAACCAACTTGAAGGCTTTCTCTTAATAAACGTAGACAAGCATATCCAGAAAATACCTTGGAGATTTTCCTCCAACCATTTTGACTGCTTCGTCCTGATGTGGCTTGCCCACCACCATGAATATGCATTGCTTGCAGCCCTCTGCAACATTCTATGTCTTCCTCAAAACGCAAGCCCCATTATTGGAGTGCCATTGGTGGTCATGAATGTGAAAATATGAAATCAAATTGAAAAAAGAAACAGAAAAAAAGAGAAGGTTTTTGAATAAAAGCACCCTTTTTTTTTTCTTCTTTACAGGCATGGAAGGGAGGGCATTTAGGCCCGTATATCGTGTTAGAACCTTTGAAGCCCTTCAACAATTATAGGACTCTAAAATTGGTTTTGCCACGTTGAAGGATCATCTGCTTGCCAGATTTCTAATCTTGAACGAAGGAAGCTTTTACCCTTTTGGTTCATGAAATTATCTCAATGGTTGCCACTGCACTAACAGATTTCTAGTACTTACTCTAACAACATCAATCTTGGTATTATCACGTTAGTTTCACAATTTACAGGGTCTGGCTCTTACTCTTAACGGGTAGAAATAGTGCTCCCATAATCTTGCATGGTGTGCTCTGTTTGTACTTGAAAGTCCGGAGAGGACGATAACCATAAGTAGCATGTTCAAATTTAGAATACGTGAAACATCGACAGTGAAGTTCATTGGATTGTGTTAGTTGAACTTGATTATATCAGCTAATTTACCAGCTATTTAATGTTTGATAAAATTAATTATTTAGTATTAATTATTAATATATAAAATAACTTACGAGGGTATAATTTAATAAAAAATTTAAGAGTATGAATACCATATTTTTTAGTATTTCGTTGAATATTTTTATAAGAATTTATATTTAAATTTTTAATTTTACAAAAATTAAGTTTGTAATTTTAATAAATAATAATAA
>JANIHY010000002.1:7043301-7055300 GCA_027479065.1 Erythroxylum brevipes
ATGAGTATGATAGCTTTTATCATAAAAGCTTGTTATTTGTTTTTTATTTTTAATACAAGATATTAAATTTAACTCTTTATTTTTTTTCGTTTATCAAAAATATATATAATATTGTTACTATATGTTTGTGATAAAGCCATAAAGGATCGAGTTATTGTTGTTTTATTACATTTGCCTGCTTGTTTTAGTTCTATATATGTGTTTTTGTTCCTTTTTTAATTCAATTATGTTATAATTATTTTATATAATATTGCCTAGAAAGTATTCATCTATAATTAAAAAAAGAGTAAAAAGTTAATACAATCTAAAAAGGAGTACTTATCGATAAATTTGATAGTAAACTCCTCTAATAAGATCGAATTAGTGGTGATAATTTATAATTTGGATAATCATAAGTGAGTTGAAATGCAACTGACGGGTGTGTTGAACAAACACACACGCACACTCGAACGTTGAAAAACTATCGCTAAAGTTTACATAAGCCAAGGGATCTTGCAGGATTCCAAGGAGCAAGAGGAGTTCAGATGGATTTCGACCAATATTATATGTGTAGATATTGATAATACTGTACGAAACACCTAAACAATTCTTGAGTTCTTAATGCACATGTTCCCAAGCCAAAGTTGAGTCTCGAAGTTCTGAAAACAATGACAAATACAACAGAAGGCCACCACAGAAAGAGCAAAGTGGAATGGAGTTTTAAAACCAAAGACAGATACAACAGTAGGCCACCATAGAAGGAACAAGAGTATAGAATAAAAGCTTAAGAGCTCTTACTGGAATGGAGTTTTGTGATCTTCAGGTTCTCACAATCCCAAGGCCAGCATTCCCAAATTCTTACTGGCCACCTGTCAGCACTCGAGCACGCGAACCCTTTTACAAATTCCTGGATGTGAGAGGAATAGGACTTCCCTGATTTCCAGGGAATTTTCCGTTTCTCCCTATTTTTATAGAGATTACAAAATAGGCAATGAATTTGACCAGGCTTAGCTGTAGCTGAGATCGAAGCTAGTTGAACAAGGTTCGGTGCCCTTTCAAACCTAAATCTAATAAGGATTTGAAAAGTTCACCGGCATGTCTACTGAAAAAGTAACAGATGCGCAGATTGACTCATTTTTCAAGTTGAGCCTATCATTCTTGGTATCACTTATTTTGATATTACATTTTTAGGATATTTTATTCTCCTTCTAGAGGATCAGTTGGATCGCTGTTTCTTCAAACTCATTTAATTTTATGTGTACTTTTTCTTTTTATATAAAAAAAAGTTCAAAAATTGTCCTAAAATTGAATCATACAAATTCTAAACTGTCAGACTTCACCTGATCTATTAATGATCCAAATTTTTAGCTAACTTGCCAATAGTTTTCAAGCTTCTAATCTTCATATCTAAAGCATCTCTGGATGAGTAGTTGATAAGGATGCCAAAAGTACAGCCTGTTAAAGTAAAAAAAGTGATCGAGTCTAATCTAAAATTCTATCAACTTTAGTTCAATTCGTTGATCTTACATCGGACCGAGCTAGATCTAAACAATTTTCCCAAGTCTAATTGTTAATTATGTAATATAACATTATTTATATTTTCATTTTATTATTTATTTTAAAAAATTTCAATTAAATATTAAAATTTTAAAACAATTTAATTCAAAATATTATCTTCATTTATGTATTTTGAATGAGTGACAAAACATATGAAAATTGATATTAAAATAATTAAATGACATTTTTTCTCTGTACAATTTTTAAATATTAAATAAGCAACATTATTTTTATTATATAATCATTTGAAAATATCCTCTTTAATTGTTAGAGATAAAGTTGCGTATTATTGAATATTTCTAAACTCTGCATGTCATAATTTATATTGAATATTATTGTTGTAGTATTAGTATTTTTAATATATAGTCATTAATATATTTATTACTTAAGACTCAAAAACTAAGTTGACAAAAAACCAAAAGTCTTGAACCCTTCAAATATTAGTTTTCATGTATGTTAACCATATTAACGAACATTAATAGAAATAAAAATTAAATTAAACAATTCAAAATTTAAAATTTAAATACTTAATTAAAAATTTCAAGAAATTAGGCACTTAAGAAATTAAAAATAAAGGATAAGACGCGTTTAATTCAATAAATGTGACATCTTTTCTTTACAAAATTTTGAATATTAAATAAGTAATCACATTTTTAAATATATAAATATCAATATGTTTACTATAAAACACTCTAAATACTATGTTGAAAAAAAAAAGAGAATTACAACCCTCTCAATATTAGCTTTCATGTGTTCTATCAATAACATCAACACAATATTAATAGAAATAAAAATTTAAACTCAATTAGCTGATTTTTAAAAATTTAAATGCTTAATTAAAAAATAAAATAAAAATTCTGATATTTTTAATTTGTTATTCCAATTTTTTATTGCTATATTCCATAATTAATTTGCGTCACTTAATTACGAAGACAAACCGTTAAGGTTCGGTTTGACCGACAATGTCTTTATGTCTGGGCCAACAAGGACAGGTTTATGTAAGGGCGCTGGAGATGTGTTCGGGTTACGTGGGCTTGTGCCCAACAACTCAACAGCCCAACTCGTCTTGTGATTGACTGAAAAAATCATTTTGTACGAGTGAAATTACCCGAAAACAGAACACAAAGACCAAACTGCCCATCATCTTTTTGTCAAAAACAGTGACTCGCACCTGCCATTTCGCTAAAGTATGAGGTCCTGTTTGGTCCGCTACGGATTAAATCATCCCCGAACCGAGCAAATTTTCATTACCCAACTTTACCAAACTTTCTCACCTCCCAATCAGACCAAATTCCAACAGTAACAACCATCAAGCGACGAAATGAACGAGAGTCGCAACAGATCCGAAGCCGAGCGCTTGCTCGGAATCGCCGAGAAGATGCTACAGACGCGCGATTTCACTTCAACGAAGGACTTCGCGCTCTTAGCACAAGAAACCGAGCCAATCCTCGAGGGCCCCGATCAGATCTTGGCCGTCGTGGATGTGCTGGTCTCCGCCGAGAAACGAATCAACAACCACCACGACTGGTACTCGATCCTACAAATCGAACGCCGCTCCGACGACAACGGTCTCATAAGGAAACAGTACCGACGTCTCGCTCTTCTTTTACACCCAGACAAGAACAAGTATCCATTTGCCGATCAAGCCTTCAAGCTCGTCGCCGACGCGTGGGGCGTCTTATCTGATTCAAGCAAAAAGTCCTTGTACGACAAGGAGTTGAGCATGTTTTCTAGGATTGATTTGACTAACACAGAGAAGTTGCCGGTCAGAAGAGGTAGAAAACCCAGTGTACATGCGAAAACAAATTTTAATAAGAGTGGTGGTGGTAGTCAATATGATGAGGGTCAAAACCAGAGGGCGAAATTAGAGTCATTTTGGACAGTATGCCCTTATTGTTATGTCTTGTTCGAATATCCGAGGGTGTACGAGGATTGTTGTCTGAGGTGTCGGAACTGTCAAAAGGCATTTCACGCGGTACTCTTACCGACAATGCCTCCCTTGGTACCGGGAAAGGAGGCGTATTATTGCTGTTGGTCGGTGTTTCCGCTGGGGTTTGCGTTTGGGAGTCAGGAAAAGGGAGGGGAAGTTAGTGATACCCCACCTGGGTTTCCCAAATGGATGCCGCCGGTGTTTGGTAATCAAAATGGTGGCGCTGCGGCGGAGAGTGAAAAGCAGCCAGTCAGGGTACAGCCACCGCAAGTGGTAGAGACTCCCGCTGGGCATGTAGGGACGACGGGGGACAAAAGGAAGAGAGGGAGGCCTCGGAAGTATCCTCCTAGCGTATGACGAGTGATGGCTTTCTTGCTAAAACAAACAGGTGTAGTTCAATTTCACTTATATGAAAAAAGAAGGGGAGTGAGGAAGTGGGAAAACTTTCTGTGACTGTATCATCAACAGGAGTAGATTGAGGGAAGTGGGAATTTTGGACGACTCAGCCTGGGAAATGATACCACCATAGGTTTCTATTGTTTCTGTATCTTTTTCTTCCTTCAATTTAGGTGCTTGTAAAGTTCATGTTAGATGTTTTGTTGCAGGTGCCTACTGCTCAAAGTTGAGATGTTCATATATGTGGGCACATGCTATGCAGCAATTTGCCACTTAATTAAAAGGTTTCAGTACCTGCTACTCTCACATGAACTTGTTTAAGAATAGAACGAATCAAGTCTTACCGACGTGTGTTGGATTGGAATTTCTTATTGATGAACAAGTATAAGCTTCTTAGCAAATTGCAAGTATGCATATTTCTGATGAATTTTTTTAGAATTGTCCGATTCATGACCTTCTTTTGTTGTTAAGACGAATTAGATGATGAATTTCTTAGTTGATATGTTCATGTTAATCCTTAGCACCTGAGTTGGTCATCAATTCATCGTCTAGTTCAGAGCAGTGACAAAAGAAGGTTGAGACTTTGGACTAATTTTAAGAACCGGAGATTTGGAATGGCTTCATGGATGTAAAGATTCATGCTTTAACAAGTGAAGTGCTCGCTTTTAGTATTGGAGTCTTACAATGCAAATTAACCTGATGTGCATATGTAGAGTTGGCAGATCAGTGGTGTCTGTTGCCTGAGTGTTAATCTGGAGCTGCTCAAGTGCCCATGGATTATTCGTTTGGCTCCTGAAACTTCTAATTCCGTGGTGCCACTACTCGAATATTGACATGAATTTATCTTTTCATGGTGATTCTATGTTCGAAAAGGGAATACCCGGATAAGTCGTCGAAGATGAACACAGGTGATGACCAAGCAGGAAGAGGTATAATCAGTTCCAGGAAAGGGCTCTATGGCTAGCTGATTTGAACTCTGTGACACTTCTTTGCTTCAACCTGAAGAAAAATGTTGAAGAAGGCATATATATAAGTATTCGGGTTCATGGGAATATAAAGTTAAGTTTTGGGCTAGAGCACCTACATGGGTGCACAACTCAAGCAGCTCTGATTAACAGAAACAGTTCCTGCAGAACGCAAGCCTCCTAAACTCAACCATTTCGATTTGACTACATATTGCCAATCGAAATTTTGATGATGCAGTCCAATTCCGAGGCATCCCATTTGTGACGAGTATGGGCCAACTGGAGCCCAAAAGTTAAAGAGTTGGTAAAAAAAAAAGGAGATTTTATCAAAACAAGTTATTTAACTGTTAATTATCTCGTAGTTAATTTTTATGATAATGTTTAATCTTTTAGATTTTTTTTCAATTTAGTAATAAATTTTTAAAAATTTAAATTTAAGGAAACTTTTAAAACTAATATGAATAAGTTAAAAGATTGTTTTTTCATAAAAGGGAATAAAAATTGAAAAATTACAAAACTAGTCGTAGGAAACAAATTCTCGACATATCCTCTAAGAGAATTGAGATGCGCCCTACGGGTGTATGTTTTAGAGAAATACTCCCAAGTTCAAATTGAGCTGCAAAATTGGCCAGTCAGTCTACACATCGGTTGCCTTTCTTGTGAATGTGGCGCGGTCAAACGACTCAGTTTCGGGTAAAGAGCTCGTTAATGTCGAGGATCAGGGGATCGAGGAACATTGGATGCATATTTTGGGGAAGACATAATGTTTATAACTATTAACGAGTCCACTTCTAAGACAATTATGTGATATCCCCTCAGCCATGCAAGCTGAAGACCAAATAGAACTCTGCACAGAGTTCAGCTGAGATAGGACAGCATCATCCTATGTTGTGCACGAAGCCTCTGAGATAGGACAGCATCATCCTATGTTGTGCACGAAGCCTCCAAGCCAGGCACTTGAACTGTCTCAAAGAAGGCCTCCTACTGTGGTCGTAAAGGTTGAACTTTTGCACGATCCGTCTGTATTTAATTTGACCCATCCGGGAGGAGGTTTGCTCTAGTCAATAAGCTATTCATTCCGAGCCTGAATTACAGTGTGGGCTCTTTCTTACTATCCTGATGCCATTTTGATTTGATGGACACACTTCAAAACGATCTGCATCGGAGAAGTTGGCCAAGAGAATTGTGCCTCGAACAAGGCCCTATTTCTCCAAGACCATAGAAACCAACAAGTCGTTCCGAAAATGATTGACCAATCTAGGCCCCTTAACTTTCAATGAGTTTTGAGGTTCATTAGGATCCACTGTCGAGTTTGCAGGCTAAAAATGTCTGAAGCAATGACCTAAGGAGGGAACGCATTCCATAAGGTGCGGGCTCGTATGCAGTCTCACATTATATGAAGCGAGGATTCTTCAAAATGACAGTAGTGGCAAGCGACATAAGTGGTTAGAGGTCTGCGAACATGTTGTTGATTTGACAACAAACAGTCGTGCACAAAGAGCCATAGGAAGGATCGGATCTTTTGCGGGCCCTTCCATTGCCAAATTATCTTCCATAAAGAGTTGGAAGGCCTTCCCTCGTGGTTCATAATCATAGAATAGGTTGAAGCTGTGGTGAATTGTTCCAATTCTAAAATGCCCTAGATTAATTTTTCGAGACCTAGAGACGCCTTGGGAGGTAGAATCCCTACCATGGACAAGAAAATTGAAGGAGGGAGAAGGTGGGTGAATGCTTCCCAATTCCATTGTCCGTCAGAGTCCACAAAATGTTGTGTCCGCCGATCTAAGTCTGAAGGTGGGACAGGCTTTGTTGTATGGGCTATAAGAGGCTCCAGATTGTCAACCCAAGGATCCAGCCAGAAAAGGGTCCTAGCTCCGTCACAAATTCTCCATTTCAACCTCTAAAGAACATGATGCCAGGTAGCCTTAATACTCTTCCAAACTATTGAACCTCCAGTTGTTGGCAGTTTGTTGGGTATGGTATCAGCATGAAAGTTGTAATTAGCAGAGAAGATTTGTACCCATAACGCTTGAGGTTTAGAGATCAAGGACCACCATAGTTTCGCAAATAAGGCATTGTTGGTTTCTTTAATCTTCCTAATGTCGAGCCCTCCCGCTTCTTTAGGCTGGTGAACTGTATCCCAATTGACCAAATTTAACTTCCTCATGGCAGTACTGGTGTCCCATAAGAATTGTCGCATTATTTTCTCCAAATCGTCGCAGACCTTACGAGCTAGACGAACCTTCTGCATGGTATAGATGGGAAAGGTCGCTATGATTGATTGAGTCCAGGTGGTCCTCCCTGCGAGTAACAAAAGGTTGGTCGCCCATCCTGACAGGCGTTATTGGACTTTATCCAATATATACTGGTAGGTTTTCTTGTTAACTCTTTCATGTAGAATGGGCACTCCTAAATAACGTCCCAAATCATGCTTTTTGTTTAAAGCTTAAATCTCTGCTGAGAAAACGAGTCTTAGAGTGGTGAATATTTTTGGAGAAGAAACACCGTGATTTGTCCTGACTGATTCGTTGTCCCGAGGTTACGCAAAAAGTGTTCAAAATGTCTCGAATCATCTGTACCTGGTCCGTGGAAGCTTATGCGAAAAGAATTAGGTCGTCTGTAAAGAACAAATGTGAGATAGAAGGCCCTCGTCTGCTTAATTTGATAGGCTTCCATTTCTCTAGGGACACAACAGTTTTAATCAAGTGACCCACGCATTCCATACAGAGGACGAAGATGTAGGGCAAAATGGGGTTACCCTGTTTGATACCTCTTGTGGGAAGGAATGATTTACTGAGCTCGCCATTCCAGATCACTTGCATTGAGATCGAAGAGATACATTTTAAAATAAGATTTATCAGAGAGTCCGATAATCTAACTTCGTGCAATATATCTTTGATGAAATCCCAAGAAAGTCTATCATAAGCTTTTTCTAGATCCACTTTTATCGCCATGGTCCCTTTTTTGCCTTTTCTCCTTTTCATGGTGTGAATAACTTTTTGGACAGTAATGATATTATTCGTAATCAGGCGTCTTGGAACAAAACTGCATTGAGCCAGACCCACGAGGTCTTCTAAGGTGGTTTGAGCAGGTTGACGATAATTTTAGTGATGGCTTTGTAAATCACTGAACACAATGCTATTGGCCTGAATTGAGTGATCGACGTGAGGGAAGGGATTTTTGATATAAGAACCATGATAGTGCAATTTATCTCGGATTCCCATTTTTCATGTCAAAAGATTTTCTAAATACAAGAAGTCAGCGCTGGTCCGACTATGTCCCATTGGGATTAATAAAATAAGGTAATAAGTCGATCATATCCCAGAGCTTTGTTCGATGCCATCTCAAAAAAGGCTGATTTTATTTCCCAGTGCTTATAGGATTTGACAAGGCATTTATTGTCGTGTGTGAGAGCGGAGGAAAATATCCTTTGGTAGGGATTTCCTGGGCTGTCTGCAGATCGTTCGTATAACATTTCTCGAGAAATTGCGTTACGATGCTTGTGATTTTGTCCGTGTCTGACACCATGCAATCATGTTCATCTTTCAGTGACATCACCCTCATTCGCCTTCTTCTGGTAGTCGTTATTGCATGATAAAACTTGGTGTTTTGATCCCTATGGCTTATCCATTGACAACGTGATCGTTGGTGCCAGTATAGTTCTTCTTGGCAAAGGACTTGTTCCAGCTCCTTGCAAAGGTGTTGTTCCAGGTTCTGAAGAGACTCTGATTCGTCGTTTTCTAATTTGTGTTGAATGCCTTTCAGTCGAGCCATGAGTCTCTTTTTCCCATTAAAGATGTTACTGAAATTATCCCAGTTCTAATTCTGTAATTGTTCTGTAAAGTGTCTGAGCTCTCCACTAAAATCTTCCATGGTAGGGTTCCAGCTATCTTTGACCAATTGACTAAAGTTGTCCTGCGTTAACCAAGCTGAATGGAAGCTAAAAGAGTTAGTGGTCCAAGTAGAATGCATGCGTTGTTGTATAGATACCAGAAGAGGGCAATGATCTGATTTCAAAAAAGACAGGTGGGTAACTGAAGTGTTCGGATAAGCGGACTGCCAGGAGCTCGAGCAGAAAACACGATCAAGACGTGTGAGAATCTGGCCTCGTCTCAAGTATATTTGGGTCCTATATATCCTAGGTCTTGAAGTTGATAACATTGGACGCAATCTTGAAATTTGGTATTGACTATAGACTGTAGATTGGACCCTCTGTGTTTATCCTTTCTCTCAAGCTTGGCATTGAAATCGCCTCCTAAGAGCCAAGGTTTGGTGGTGATTTTAATAACTTTGTTCAAAGAATTCCACAGGAAGTGTTGAAGGGCAGTCTGGGGGTTAGCGTAAATGACTGTGAAATCAAAGGATGATATTTGCATGCTCAAATTGCCAATGAGCTAGAAGAATGCGAAACGGATATAGTAGCATTCTACAGTAACCAGATGCCTCCCAAAAATCCTTCTGTTTCGACTTGGAAGGAGTGATCAAAACCCAGACTTTTAATAACCTTCATCGCTTGAGTTTCTCTAATTCTTGTTTCCACCAATACTACAAATAGGGGTTTATGGACCCGAATGTAGTTTTTTAAAATGGGCCTAAAGGTCTGACTTCCAGCCCCTTGGTAATTCCATATGAAAATCGACATATCAAAGAATAAAAATCTGAGGAAACACTAATGATTATGAGTGTTTACTATGTGTTCTTCCAAAACCTGAGATGGGTTTGTTTGTAAAATTTGTGAAGTCTCCTTCATTTGGGTATCTAGCACAAAAGCTTGCGCGTCCTCTTCCATCCTTTCCTTATGGTTATTAGGAGGCCTGGATGGTGGTAAAATATGTTCGTTAAGCGCTAGTTGGGAGGGGAGGATACAATTATCAGTTCTCGTATCTTCCTCCATAATTCCGCATCTTTTGTCCTCAAGAATTGCTCTCGTGACAGAATGGTTTTATATCAGTAGTTCAGTATGTGATGGGATGGTTATGGCTACATGTTGAGGAGTGGGTCGTGTGTTTGATTTTATCGTTTTTGAAGTATCTGTAATTTGCTGGAGTGGCTTGGGCTGGGCTATTGTGGGCAATAGGCTTGCAGTTGGTGGTCTGGATAACATTTGTTGGTGAGTGGGCCTGCTTGGCCCAGGATCTTGTGGCCCGTATATAACACGGGCTCTAGCAGTGTGATGCGGGGTGGGTGAAGTCGGGTTTGGGGCTAGATGGTAGCTACCGTCTGCTCCCTTCTTCGATTTTCAGTTTCTAAACGTTTTGCTTCCTTCAACGTTCCTTTGTCAACGTCGGTCAATAGTTCATACCTCAAGCCCCGCACTGGTTCGTGTTGGGCGTGGCCTCGTCTGTCGCTTTTGATAGTCGTTGCGTGGGTTGGAGGTCTACATGTTCTCCTCTGTACCTGGATCCACTGATCGTACATCACCGTAGGAGGAGCATTGTCGGTTGGTCTTGTCTGGGTTCGGTGAGTCCATGCATCCTCATCTCAACAGTAGGGTCGAGTTCATTCGGATTGGTGTTGTTATGGGTCGGGCAAGTGGAGGCTCCATGGCCAACCATGCTGCAGGAGAAACAAATCTACGGTAATCCCTCATAGACGACTTTAATTAGTTCCCATCGAGTTCAACAATCGATTGGAGGGGAGAGATGATGTCAATGTCGACAGCTGCCCTCACAAATTTACTGCGTTGAGAGAGTTAGGTGTTGTCGACTATCTTTACTGTCCTCCCGATTAGGTTACCGAGTGCTTTCAAAATAGAGGGGTGGTAGCGAGTCATCGACAATTCAAGGAAAAGAACCCATGCCACACCTTGCGTAATCTTACCAGACGGTGGTCGAAAATCAGGAGTCCATGGTTGGACCGAGAGCGCATGCCCAACAATGATCCAAGGTCCGTTGGTTAGAGCTTGAAGGTAATCTTCCAATTCAACGAAATTTATCAGGAAGAAATCGTTTTCGATATCGACTATCTTTATAGGTCTAGTAAGTTTCCAAAGGGCTTGTAGTCCGGATTTGAGGAGGTTGTATCCCATTGATCTGCCTAGTAATTTAACCACTACAACCTTCTCCCATTTTTTGTCAAGTTTTCCCTTGAAAGTGTTCAATAATTTAATGCCCATCGTGTATTCCCCTTGCACCATGGTTATGTCCCCTTTGGAAATTTCAATCAGGCCTTCGACTGACCAGGTAAAATCTGTGTCTCCTTTGTCCTGCCCAGTGCGTCCTTTAACAGCTACATTGTAACTATGTTAAATGGGAGGAGGGATGTGTGCTTGCGGGGGAGGATCCTCTTCGCGTTCGCGTATACGAACCTTTTTTGTTGAATGGCTCGAATATGCCATTGTGTTTGGGTTTTTGTTGTCCTCCTCATGTGTTGGGAGTTTGGATTCCATGGAGATTTTGTAAAGTTTTTCCAGATCGAGTTCAGCTCATAGAGCAATCGAGTTCAGAGCAAGCTATTTCTCTTTAGATGAAGAGATCAAAACATTAGCTGAGAACGTTGAAGCTTTATCTGTTGGAGAGCATGCAACAAGTTGAGATTGGAGTTTCAAATTGATACTGAATTTGGTTATGGTGTGATATAGTATCAGTTCGAGTTAATATTGGTATTGTTTTGGATGATTTTTAGAAACTACAAAATAATCCCTAAAATTTTCAATTACAAAATAGTCCTTCAATATATTGTGTAATATAAATTTTAATTTGCATCAACTATATCTCAAAAAAATTATAAAAATAATAATTTGAAATAACAGCTATCTCTTTATTTTGGTTAATATTATTTTTTACATATTCACATATAAATAATAATCACAATTAATCCAAAATTTTCTACAAAAAAACCACAATTAATAAAAGAAAGCACCATTTAATTATTTTACAGATATAAAAATAAAAATAATGAAATTACTTAAAATATTATAATTTACATCATACAATAAAGAATAATTACATTAAAACATCATTCAATAAGAAAAATATAGGTTCATGACTCCATAAGCATTACAATTTACAACAAAAGTTCGAACTGAAGAACACAGTTAAGTAAAAATGAACTTTGAAACAAAAATATTTATAATTTATAATTTTATATTTATATTGTACTTATATAATTTAATACATAAATCAAATATAAGTGAAATTAAAAGAAAAGAAAATAAATAGAAATCATGAAAC
>JANIHY010000002.1:7194257-7215845 GCA_027479065.1 Erythroxylum brevipes
ATAAACACAATCTTTTATAATAATCAATACAAAATACTTGGTTTTCTATTAATGTTAAATATTCTTTTTATATTAATAAATTTTACAATTATTAGTGCATAAGAATTAATTATGATTCCAAGTCAAGTAATAAACTAAATAATATTTAAATTTTTTTGGGCATTCATTTTAGCAACGAAATAGGTTTGCAAAGTTCTAACTTCATCATTTACACTACTTTCTTGGATGGGTTAAGTGTTTTAGTCTAATAATTATTAAATGGATGGATGATCATAGAATATGGTAAATCAATAAAGTGCTATGTTTCTATATAAAGGTACCTATTTCCCTTTAACCTAGGAAGAGGCAATGTCTTTTATACAGGCTTCATAATTATGTCTACTCCCAAATTTTTAATTGATTAAAATTTAAAATAGATTTTATTTAATATATGAATTTAAAAATAATAGATATTATTTATTTTAAAATTAAATTAAAATAATATTATTTGAACTCGATTAAGACCTAGAACAAGGTTCAATCTGCCTAGGATTAAAGTTAAAACTAAATTCAATCTACTATCATTCCCCTAAATCTAATTCAACCCGTTATCATCACTATAATTATAGACTTCTTTGAAATGAGAAAAAGAGAATGAGGTGATAGGAAGAGGATCCCCACCGACTTTTGGTATGAAGCCACAAATAGAAAGATACGCAGATAGATACTCCGATTGAGAAAAAAAAATGTTGGATTGGACTGTTGTTGCTTTCTTGGACATCACCGAAACATGAGGGATTCTGTGGGACTTTCTCTCTTTCTCTCCTTCTCTGCTCTTTGCATGCTTCGGCTTCCTAATTAGTTCTTTACCCATTGCTTTGCTCTGGAAAAAGCTAACATAGAGTAGAGAGCATGCATGCATTTCAATTATTACCCATTCTCTTTAACTCTGTCCCCTTCCCAGATTAGGTTATAATTGCGCTACATTATAATATTAGGGTTACTTACTTTCGTTAAATTTCATGGAAATGCAGTGATCCTTGGAGTGGGTTGACGTCCGACTTGTGGGCAAGGAGACAATCGTGGATTCCAGTGGAGATATGGTGTCATTTCAACTATTGCTCCTCGACCATAACGTTCACTCCAGACATACATGTTTATCTTTCCACCCTATTGACTTTGATTAAGCCTCTCTTGATGATTTGTCGTTAATTGAACATTTTGAATGGAAACAAAAACTAAGCAATAAGTAAAAACTTGCCACTCGTTTAAAGCTTCTCTAAATATGGTTAAAATTGAAAATATTTTATTAATTAGCTTAAATATATTATTTCAATTACACTTAATTTATAAAAGTGTGTTTCAATCGAAGCCTCCCTCGAACGACGCCTTTACCCCCTCCCTCTTTACCGATCCGCCCCGTCTCTTAAACTCAGACTCGTATATTTCGATCGATCTCTACGCCATCGATCGCCTCCGAGGTCTCCTCTTCATGCATTTATGTTTCTTGTTAGTTTAGTTCTCTACCAATTTCTCTTTCATAAAGATCACAGATCTACAAGGCATACTATTACAAGCGTTTACTAGGTTTACAAGCATCTCAAATCTTACTTCTCCTGAAAAGGCCCGCATTGCTTATTTGACCTTGAATGAGAGATTTGACTTTGAATAAGCTTATCTCCCTCTTGTTACTGCTTTTAGAGGCATTGGATTTGAGATGTTGGACTTGGTCTAAGATAGAAGCTAAGATTGGAGCAAAAGTTACAGGATTTTTCTCCATCTGCGTTGACTTATTGTGTAGGGGGAAAGATTTTCGCGATCGACATATAAAACTATAGGATTGTCGTATTTTTGGAGCCGCTTAATGAAGACTCATAACGCAATTAGTAAAAAAAAAACCAGTTTGTGCAGGAGTGTAAAGTAAAAACATATTATGGTCACCATCATGTGTATATATATATCCAATCATTTTTTTACATATTTACTTTTTTTATTTGCATCATAATTCCTCTCGCATCTACACGTGGATCTATTAAAAATAACTTATCTATTATATAAATGTAAAACTGAATAAGATTACACATTTCAGACCCTGCTTTATTTTAAGACTTCAAGATATGACGACGATGATGATATGAATTTACCCGAAATTAAAAGTGAAAGTTCTTAAGATTAAACGAAATAAAACAAGAAAGAAGTAGCGGAAGTGTAAGGAAAACAAAATTAAACCAATAAAAACAAAATAAAAGTTGGCGATGATGGGAGGGAAAATGACATAACTGACGGAAGGGATGAACGTGCATGCAAGTGGGCAAATTAAAGGCAGACATGGCCTGAGAAAGAAAGTACGAAACGACCCAGTACCCACACCTCCTCAATCAGGGATGGATGGTCCTTGGATTCATGATAGCGTCCAGATAATACTATATAACCCCCCCAAGTGGAGGGGCAGACCGCAGACAAATCAATAAATTATAATAAACAAAAGTCAATTCAATTATATCATCGTCTCTGTCTTCTCCTCCGTGTTCCCTCTCTGGTCTCTACTAGGCCTTATCCATAGAAGTTTGTTCTACAAAATCAAACAAAATTTTAATTATGTGGATAATGGACTAGCCCTCTCAGCTTGGTATGCGGTGGTTGAACCAGTCACCACCACCGCCACGACTCTTTCAACCAGCACCCTCACCTCCACGTACTCACTTGTCTTTGTCTTATTTCCTATTCGGGCATTGGCGTTGGAGTTGGTTGTCTTGTCTCATCTTTGTTATATATCGTTTTGACTTATAAAAGTTACAGTACAACACATTAATGTTTTGCCAACTTGTCTTGTTGGTGTATGATGTACAGGGACTGACCAAATATAAGTCGGCGAACTTTAGCAAAACCAAGTGCTTTTTTGGACTTTTGCTTATCAGCAGCCTCTCCTTTTTCTTTTTCAGAAATTGGGCAGCATGACATTTAGGCTTGAAAAGGAAAGGCTCGTGATGCTCTTACTTGGGTTTCAAGTTAACTGCAAGTCCAATCTGACAATATCTTTAATGTCATAGCCCACTTGATTTCTCTAGTTTGCAATAAGATTGTCGGCAAAAGAGTCATTTTCTCTCTTAATTAAACATTTCTGAACTTAAACGTCATATTCTATCTTCCTACCCGGTGCCTCTCTCTACTTCAACGTCTCTTTTTTTTTGGCAACCCTTAATGCAAAGACCCCCCAACGTCCCTTTGGACAGCTGTAGCATGAAAACTGAACTGATATGGATGGCTACGTTGATCTCTATCGTAGTCGGACGCCTGCTTAGCTTAAAACTACTGTAAAATAAACCCTTTAGCGCATGTAAATTGATAAGGGTTCTTTTAGTATAAATGATGTCGTAGATTCGAACTGTCCTCATATATGCAATCTTTTAAAACTTGGAATCAGAGCTTTGTCTTCCGCAAGAGATCTACAACTCAAGCGGGGATTAGTATAAAAATGGATGGCTTAAAGGTGTCTTCTCATAATTGGGACCTTCCTAAAATACCTTCTCAGCAACCAAAAAAATTAAAAAATACTATATAATAATTGGATGCCTAGTTCATATCCTTTTTGCTTGTTAGCCCTCGAATTAGGCTTTTTCTTTCGATTATATGGAACTTTTTCCGAACAAGACAAGTTTATTTGGCTGAATGAACTTTTTATGCAGGTCCCATCCCTATTTTCTTATAGTCAAGAGGTTCCCAACCTCCACAAATTTCTACAAAATCCCATTCAGCCAACAGCTTATCTCCATCGATTCAATGATAAAAGTTGATCCATAGCCAAAGTAAATGCAGAAGATAATTCAGCACTAACAAAAATGAGGAGCGAACATAGGTTACACCAAATGAGATGAAGATATGCGAGCAAACGGTGTCATGTGGAGTATCTTACAGATGCATTTAAAACGCCATTGACTTCTAGAAGAGAAGAATGTGATCGAAATCTGAAGGCGACCACTTTGTTTATTACACAGCTACACTACACATACAAGAATAGTAAGACCAAAATAACTGTCAGATTGAAGTAAATGTAAATTATATTAAGATTTTTCTTGGGCCTAAGATCCCACATGCTATTTACACTATTTTGAGGACTTATTATATGGAGTGAGGGTGTGACAAAATGGTGGGGCGGGTGATCTTAATCAATACCAACAGTGTTTGTAGTATTACATAAAATCCCTCCCCTGAAACTCTTATTTACTCGTCTAATCTAATCCCTGATCATAAATATATGCTTAATCTCTTCTTTCACTGGTTGATCTTCTGTAGGGTAACCCAGGTTTTACATTATTGAAAGGGTCAGCGAGTCCGTTCCCCGAGACAGTTTCCCTAATAATACCACCCGACAAGTTCCGACGATGTTTAGCCGTGTCAGGCTGCAAAAAGGGACCAACCCCTCCTTCCAAATTCAACTTCCTGCTACTCTCAAAAGGTTGTAAACCACAAAGATCCCTATCCTTCATCGCTGCATCTTCATGGTAAGTCTGATGTCTGCTGGTATTTTGGCATTTCCAATAATGCATGGGGGAAGAAGAGGGAGATGACGAAGTGTCAGAAGAATCTGGCATATTCCTCCAGGAGCTGTTACAACCACCAAAAATGAAATCTGAAAGGTCATCGGTACTTGTGGAATCCCGGGTACTATCCGTACTGCAAGAACCTTCATCCGAGTTGCTGCTGGTAAATGAGAGATTATCGCT
Organism: Erythroxylum brevipes; assembly: GCA_027479065.1. Taxonomy (NCBI): domain Eukaryota; kingdom Viridiplantae; phylum Streptophyta; class Magnoliopsida; order Malpighiales; family Erythroxylaceae; genus Erythroxylum; species Erythroxylum brevipes. The sequence goes on from JANIHY010000002.1 coordinate 7,198,961, forward strand.
TGATGAATCTTCTTCTAAAATCCTTTGTAGGCGGTGGAACTTCAAATAGAAAGATTCAACATTGGCAATATTATCCGAACCAATTGAATCAGGACGCACTTGAACTATATTCGATCGTGTGGATGTGGATCTTGAATTAAACATAGTATTCTTCCCAGATATCCTTGAAAGACTGCCAATACCTTTTGCATCAGAAGGAACTATTTTGCTCCTTATCAATCTTGGTGCCCTAGGTGAGCATCTGCAAGAAAACAAATTAGTCCATCGACATAAGAAACAATGATTATAGATGTAATCTTCTCGTCAGCAGAGCTTGTGAGATCTGTCACCTTGCATAAAGAAGCATGTATGCGCCTTTTGTTAGGACGCTCTCAAGTTCAACAGCGGTTACCTAGCAAGCATGGCAACCACAATATTAGAAGCATATAAAAATATTTCAGCTTAGTTCAATTGCACGGACAAATAGGGGGAAAAAAAAATTGGATTGTGAAGGCATTTTAAAACATATCAACAACATATAGGAGGAAGGAGAAAAAATCTAAAGATTACAAAAGATTGAACTGTTCCAGAGAGCCTATCAGAACTAGAACTTGTATGAACCGAATCTCTCAGTTTCTGCGCAGCTGACAAACTAATGTATGCAGCCTAAATTTATGACCAAGAGTCTGTGATTGCTTTGAGCATTTTCTGATGGTCAAAAAATTGGCAAAACTCCTTCAAAAGAGCACGGCAACTCATTCAAGAGATTCATGCAACAGAATGATTTAAAGTTTTTCTACAGCATGATTAAAGTTTTAATAGGAATGGTACATGGAGATATCTAGCAATAGAATATCTACCATTTGGGTGTTTTTACATGGCTAACCAATCTTCAGTGAGTCATATTTAAAAAAACACATAAATGACTACTGAAATTTTGCTCTAATGATGATTGTCTAAATAAGGAACGCACCGTGCTGTCATCGATTTTGAACCATTTGTTCTGGATATTTTTGACATAGCAAACATAATGCCCAGAAAATGCAGCATTCATCACATCCAAGTGTACAATCACTCCATAAAGCCTGTAAATTGGGGTTTTATCACTTGTCCCACTCATATATGGTGCTAGGTTAAGGACCTCAGGGAACCGGATTGGCTTATTTAGCTTTCCAAATTTACCTGACTGTAAAATCAAGTGTGAAATGAAGATGAGCATCTTTCAATAACACAATGGAAGACATCATTGTTAATTACTAGAACTACCTGAAATCGTTTCAGTGCAATTGTAAGGATGTTGGGAGCTTCAATAATTGCCAACTTTTTCCTGGCCTTCTGATAGGATTTGCATCTGAATTTTTAAAAAAAGATTAAGCACAATGACTATTAAAATAGAAAGTTTTATCAGACAGCTGAAGACAAGATGACAAGGATGCAAATATGTATACAGAATCTTAATTCTTCTTCAGACCTAGAGCAAACCCAACTTCCTCTCCCCATCCTAATTTCCCTTCTCTTTCTCAGGTATCATATTTAGCCTCCCAACACCAAGACTCTTAATAATGGCCAAGAGATTAATGCAGATTCTCTAAGCAACGTGGTATTGATATTGAAAAAAAAAACACTTTCAAAAGCTTTCCCCAGGAAAGTAGTAGGACCAACCTGCAACATTCATATTTGTTGTCACCATCCAAAATCTCAGTGCTTGTGAATCGTCTGAGTGCGTCTTCAAGCTTGTCTATTTCTCCTCCTATTTCAACAGCAAGATCCATCATTCTTTCTTGTCGCTCAGATTTATAGTGGCAATTCAAGCATTTAATCTGTGAACATTGGAAATTTCATCATTCGCCAGCTATATCTGTTAAAAAGCAAGTAATGAAAGTAAAAACTAAGTAGACAAGTTATTCATGGCAACTTATCAATGGCATCCTTCCAGTAGTATTTTACCTTTGAGTGAAGATATCCTCCAAAAGTAAGGCCAACGAGAGTAGTTTCTTCTTCAGCAGATCCCAAGGTATTCACCCCAGCATCCTTATGGCAAACTGATTGCATTGCATCAATAGCATACCTATCAATCCATTTGACATATTATTTTGCTGGATAAGTGAAAATATAAAATGGAAGGAAACAAATTTCTGAAGCAAAAAATTGTCTGATATTGGAAAGACCAAAAAACCAATCACACCTTAGAAATTCATGAGCATCTTCCTCTCTCCCATTACCAAGTAAGCTTCCCATACTAGGCAGTTGGGATAGTATCCCAACAGGAGAAAGTGGAGATTTCCCCTCCTCAGCCTTAAAAATCAAATTTTCAAACTCACAAGTGAAGCACCATTCTTTTCGTGCACCTGAATACAGCAGAAAAAGAAATTATCCTGTGTAAAAGTTATCATACTATTTGAAAAGTGAATTTTGAATTTCACAAGTTTAACATACAAGCTTTAGAATGGAGTCCTTGAACAAAAAAGGCAGTCAAAGGTGGGGTGAATGCTAGGCATTGCAGGACAGCATTGGCATAGCAGCTGCAGGATATTTTATAAAAAAGGAAACGTTATATATAAAATCCTTGATTGGCATGTCAATAATGTGCATGAAGGATCAAAGCAAGCCATAGAACAATAATGCCCATTCTGAGAAATATTATGGTTGTTCTAAGTATATGGTTGTTTTAGCATGCTGATGTAATATTGTTCAATGGTTATAACACAAGGTCCAGTTCGTCCTACCAGTAAAGATTTTGCAAACAAGCAACTCCAAAAATTAAAAGCAAGTTACCCTAATTATAAATTAGAACCCTGACAACAATTTCAAATAATTGAAGCTAACAACCAAAATATTGATTACGCTGAAAATAAACCGTCACAAAGCCTAGAATTAATAAAGGAAATGGCTCTATATTAGGATATGTGGCTTAATTGAACTCCTATGAGAAGCATTACTAATACCTGTTTCCACAATTGATAAGGCCAAATGGTTGAAGTACTTTGTTTGAGGTATACAACTTCACAAATAGATCGTACGGAAATAGTTCCTGAAGAAAACACAAGCAAGCCCAAAAATGAATTAAGTTGGGTCTAGACATATTTATGGAAGGGAAAAAAACAATAATAAAACCTTATCACTGTATCTTCCACATTTAGGTCCTCTGAATTGGTCAACTACTTTCTGCACTGACGATTTCAGACCATAAATAGAACTTGCTGAGAAGCTTGTGTTATGGGACACATTAGAAGGACAAACATCCGCGTTAATAACTTTGCTAACAGAACGCACACTTGTACCAGCAGTCAATTTGTGCTGAGAAGCATCAGATGGTAATTTGGACTTGGAAAATTCAAAAGTACCCACAATATCACTAGCAATATGATTTGAATTGTCAAGGTTTGTGGGCGAAAATCTCTTAACCTTTGATGCATCTCTACCGAATACATTTTCTTCAGATCTAGACGATGACCACAACTGTGAAGAGTATGATGACCCAGATTTAAGCTCACTGGACTTTGGCACATCCGAGCCATTGCTAGTTTTATTATCCCTACAGTCAGAGCCCTCAGAACTAACAGAAGGAGAACTCCTGACCTTTATCTCATCAACACCACTTTTCACTGAAGAAGATAATCTATTAACTGGTTTACCAACAGCAGTCTCATGTGAAACATTGGATGTACCCTTTGCCATGGAGCTTTCTACTTTCGAGATATGATCAACACTTCCAGATAAATTGAACTTAAACTGGAGAGATGATTCATAATGAGATAATTTCATATCTCGATTGCCGCTGAGCAGGGAAGAATCATCTTCTGCATTGCTGCTGGATGAAACAGAGTCAAGGGCTCTCCCCCAGAAGTCCGAAAATTTCTGTGGTTTTATAGAACCTCTGACTACAGGAATGGTACTCTGACTCAAAGGAGCTGAAGTTGCAGACAGACTATCTTCATAATCACCATCAAATCTAAAATTATATAGCTTACTCAATTTGTTGGTACTATCCAAAGAATCAACCAAGCTGGTAAATTTTGGAGATGATGGCTTGGTTTGATCCACTTTGTCTTGAATGTCACGAGAAACATCAGCTGATATCTTTCCTGAATCATAAGGTTCACTCGAACTGACACTCTCACCAACTGAAGTATCATCAGACGATTCACCACCAGGAGAGGAAGAAGAGAATCCAGAAAAAAAGGTGCCTGAGGATTCAGATGCAGAACATGCTCCATCTGTATCAGCAACTGAAGGAGCTTTATCGTCGTCACCATCCTTCACACTGAAATCTGGAAATGGTGGTTCTGAATGGGTTGGTCTGATGTTTGCATTCTCATATATGCTGTCATCAATAATACATTGCTCCGGTTTTGAAATCCTATTCGCAGAATTGCTCACATTTTTGCTAGTACTGAATGAGATATCACAAGGACGGCATTCTTCCTTATGACCTTGTCTCCAGTGGATTATTTGACACTTACCGGAACTGTGGTAAATAAGCATCGATACCAAAACATCAAAATGGAAAAGGCCAGAAGCATGCTCAAATAAACAAAAGTAGCAAAAACTAATCCAGTCACTCAGAAATCATTGGTCTCACTAATCATAGGTGTGAACATTTAGAGAGAATTGAAATCCTAAACATCCTTAATTTAGGAAATTTCGTTTCTTTCTAAGATGACAAATTACAACTATTTATTTCCAGCACAACCAGATCATGATAATCAACAACACCACGATTATTTAGTACCAACAGCTCAAATAAAAAATTTATACTGCTGAAACCCTGAAAAAATTAGTGAACAAGGGGAAACCCTTGAATTTTCCTTGTAAAATTCACACCCACCATTTTTTTAAAAATTCTTTTCAACTAAAATTCGTAAACTTCAAATCCAACATTTTTGTTTATCCATATTCAATAACACCAACCAGATAAGAAAATCTTTAACCATAAAAAGATAACCCGTGTTGAAGTTCTTCTGAATTCTGATCAATGAAGTTGATTCCCAGATTGCACACTTTACTTTCCATCCACTGTTTACCCCAAATAATGCGAAGTAACGAATAATTCTCCCAAACCACTGTTCAAAATCCTGACACTTTTTTCTATAATTTTACAAACTATCAACAGTTAACTTCCAATACAAATTCCAAATTCACGACCGACATTCAAGTAAAACCCAAGCAAACAAATCTAAACGATTAAAAAGGAAGAAATGAATTGAACATAGCATACCAATATCTAACCGCTTTACACTGCGCACACCGAGTAGTGGTAGGGCAATAACAAACAGCGCAATGATAACCGTTCATAGCAACCGGCAGAGTGGTGGCGACGGCGGCGGGGGTGTAAGAAACCGTGGCCTCCAACTCCGCCCTAGCAGTCTCCTCCGACGCCAAAACCAACAACCGCCTGATCTCCTCCTGCCTAGCGACGGAAAATCGCCATTTACGACGGAGCACCAAAAAGACTACCGGAAAAGCCACGCACGCCACAAGGACCCCGGTCACATGCATTTATAAGGCCGTATCTAAAACGACATCCGGCGAAATTCACAATCCCGTGATTGCTATTCTCACCGCCACACATGGGCGAGGCGGCACCGAGGCCGGCGTGGTCTACTGCAGCGATTGCGCGAGCAAAATTCCAGCCATCAAAGCTCTGTGACGGTGGGAGATTGGAGAAGAAATAGACAGCGGAATGTGGCCCAGAAACAAGAAAATGCCAAATAATCGCCGAGGAGAGAGAGTGAAACAGTAGGAATCGGAGTGGATTTTTTTAAGCTCCTTTGATTTTCGAACAATTAGATCGAGAGTTTAGGGGCTGTTTGGGAGAGAGAGTGGGAATATGAATTTTAGAAACACAAGGAGAAAGGGTATATTATTAATTAATTTTTTAAAATAATTTTGATGGACGAGGGAAAGGAATTTTGCTTTCATGCACCTCTTAAAAGTGAATTCGTTGCTCGTCAAGCACTCGGACTGCTGGTCCCCACCCACGCCTCGGTCCGACCGGTTACAACAAACGGTTAATTTAACGGACTAAAGCTACAACTTATATTTTAATATTTTTTTAATTATACTTTTTTATAAATTTCGGAATATCCTCCATACATTTTGTCCAATTTGACAACATTGTTCGTTACTGTAGAAGATTCCGAGTTGAACGACTGACTGACGGTGCACACGCTGTAATGGTTGGGTTAGGCTTGGGAGAAGATCCGACGGTCCAGATTTGATGTGGCTGTTTCTTGGTGATGATAATGATGATATCTACCACTTTCTCTTTCTGTGTTATTTGACGGCGTTGATCCCCTGTAAACAACTTCCTTGTTAAGGTTGGACTAGAAGAGTCGTTGCAAGTTGCATCACGTCTCTCAGTTTCTGACTGTTTTCAGCGTGGAGAGAGAGATAGAGAAAGAGAGTACTGATGACACCAATCATACTTGTCATTACATCAATGGATCCAGACCAGATGTTTTAATAAGATATATATAATGAGTCCAGATCTTCTGTCTAATATTATGGTATTTTATTGTGTTTAATAAATTTCAACCGTTTATTTATGTGAGTCTTATATAGGTTCCGTATAAATCTCGCGTGGGTCTCATAAAATAAATGGTTGAGATTTCATGAGATAGAATATGACAGAATAATATTGGACAGAAGATCTTGTTTCACGTATAATAAGCTTGGATTTTGCTATGTGTCCGTAATTAGAAACTGCTTGATTTGTCGTTAATTATGATTCTAAAAACAATCTCACACCCCAACATTAGTGTAATCTTTTTTTAAAACGGAATATTACATTTGTTATTCTTTAAATGCATATTAAATAAATCTATGAATTAATAAAATAATTTATAAATTATGTCAATTTAATAATTTACGTTAGATAAGTATTACACGATAGACTCGATCGAAAGAGCTTAATTAATAGAATTCAAATACAAAATTGTTTGTCGCATGCCCCCACTCTACCGACAATTGCTTCTCTGAAACTGACTCCACATTATAACATGCATATGAGATTTCAAAGTATGAGGAGGATGATAATGAAATGAGATCCCGAGTCAAGGTTGTACATTGACATTATGAAACAAAGGGATCGGAAGGACGCAACTAATGTTGGTTTACCCCTCCTTAATTATTGTGCCATGTGACTAAGGAATATTAACTTCGATCCAATCAGGCGCAAGAGTTGGATTTGAGTGGGTTTAATTAAAGCATAGTATAATTATTTAAAAAGTCTTTAAGCATATCGAACCTAATTTATAAAATTAATATTATTTTGAAATCATACTTAACTTATGAAAGAAGTTTCCAGTTAAGTTTAATCTAAATTATCATTCATAAAAAATATAAATCATTTATTTAATCATTTATCAATTATTAAATTTCAACCCCCAAACCAAATTTGTACGGACGTAATTATAATTGGAAAAAAAACATTTGTTTCATTTGAAAAATTACATTATTTAACTAAAATAAAATATTTAAATTATTTGATTGCATAATAAGGTTTTATTCTAAGCAATAAATTAGATATAAATACTCACTAATAAATTTTAAAATAAAAATAGGATAAATAAGGTCCGAACCTTAGATTCGAGCTTAGACCTAATTTGAGATTAGATTTGAACTGAATTTGATATTTTTTTAAATTTAAAATTTTAAAGTAACATTATTTAATTAAATAATTTTAAGTATTGAATTAAGTGAGATTAAGACAATAAAATTTTAAATTTTAAAATTATAAATTATAACATTTAAATTAGATTAATTAAATTAAATTAGTTAACTTTAAGTCAACCCTGGTATTCCTAGTGCCGAAAGTTTTGCACTTGAGCCAACTTCCATGAAGGTTTTCCTTCTTTAACGTAGTCGATAAGTTGGAAGGTGGACCAACCATGCGTATTGCAACCCAACACCTACACCTACGAATAGTTCAAAGCAGAGGTAGAAACCCAACCAATGAGAATCGTAACCCTAGATCATGTTGAAGATGGTGGGATGATGTAAATCCAATGGAAAATCTTGTATCAGACCGACGCATTTTCCCTGGGAAGTTGCCGCCTAATTTGACTGTAAACAGGAGGATTAATTGTTTTTAACTTTTTAATTTTTGATAAAATAATCTAATAGTTAAATTTTCATTAATATAACAGTTATAATTTAGTCGTCACATAAATATAATATATGAAAATTACATAGTAAAATACTAATTTGAGCACGACATTTATATTAATGAGGAATTTAATAGACTATTTTTGTTAAAAATTAAAAAGAATATAGTTGGGTTGGTCGTGTTAGGCCCAGATCCAGGTTCAAGTATAGACGGCGCGCTCATATATGGTGACTTTCCATTCATAAGGGAAGACCTAAACTTAATAGGTATTTTTCATATATAAATTCATTACGTCATCATAAAAAATGAACGACTTTAGAACCCTATTATTCATTATTCCCAGCCACCAAAATCCTCACAAGAAAAAGACTAACTTGAGTGTCGGAAGGGTCTACCGGCAATCCACTTCCGGTGTGCTTTTGTTATTTTGCAGGTATCTCTGAGTCAAAGCAAACTAATCTCATGGATCCAAGCAGCAGTGTTCAGCCCCATCAAAATCAGACAGAACCATAATAATATTATAAAATAAAATAAAATCTGAAAAATTATAATTTGCGTAAAGCAAGAAATTACTTAGCAAGTGGGTAGAAACTTAGGTAAGTGGTAATCTGGGGCTCAGATATTTCATGTTTGTCCATACAATACGCCATACGCGTCAATTTGTAGGATCCTGAAAGCTTAAGATGGAGCAAAATGTTTGGTAAATAGAAACGAATCAAATAACTTGCGGTTGTTTGTTTCTACTTTTCTTGTAATGCATTATTCAAAGGACAGGCACCAAATAAAAGTGATCCCAACCAGAAACTGAGACGTCTAATATAGGCTTTGCTTGTAAGTCCCAATCATACCGAGAATTTGAGAAAACGATATAAAAAATTAAAATGAAGAAGGAGAAGAAGATTATCTAAAAATAAAAAATAAAAAATTAATTTTCATATAATATAGATCTATTAATAAAAATATTAAATCCTAGTCACGTAAGTATTATCGTAATAAATAAAAATAAAGAATTTAATTATCTAAACTTTTATTTTTTATTATATAATTTATAAATTTTATAAATATTTTAAACACTCAAAATCATTAAAATTTATTTATATTTTAATGAAAAACTTAAAATCAAACTTTTTATCTTAATTTGATCCAATAATTCTTGTAATTTATATATGACCAATAATACTTAAAGAAAAATAACATTATAATCAAAGTTTAAAATCTAAGCTATCTTGGTGCATTTAGATGTAAAGTATGCATATAGTTATTAAATAAGAACGTAAAGTAATAAAAATTTAAATAATAATTTGAATTTAAGTTATTAATTTATTAGATAATTTATCTTAAATTTACAATTTATGAACTACTATATGTTGTCAAAAGCTTATTTAATATATATTCCAAAAATGATAATTTCAAAACTTTTCTATAGTTTTAAAAGGAATATTAGACCGTACACGAATATGGCATTTGCAGGACGTGGAAAAGTAGCAACATAGAATCGCATTTCAAGCTATTTAGGTGCAAAATATGCCCCCAGAAAACGAACCATGGACCAGCTAGCGCGTTGCCACTTGCCAGTGGCATAATCATGAGAGCCACGACGACCAAACAACCGTACACAAAACCCCATCTAATCCCGATCAGTCGTCGTAACCTACTGCTTGTTTCGATTGTGAAGGGGACCAGGGGTGGAATCACAATCATAAACATTGAGATATTATCTTTTGTTAGGAATTGGGATATATGTCATATATCTAATTAATTAATTTTGACATTGATATCTTTTATTAATTTCGTCGTAACCTACTGCTTGTTTCAATTGTGAAGGGGACCAGGGGTGAAATCACAATCATAAACATTTAGGTATTATTTTTTGTTAGGATATATGTTATATACCTAATTAATTAATTTTGATATTGATATTTTTTATTAATTAAACTTATAAAATATTAATTGAATAATGATAGTAAATTAATAATTTTTATTTGTCTGGGATTTAAAAAATTATTTTGGATAATATAAATATTATAGAATTCTATCTTGAATAGATTTGTATCTTAAAAAAAGTTACCATATATAACATTGATGTGCAGCTGAAAGGCATTAGTCAAAATTTGTTTATGTTAGTGAGGCTTGATTTAGGGTAAATAGAGCAAAAAGTATATTGTTCTGATGTTGTTGTCGATGCTCTCTTCCTCATTCTGCGAGTGCTCCTCCCATGCACGGGGCTCGGGATCTTCTGATGGGCGACCCTTCCCCTTTGCCCGCCGAGTTGTATCCTCCTCCAGACGTGACTACTAACAGTGACAGCACAGGAGACGCCCTGGGAGTTGGCTCCTGGATGGTTGTCGCGAAAAGACCCTCGCACTCCCACAAGTCACTGCCTGTTGCCGCTCCTTCTCCTAGTCAACGTCAATCGACTAATCGTTACTCTGTACTCTCTACGGCCACAACTGGTCCTAACGTTGGACATAGTGAACCCATCGAGGGACGGGATAAGGACCGGATACCTGCCTTCTCATTTGAAGTGGGAGCACGAGTAGACGTTCTAAGGGTGGCTCAGCTTCTAGAAGACACGAGCGAATTCCATGCCCCGCCCGACTACCGGGTTCGCCCTCCAACAGTCCCCCGCTAACCCCTTCCTTTCCCATGTTGAGCCAACCCACCGTACCTGGACCGGATGCTTCAGGGCGTCCTTCTAGCCCTCTTCCTCGGATCACCGGTACTGTCCCTCCCTCGCATCCCTCCACACCTGTTCCAAGGCCCAGCCCAGCCCAGCCCCTTCACCCGCACCCCCCCATTGACCCGTCTCTGGTTCAACAGGTTGCTTCCCAGTTTCGTCAAGCCTTTCAAAGTTCTACCTCGCCCCCACTGTCCACGACTGTCCTTCATGACGGGTCACGATTGTTAAGTGTCCAAGTCTTGCAGGGACCAGACCCCCGCGACCCGGGTATTGGCAAGATTCAGCCTTTCCACTCTATTGTCCCTCCGACCTTGCTTCCGGAGCCCACTGTTATTCCTTCCGATCTGATTCACGTGGATGGGGAAGAAGTCGATGTTGATATGATTCATAGCAGCCTCGCTTGCTAATGTTGTCATGCTCCCCCTTCTCTTTTTAGTTTTTTTTATGATTAAGAGTCTGAACATCTTATCGTGGAACTATCGTGGGGCAGCTAATGTTCGGTTTTCCTCTTGCGTGAAAGATCTTCGTCTCGGCTATAAATTGGACATCCTGATCCTGGTGGAAACGCACATATCGGGCCCTCGGACTGGCCGAATTTTCGGATCTCTTGGGTTTTCAAACGTAGTCCATGTGGAAGCCACTGGATTCTCGGGAGGCATATGGTGTATGTGGAATGCGTCTATTGTTATGATTGACGTTTTAGTGTCTCACAGACAATTCATTCATTGTCTTGTTCGGGACTCCCAGCACAAGGTCTGGTTCCTGACCGCCGTTTATGCCAGCCCTCGCCCCTCTGGTCGTGAATGCTTTTGGCATGAACTCAAGCGTCTCCATGCCTTCATTGTTTTACCTTGGGTTTTGATTGGAGATTTTAATGACTACGCATCTGCCACGAAAAAACGGGGTGGCTTTTATTCTCTTAATCGGGCTCGGCGCTTCCAACAGAATATGGATGAATGCTCCCTGATGGATTTAGGTTATCACGGATCTCCTTTCACTTTCCGGCAGCGGCGCAGTGAGGCCATATCTACCTGTATCCGCCTTGACAGAGCTTGTTGTAACACCGCCTAGAGGATCCTCTTCCTTGCTGCCTCGGACCACCATCTCCCCAGGACGCACTCGGACCACCACCCGATTGTGTTACAGCTGTTCGGATTCATTCCACCGGTTTCCACCCGCCCTTTCTGGTTCCAAGCTGCTTGGACTCTACGTCCGGATTTCCTCGCGATGGTGTGGACAACATGGTCCAAACCCCATGCGTCCCTTTCTATGGCCCTGACATCAGTTCAGGAGGCGGCGCTCGTGTTTAATAAGGACATCTTTGGCAATATCTTTCACCGGAAGCGTCGCATCCTTGCTCGTCTAGGTGGACTCCAAAAAATCTTAGCTTCTCATCCAAACGAATCCCTGTCGCTTCAGGAACAAGACCTTATATCCGAGTACTATACCATCCTTAGGCAAGAAGAGATTTATTAGTTCCAGAAATCCCGGGTTAATTGGTTGAGGTATGGGGACCGCAATACTAAATTCTTCCATGCGATGACTATCAGTCGTCGTCAATGTAACCGGATTGAGCGTCTTCGAGGCCCGGATGGCACTTGGCTCACTACCTCGATCGCGCTTCAGTCTGAGGCTCTTCGTTATTTCAGTGACCTCTTCTGCACTACTGTGAACTTACCCACGCCTTTCCCTTCCCTTACAGCCCACGCTAGGATATCTTAGGCTGATGCCCTATCCCTTTTGGCCCCTATTACCAAGGCGGAGGTTTATTCTGTACCTCAATCCATGAGCCCTTACAAGGCACTTGGATCGAACGACTTTCAACCTATTTTCTACACCAAGTTCTGACCTCTCGTCGGAGACTACGTTTTCTCCATGGTTCAGAATGCCTTCTCTTCTAGTGTTTGCCCCCCTGATATTAATGCAACTCTGGTGACCCTTATTCCCAAAGATGGTCACCCTTCCTCCATGGCGCATTTCCGTCCTATTAGTCTGTGTAACGTTTGTTATAAGATTCTCTCTAAGGTTATTGTACAATGCCTCCGTCCACTCTTGGCGGACATCATCCTTCCAATGCAGGGTGCATTCATTCCGGGGCGCACAGCAGCCGAACACATCATCCTGGCAAAAGAAATTATCCACAAGATCTAGAAGTCTAAGTGGAAGGACGGATATTTGGCCATGAAAATTGATCTGAACAAAGCCTACGATCGTATTGACTGGCGTTTTCTACGCCAGACTCTGGAGGATTTTGGCTTTCCCACGCCTTTCATTTCCCTCATTATGTCTTGTGTTTCCACTACTCGTCTCTCCGTCCTGTGGAATGGGTCCTACCTTCCTGCAATCACTCCTTTACGTGGCTTACGTCAAGAGGATCCTTTATCCCCATTTTTATTTGTCCTTTGCATGGAAAAGCTATCCATGCTTATTTCCGATCGTGTCCAGACGGGGGCCTGGAAGGCCATCAAGGTGTCAGGTGGTGGCCCCCTCCTTTCTCATTTACTTTTTGCTGACGATGTGCTATTATTTTCTCAGGCTTCTATCCCTGGCTGTCGGGTGGTTTTGGAGACCATACAACAATTCTGTTCGTGCTCTGGAATGCTTCTCAATGACCAGAAATCCAAGATGTTCATCTCGCCCCATGCTCCTCACCGCCATAAAGATCGCTTGCATTTTCAGTTCCGGTTGTTTTTCACCCCTGATCTGGGAAACTATCTTGGGGTTCACATCTCTGGTACAAATCGTAAGGGGACTTTAAGGCGGTTGTTGATCGGGGTATATGGTCATCTGCAAGGTTGGAAGGCTAAACTCCTTAACAGAGCAGGACACATTACTCTGGCGCAATCCACTCTCGCCACTATTCCTCTCTACACCATGGAGACAAGCTGGGTCCCTGCTGGGGTCTATGAGCTCCTTGATCGTGCCAGTCGTGATTTTGTGTGGCAAACTGCCAATGGGAAGGGTATCCCTCTTTTGCGTTGGGAAACGTTTTGTAGCCGTAAGTCTGTGAGTGGCTTGGGGCTTCGTATGGCCCGAGACGCTAATATTGCTATGCTTAGAAAACTGGTGTGGGACCTCACTCAAAACAATCAAAAACTCTGGGTTGAGGTGCTGCGCAGCAAGTATCTGTGGCATGCCTCGGTGCTTTCCAGTACAGCCCAAACCACCACTTCCTCCAACTGGAAAGTCATCTGTAAATCTGTCCCCTTCTTGCGTGAGGGCTTCAGCTGGCGGGTGGGGAACGGATCTTCCATTTCGTTTTGGAACGATCGGTGGGTAGGGGAATCTCCTCTCCGTCTTCACGTCCCCCATGTTGACGAACATGACGCTTTGATACTGATGGGGGACGCTCTCATTGCCTCGCGACATTGGGACCTCTCACGCCTACAGACACCCCTCCTGTCGACAGTGTGTTAAACGATAGCCGCAGTTCCCGTCGCTCGGTCACCTCTGGCAGCGGATTCACTTATATGGGGAGAATCTTCATCTGGTCAGTACACAGTGAAATCCCAGTATGAGTTTCTTACTCGGTTACCTTCTCACTCGGATGCTTCCAGGCAGTGGTCGAAGATATGGAAACTACCCCTCCCTTAAAATTTTCGCTTCTTTCTCTGGCAAGTACGCTGGTCTATTCTTCCGACTAACGTTTTACGTTATCAGCGAGGCATCGCTTTGTCCCCCATTTGTTCCTGTTGTGGTCAGGGGTAGGAATCTCTAACTCATGTGTTAAGGGATTGCCTTTGGGCTAGAGCACTTTGGCTCTCCATCCTTGGTCCGCTAGATGACTTTTTCTTCCGATCTCCCTTCGATGACTAGATATACTCGCAGGTTTTTGCGGCCTCCCGCTCTTCTTCCCATGTGCTGAGATTTATATTAGTGACGTGGATTATATGGACTGCACGTAACAATGAAGTTTTCAAGCATGAGGTTTTGTCGATTCACACACAAGTCCGACGATTTGTGTGGCTCTTTGAGGATTGTACTCACTATGGCCCTTCGGATTGTCCCCAGTTCTTGCCCCAGTGGATAGCCTGGCACGCCCCGTCCCCAGGATTTGTGAAGCTCAATGTGGATGGCTGCTCGTTGGGCAATCCGGGGAAGGTCGGCTTTGGTGGCCTCCTTCGTGACGATTCAGGCCAATGGCTAGTGGGATTCTCGGGTTACATCGGCATTACAACCCCCCTGCGTGTAGAATTGTTGGCCCTCCGACATGGTTTGCAACTTGCGTGGCAACGGGGATACCGTAGTGTAGTTGTCGAATCGGACTCATAGGATGTTGTTTAGCTGCTCACGGGCTATTGCCCTCTCTCCCATGCTTACTGGTTTGTTGTTGCCGATATCCGGAACTTACTGAGGCATGGGTGGGTTTGTTCTGTCCTTCATACTCTTCGGGAAGGCAACCACTGTGCCGATTTTCTTGCTAAACATGGCGCACATTCTTGTCATTCTTGGTCGATTTGGGACACCCCCATCCCTGGTCTTGACTAGTGTTTGGCTGCTGATGCCTCTTCTGTGGCTTACTTACGTACTTAGCTTTTATTTCCCTCTTCCACCAAAAAAAAAAAGAAAACATGGATGTGGATTCGGTGGATAGAAGTAAATAGGGCTTCTGTTGTTTCCGTTGGGGTTTTTTTTGTGTGAAGTTGTGATATCATTTGCTCTTTTCTCATGTTTTCATCGTTGGGGTTTACTTCTTGTTGGTTGGAGTTTTAGGATTGAAAAGAGAAAGTTAAAAGAGTTGGTAAAGGAGGAATTTTAAGCAGCCAATGCTATTAGGTGAATTTTGCATAACCGAAAAGATTGGAACTTGAGGTTATTAATGTCTTGGGTGGGCCAAGAAGATACTCTCTCTTATTCAAAATAAGTATCGTTTTAGAAAGATGTATACTAATTAAGAAAGCTAGTGAAATGTTTGATATACCCTTATTAATTGCATATTGAATTGCCTTGAAAATGTAATCTGTATAATTAAGATGTGAGAAAAATTAAAAGGTAATTTTGGAAATAAAGTTATAAACATGCATGAAAAATTGTGAACGACACTTATTTTAAATAATTAAAATCTTTCTAAAACGACACTTATTTTGAATAGGAAAGAGTATTTACCTTTTTACGTCCATTGCTAATTATCTTGATACGGGCATTAGTTAAGCATGTCTTCATATATATATAATTGAAGGGTATCTCGAATGTTGGTCTGCAGCAATTGGGTTGATCTAATTGAAGAGGTTTCGTTTGGGTTGTGAGATGTGTTCATCAAATCAACACCGTGGGCTTTCATCAATTTTCTATACTTTCATATGATCTAATTAAAGCTTTTAAAATCTATTTATTTAAGAGGTCTTCGTATGGGTTGTGCGATGTGTTCATGTGATTAACACCGTGGGCTTCGTTAATTGTCTATACTTTCATATGATCTAATTAAAACTGTTAAAATTTGGATAGATTGTATCACTTAAAGGATTATTTGGAGAAGTTGAAACCATAACGAAGTCTTTATTTTATTTCATTGTATCACTTAAAGGATTATTTGAAGAAGTTGAAACCATAACGAAGTCTTTATTTTATCTCAAGTTTATCGTCATTCAATTCTTAATTGATTTAGTACTTGAGTTATTTTTTATTAATTGTTGTTTGAGTGAAATTAGTTAAAAAAATATTCTGTTGAGGTGAGCATGAAGCGATCGTACTGTTGGATATGAAAATCTTTCACGAAAAGTAAGGTTGAGAAATAGTATCAATGATTGAGTAGTGTCGGTTTAATAAAGCCTTAGATAAATCTATTATACTTCTGTAAAAATAATTTAGCTGAATGAAAATCCCGTAGATATAGACAAAATGTGCTGAACTTTGTTGTCAGGTTTCTAGTATTATTTGTAATTTCATTTTTTATTAATAACTATCATCTATTTAGAAGTTGATATCTATAAAAGCAATGAAAATTATAATGATTTTATTTCTAAAAATTATAAATTAAATTGTCATATAATATAAATTTATAGTAATAAATAGAAATAAATATTTTAATAATCTAAACATTTACCTTTTATTATTTATTTTAAATATTTTAAACACTCAAAATCCTTAAATTTTATTTTATATTTTAATGAAATAAT
>JANIHY010000002.1:7218199-7228205 GCA_027479065.1 Erythroxylum brevipes
AGATATATTAAAAAAGGTACTAAAAATTATATGCAAAAAAATGCAAAACATACAAAAAATACAAATAACTAATAAGGAGCAATAAAAAAAAGGTAAGGTAATAGAAAATAACTTACTTACATAATATGTTAATAATTAACAATAAATAGTAAGATAGAAATACATACTAGAAAAAATCTTGATAAGAATAACTTCAACCAAACCTGTCACTACCATAATTACATTAATTAAGAAACTAACTAGGCCAAACTAACTTACAACGCATTAAATGCAAAAGATATAGTTTAATATAACTTACAAAAATGCAAATGTCTTATTTAAAAGATAACTTTTATCGGAATGCGTATTTGAAAGATAATGATTATAAATTTTGCGGATAAAAGAAAATATTGTGAGATGTAAAAATTATAGATATTATTTTCATTTTAATTTTAACTATGTAATTAACATATTAGTAACATTAGAGCTTCATTCCATAAGAGGTAAATTTTATTCTTTACTGTCTATTTGGAAACCATCGAATTGATGAAGTCTGCACGCACTGTGTGGTAAACAGTCACCAGCGATTTGCTTTTGGCAGCGGCTAGGCTTTGGGTCTTTCAAACTTCACATTTCCTCCGATCTCTCTTTTGTTCCCAACCACGTTCTTCTCGATCTCTTCTCGGCTCATCAAGTTTCATAGACGAAACGGGACATCGACAGTTGAGTTTGTCTGTATGATTCACAAGCATCATAGTAGGTCTTTCATTTTCTCTTATTTGTAACAAAAAAAAAAGACGCAGCCAAAGAGTTCAATTCACGTCAATGATAGCGTGAATTGAACTTACAAAAGAGGTGAGTTTTAAGCTCATGTAAGAATTCAATTCATCTATATTGTTTGGTTCCAAATAAAAGAATTGAATTCAATTATTCCTTACATTCCAAACACGATGTTAACGTTTTACCAAATATCCAACATAATTGTTGTGTTATCTTTAGTATCATTTTCTCCTTAACATTCACAGATGTAAAATTTACACCTAGAAGTCTAACTTTGTCATGTTTCTCTTAAAGGACGTGATAACAATGTTCGCCACGGGCATCTGACGCACCAACCAACTGAATCAAAATGGCTAATTGGATGCTGACAAGAATTTAATGATTTTTATTTTACATTTTACAATAATCATTATTTAAAATACTTGAACAAAAAATTACAATTTCATTAATAAACCAAATACCCAATCAATGAATCAAGAACCTCAAATAAGGGTCTTTTTTTAATTACCTTCACTAATAATTATTTGTTATTACCTAGTTTATTTGTCATCCAAATTCTAGAATGCATACAACCTTATCTGTGAATTTTGTTGTACAAATTTTTCATAGACGAGTGAGGATGATATTGAGTCGAGTTAGACTCATGCCTAATCGGATTTAAGTAATTCAAAGTTTAATCGAACTTGGATCAAGCCTAATTCTTTTAAATTTTAATGTTTATTATAAAAATAATGTTATTTATATTTGTTATATTGAACTTTGAACCGAGTCAAATGGTAAATGAAGTTGCTCATCCATAATTTTTTGTTGGTAGTTGATTTGTCTCATTACTCTTTTTGTGTATTTTGTATCGATACTTCAATCTAAGTTTGTGTTGTCACCTATAGCATAAATATGCAACAGTCAGAATTGAAAGCATCATATTACGAGTCTTTAACTATCAACAAATTATTAGCTTGCGTTTAATGGTTATGTGAATTTAACGCATGTTTATAAATTTCACGAAGTAAAGTTAATTATGTTTATATAATCTAACTTTAAATTATTTTTTTATTGAGTCAAGATCTTCAATCTAATTTTATTTTATTTAATGTCCAAAATGAATCGATTGAACCATCAAGTATGAGCGTGTCCAATTATGCAAAGTGGCTAAATCGATGTGTCTTTTGAACATCAAACAAAGCTAGACACAATAAAAATGGCCATAAAAACCCCACTCCTTCCAACCAAGTTTAAAATAGTCAGCGTCAGCGTTATTCCCATTTCCAATTTCAAATTTTGTAGTAAATCGAGACTTGAGAAGGT
The DNA here is from genome assembly GCA_027479065.1 of Erythroxylum brevipes. Taxonomy (NCBI): domain Eukaryota; kingdom Viridiplantae; phylum Streptophyta; class Magnoliopsida; order Malpighiales; family Erythroxylaceae; genus Erythroxylum; species Erythroxylum brevipes. The sequence goes on from JANIHY010000002.1 coordinate 7,220,264, forward strand.
ATGATAATATACAATTTTGTTTTTATATAATAAAGAGACTATTTTTGATAAACTCACGTACAAATGTGACATACAAAATAATAATGTATGACACAAAAGAAATAAGCGAATAAATAAAAACTAGCACGTCGAATAATTAAATATATAGGATTATAATAAAAGATGAAGATATACTTAATGTATAACTTGATTTATCAGTACCTAATATCTTATAAAGACCGGTTCTTTTAGTCGCTAGATAATTTTGTATTTCTAAATTGGTCTGACAATTAACAATTTACGTGACATGATATGCAAGTAATGGTTAGTTTATGAATTTGGGAATAAATCAATGAGTATGAAATGAAGTCAAGAGATTAGTTTTATACAATGATTATAGAATATGTCTGACTTTCGAGAAATCGTCTATGGTATATCAGAGGAATGTGTTTCAGACCAGAATGTTTTTCATTCCTGGTCTGAAACAAGTGTAGCATTTCTCACCCTTTTCACATACTTTCTTTTTTAATTAATTAATGCAATATAATTAATTAATTCGATATAATTAATCAAAATATTTACTTTTCTTTCCGCTTCGCCGCCAAATTTAGAAACGTAGAAGGGAATCTACCACTCTTAAATAAACTGTCCTGAAAGCTCCAAAAGTGAAAAAGTCAACGATCAAAATCAAATCATGTCTTCCGAACTCGGCAACGTGATCGTGACCGTTGACGGCAGCGAGGAGAGCATGCACGCTCTCCGATGGGCTCTCGAAAATCTGAAGCTTCGATCTACTCCTCCCGGCACCTTCACCATCCTCCACGTCCAATCTCCGCCGTCCATCACCACCGGTCTCAACCCCGGCGCCATCCCCTTCGGCGGTCCCAGTTGAGTCTCATGACTACTAATGTTCTTAGCTCTAGTAAGCGCTGTTTGACTTGCTTCGAACTTCATTTAGTTACTGAACGGCGGTTTTCTGTTGTGAATTGAAGCTGATTTTGAGGTTCCGGCCTTCACGGCGGCGATCGAGGCGCACCAGAGGCGTATTACTGAAGCAGTGTTGTGTCACGCTTTGGAGATTTGCCGCGAAAAGAACGTGAAGTCCTTCTTACCGATTCACTTGTTTTTAAGTTGTTTTCTTTTTTATTACTTGTATATAGTTTTACTTACGACTGGCTTTTATTTTTAATCACTGCAACGTCTGATGGCCTCTCTTTGTGATCGCGGTTATTGGATGATCTTTAGTACTTTTAACCGTCTCTTGCGCTTGTGGATTGGATTCGGATAAAAGTTGGTGTTTCTTTTTATGAACATAATCAATTTCCCAAATCTGACTGAATCATGATTCTTGGTCTTCTTATTGTGATATTAAGCATTTCTTGGCTGTTTTGTTTAGCATTAATTTTGGGAACATGCTTTTATCTTTTAACTTATTTTTGGAGTTCGAATTTTGTGGTTAGATGAACGTCAAAACACACGTGGTTGTAGGGGATCCGAAGGATAAGATTTGTGAAGTTGTTGAAACTTCCCGTGCTGATCTGGTTGTGATGGGTAATCGTGCTTTTGGTCCCATAAAAAGGTAAGGTGCATGCTTAAATGCAATTTCAACTACAAGATATTCTGTTCATTGCTATGTGGTGATAGAGCAACGTTAATCTTGGGTATTGTTTGTCTTCTACATAATATGTCAATCACATTTCATTACCAAGGTTTCTCATTATTCCAACAACTGAGTTTGTATAAGTCCCCATATAAGTTTGGATAATTTCACTAAAGTAGATATTTTTTGTCCTTAAAATTGGTTTGAAGGTAAAGGGAGCTGTTGATAGAGGCACAAAAGGGGCAAATGTCTAGAATTATGGGAAATAATGTAAATTTTTGTTGCATCTCTCATAAGCATCCCTATTAAAATCTCCAGTTAATTATCTATTGTAGCAATGACTAGGAAAAGGACAACTGTTTGAATGTTTTACGATCAGTGGATAACGGAATCATTTTGGGAATAGATATATATCTTTTCCATATTAATGGACTCACCTGTGATATCTTCATAGCTTTTCTTGTAAACTTTTTTCTTATGTTCGTGTATGTCATACATGTTATGTTCTCCATTGAACCTGAACATTCTGTTTGGTTGAAGACAGAAATCCTAGTGGTTATTATATGGTCACTTATCATATAGGGTTCTTCAATTTAGTGAAGATTTTGCTTCTTTTCCAAGCAATAAGCTAGAGGGATTGGTGGACCAGAGTCATTAAGGGAAAGCCTTGAGAGCATGTTAAAACATTGGTGTCTATTATGGGATCTTGTTTGAGAAATTTAACATAGGGTATGATAATATATAAATGAAGTCTCTTTTTTTGCTAACTGTGGGAAAAAATATGCATATTGAACAGGATGTTTTTGGGAAGTGTCAGCAATTATGTTGCTAATCATGCACAATGCCCAGTCATCATAGTCAAGGGCAAAGGCACTTCATCATAAAGGGAGTAAGGTGTGTTCTCCATTTATTATGTTGCGTTTCAAGGGTTGAGCTACCGTTTGTTTCTGTACGGCTTTATATTTCTTGTTCAAAATCCTTCTATGATGTTATGTTGCAGACTGCTCCTTAATGCCAATACAACCATCACCCTCTCCAGGCTGCAATGCCTTTCTTTTTGGCAATAAAGGTGTACTGTTGGTGCTATTGAATTCGTGCAACTTGATATTTTATTGGTCCGTTGTAAACTGGCAAACATGTTACCCCAAGTTGACTTTCTTCTTGTTCTGTACTTGGGTGATCTAAACTAGTACCTCTGTGAGTTTTTGTGTGTGACATGGAGGCAGATACTTTCAGAGATGATTATATTGAGTTCTTCACAAAATTGGTTCATGTAAGAAGCACAAATGCATAAATCAATCTCTTTTGCCTCTCTATTCATTGATATCCCAGTGCCAGTCAGCTTACTTTTAGTGAACATTCTTTGTAATCATGGTGTAACTGTCTTCATGAATACAAGGGATAGGGGTATAGAATGCTTAAGCCAATAGATTAACAAAAAAGTTAATTATTTACTTACGCAAATGCTGTCTCGGAACCTTATCCCTTAGTTTTTTATGATACACAATAGGATACTACAGTTTGTGGTGCTTTCCATTGGTCAAATGCCATTCTTTAGTATTTCTGTAGGAATGTATGAAGACAGAGGTAAGATGTGGTATTGAAAAAGTCTTAATAATCTTTGATTTACTGCTAAGGATTAGCAGTGTTTCACTTGTTTTCTATATAATGTTGATGCTTGATGCCATCCTCTTATTTTTGGTAAATTTGGTGCTCAGACGCAGTATTTGGTGCTTGATCAACTATCCAGTGGCTTAATCTTTGGTTCATATAGGTATGGAGGAAAGGCTTGGGTGTGGGTGTTATTCTTACTGGCTTGTCTTCTTGTAGATAAATGTGTTGTTGTGATTTGTAAACTGTATCTTTTCCCTTTATTTTCTTATAAACTTTGCGTAGCATTGTATTGGTTTCGATGTATGAAATATTTTCTTTCCTCATTCACACATTTGCTGGTGTTTCATAGTCATTGTTGTCTTTGAAAATACCACAGAAGAATAACACATTTTTGTGGAGGCATTATCATCACTCCAGTTTTCCTCTATGGTGGATGAAAATCCCATAACGGGCTTTACTTTACTTCCTCTGATTATCATGTTCCAGAAGATATTGCCTTTGCATATCTGAATGAGAATGATAAAAAAAAAAGAGCAATTAAACGCATTTGTTATATCAATATGAACTTTATTGCATAATTTTGGTGGAGGCATCTTTGCACTTTACAATACTATAGTTGAGCGTTCTTTTACTCCTTATGCCAAACAATTGAAAAATGATTCAGGTGCCAAAGAACAGGTGAATATTCAAGAAATTTGGTCCGACTAAGCATTAATTGTCCAGGTGGTGAAGCATTTGAGCAACATAGTTGGGTTCTTAACAACAGAACCGCCCCAAAAATCCTCTTCTAAAACAGGTATTCACCACAGTTCCACCCGCTCATCATCAAACTTTCTTACACCAATTTAGATACAAATCCGAAAAGAAAAAGACAAAAGAACGTGTTACATAAGTTTGAGTGTACAATGAAAAGGAGCGTTCCTTTCCATCTTCTTGATCAACCCCACCATTGGTGCACCGCAATACCTTCATCTCTTAACCTTCCATACAAAGCCAAGCACTCCCAATATGCCCTTTTGCTTCCATTACTCTTCCCTTTTGGCTTGCACTCCAAGAACAGTTCATCAACCAGTTTGCTTGCTTTGCTCTTCACCATCTCCTCCACTACCTCCGCCTCTGCTTTCACCACCACATAATCCTCTTCTTTTACATTCTTCCTCAGCCAGTCTGACATTTGAACCTCTTCTACCTGCGCTGACAATGATTCTTCTGTGGCAATCTCCACCTTATACACCTCAAAATCCATGTTCCTTGTTGGATAGTGCTTCTCGAACCACCCTGGAATGCTTCCTCCTCCCTTTTCCGGCAACCCCACGTCAATGAACAAGCGGCGGGGATAACTTTCGAGGGAATCATCCATTAAGTCTGGCAGATACTTGGTTCTTTTCAGGTATCTTGTTGATTTTCCTGAAGCTGCTCTTGGTGGTTCGAGGAGTACATCTTCGAGGTTGTTCAGTGCTTGCTTTCGCGCCTCTGTGGAATGGTCAAGGAGACGTCGTTGTGTGGCGGACCTGGTTTTTCCCAAGCTCGTTTTCCTCATAGCCAAGACTGTGGACTGAAATCTCCTCAGGTAGATTATTTTGTAATTGGATGGTTTGTTGAATGGAAACGAAGGACTGTCACTGAGTTGAACAATCGCAATCCCGCCAACTTTTAGTGTCCTGTCGATGAATTCTGGGGCACTGTGATAGCTATAGCTGAATGCGAAGTCGAAGGACTCGTCAGGAATCATGGTTTGACGATGAGAATCAGTAACAGAGACATGATCCATGTCGGTGTCGGTTAGAATGCCAAAAGTGTAGATGCCACTTTTATCTCCATCTCCATTGCTTACCAAAATGGCTTTACCACCACCTTTAAACAGGCCTTCATTTGTTAAATCATGCAAGACCAAGGAAAAGTTGACAGAAAAGTCGCTATAGGGTTCAGTTAAGGCTTGAGATTGAGAAGCACCAAAAAGGTTTTTTATACTTGGTAAGGAAACAAAAACCAATGCCAAAAGCATGGCACGAGCGACAACCGTTAAAATCCAGGAACAATCGATCAACTTCTCATCATCCAAATGATCCACGAAATTGGCATGCAAGACCAAGAGCTTGCGTTGCTTGAAGGGTTTCTGTTGAAAGTCGTCCATAAGCTTGAATGCCATAGAATTGGGTCCTAAATATATCATCAAAAGTAGAAAAAAAAGAAGGAATCTTGTAGAAAGACTTTGGCAGATGATCAGGGTAAGAGATAGAGAAGAAGGTTCAAGGGAAAAGAGTTAGCGAGTGCAAAACCTAGCAGCAGTATGGTTTCCACCCACAAGAGCCACACGGTTACTTTGGATCCTAGACCATAGAAACATCAAATCTCTTAACCGCTGCACCTCCATGTCCGAGAAATTCGAGCCCAGATCGACGATCATGTACAATGTTGTCACTTGTAATAATAATTATTACGGACACATGATTAGGCACCAATTGTTCCTGATCTCTGATCAGATTAACATGGAGTAGAAGCGGTAGAGAGGTTAGTAACGCGCCCTCTTTTTCTTTTTCCTTTTCTATTCGATATCAAATTTTCTTAATTGTTTGGGATGATTGGATGAGGAGGGCCAAGAAAGTGAGGGAAAAGAGAAGAATTTATAAGGAAAACAAAGACAAAAGTTTATAAGGAAAACAAAGACAAAAGGAAGTTGGCTTACGACAGAATTGGATGGTGGGACGAGAATCGAGTAAAGCCATAGCTGTCTTAACCTAAAATTTTCGTGCGTTGTTGTAAGAAATAGGAATAGACGAGTTGACATTTATGGCTTTGTTTTTGTTTTTGGTTACGCGGGAAGCTAAAATATTAAGAATCTAAAAGTAGAGTCATAGAGGCGGGCATGCTGGAGTGGCGGCCGCGAGGATGGCTCGGTCTAGCCGAATCTTGAATTAAGACTTCGCGGATAAGCGATGGTGGGTCCCGTAAGTACTGAAGGCCCGGTCTAGATGCAGCTGCTAAAGAGGCGAGAAGATCAGCACACTGGTTACCCTCGCAATAGATATGCTGGAAGTGTACCTCCCACGGTTGATGGAGCAACCCTCGTATACCCGTCAACAACAAAGAGATGTCAGTCAAGTTGGCAGTGGATGGGGAGAGGATATTGATTACCTCAAGCGAATCCACTTCCACAACTACGCGGCGATAGCCACTATCCCACGCCAAGCTGAGCCCGGTGTGAACCCCCCATAATTCGGCCTCAAGGGGGGTACTGCGTCCAAGATAATGAAAAAAGCCGCAACACCAAAGACCATGGCAATTTCTCAAGAGACCCCTAGCTGCGGCTTGGAGCGACCTCGCGCTGGTAGTGCCATCTGTGTTCAGTTTGATCCAGCCCTCATGGGGTTTTACCCAGCCTACTAGAGTACCCCGAGGAAGCCTCGGGTCGGGGAAAACCCGAGTAGCCAGCGACTGAGCTTTGACAATCCAATCGTTGTAGTCCAGGACAATGTGCACACCGTGGGGGGGCCAGGTAAAAGCAGGATCAAAAATGCTTGCGTTTCGCCACTTCCAAATGAACTAGCAGGCAACGCCAAAAAGGAGAGTCCAGTCAGAATGATGGAACTGGAGATGCTTGGTAAGGTGGGAGCCGAGCCAACTCTCCGCATCAAGAGTGAAAAAAACTCGATCGATAAGGGAAGGAGGGAATTGCTGCCATACAGAGGACACCCTAGGGTAATCTCGAATGGCGTGCAAGATAGTCTCCTCTTGGCCACAAAAGTGGCAACCGCTATCTAGAATAAGGGAGCGTTTAGCCCGCTGCTGGTTCGTTAATAATTTCTTGTTAGCCAAAAGCTAGAGGAAGGCCCGAATCCGTTGAGGACTGGGCCATTTCCAGATGATCTCCCAAAGTCGGCACCTCTCGGCCAGGCGGGACTGCTCGATAAGGTCATAAGCGGAAGCAACTGTAAAATCACGAGGGTAAGTGGGATCCCAGACCAATTGGTCAGCGCCCCTCCCTGTGCACATCGGGTAGTAAAAAGCAACCCGCAAACAAACAGAAGCAGGGAGGTAGTGTTGGAACCGATGTCGTTGCCACTCGCCCTCCTCAGTCAGATAAGCAGCCACGGTAGCGGTAATGTCGTTAGACGGCACATCAGTGGTGGTCACTAAATACAGAGGACCCAAGTCTTCAATCCAGTTATCCAGCCATAAGAGAATCCGTCTCCCATCCCCGAGCTTCCAGGCCACTCCTTGTCGCACAACAGGCCATGTCGTAGCGATCCCCCTCCAAGTGGAGGAGGCGCCAGGACGGTCCGACGTCAGAGGGAGATGAGTAGAGTCCAGGCGGTATTTGGCTCGAAGGATCTGGACCCACAGAGCATGGGGTTTTGTAAAAAAGGGCCCAACCTAGCTTAGCTAGGGACGCATCATTGGACGAACGAATCCGCTTAATGCCCAGTCCTCCTGCAGATTTAGGTTTACAGACGGTGTTCCAATTGACAAGATGGATTTTTCGCTGACCGTCAGAGGCTCCCCGGATGAAGTTCCGCATTAATTTTTCCAGTCCATCGCAAAGATGGCGAGGAAGCCGGACCGTCTGCATAGTGAAGATGGGAAGAGTAGCAATGACGGATTGGGTTAAGATAACCAGACCTGCCAAGGTTAACTGACGAGTTTTCCAACCTGAGAGTTTCATCTGGGTCTGATCAAGGATATACTGATAAGTATGGCGAGAAGTACGCTCATGTAACAACGGGACCCCCAGATACTTGCCAAGATTAG
>JANIHY010000002.1:7346535-7360989 GCA_027479065.1 Erythroxylum brevipes
ATTAAAATAATATTATTTTATTTAATATATAAAGAATTTTGTAATTAATAAAATTATTTGATCTTTAAATATAATTTAATGAAATCCAAATTATTTAATATTATGATCAGATTTGACTTATTATTGAGTTTAATGAAACATATTTTAATATATAAAAAATCTAAATTCGTTATTAATTTTAAATTGTAATTTAATTCTGAAAAAATAGATTGTTTGTCTCGGTCCGAATGAGGGAGGGGTGATGATGAATCAAGATCCTCTGTTCAATAGTACCCTGTCTTACTCTGTCTCATGAAATCTTAACCATTTATTTTACATGACTTATGCGGGATCTACACAAGACTTATATAAATAAACGACTGAAATTTATTAGACACAATAAGATACCATAATATTAAACAAAAGATCTGAACTCGACGATGATGAGCACTAGCAACCTGTCAACAAAAGCTTTCCTTCTTTTTTTTTTTCTTTCTTTCCCCATCTTTTTTGATACGGACGAGAGCGAATAATTGGTGGCGTTACTTGGCCGTTATCAACACTCTGCCTCCCAAATTCCATGATGAAGCAAAGAGAGATTAACTGGAAGTAGGATATCAATTTTGATTTGATCTAATCCAATTTTGACCTAAAATTTTGGGTCATGGGCCGAATTAGGTTGTGAATGGATCGACTCGGCCCAATGGACCTAATCTCATCAAGACTTTGAACTTAAAGTCTTAAACTCTGGTCAGTTCGAGCCTTACCCATTGACCTCTGGGCCGGACCTATAATTGTATCGATTGAGCACGATGACGGTCAAAATGACCAAAACAAAAGAAAGCCTGGCATGGTGACATACTGACATCACATTCTCATTCACACGAGAGTATCCAGAAGGAGAGAACTTACCGTTGGATGATGAATTATTACTTACAGTAATTAAGTTTAAAACGTTGTGTCAGATTAATTAATCCTAATCCTAATCCTAATCATGATCATAATCATATTCTCCAGACTAATAATCCTTAGAAACAGATGCGTAGAAAAAGAAAAGAGCATATGCTATAATGGATTTTATAATCAAAATCAGTACGACCTGACTAAGCCCGAACCATCCGTTCCGTGCAATTGGGAGCAAAGAAAGAAAGAAGCAGACTCTTACCCAATTACGCTTCGTAACGCGTCATTATAAATTTATAATCGTCTCAATTACCCACAAGTCACACGGTGGCTTTGAGGCCACCACAACGCCGCCGCCAATTTCTTTGGTCTTTGCCCATTTTCTCAGACACGACAACTAAACATCAGAATTTTAGAAAAAAAAAGAAGACAACTTTATTAAATATTTGTTCAAGAAGAAGGATCACGTTGGAATTCCGTTAGACGTCTCTTTGTCCTCGGATTCCACGAAAAAAAGCTATGGATCGGACTGGAGTTGTGTTGAATTAAATCGAGTTTGATTGGATTGAATTGGGTTTTGGGTGAATACCAGGGAAACCCGGAAGGTGGGGTTTTTGTTTTCGGAGTTATGGAAATTGAGGTCGCGAGTCCGAGGGATTGTGTGGGTATGAGAGAAGGGAGCAAAAATAAAGCTGATACAGATAGAGCCCATGTGAAGAAGAAGACGTTACAGGCTGTGCTCGAGGAGTGCCAGAGAGCTCTTGAATTGTTGAGCAACGCCAGCGGCGTTGACGATGACAACGATGAAAGTAGCGTAGAAGGTAAACAGCAGTTGCAGCAGATTAAAGAGGACTCGCCGGGCTCGCCTGACAACGGAGAAGCCGATGAGGTAGGGAGTTGACTGTTTTTGGATTCTAACTTTTGTTAAAGTTTGGTTTATTACGAGAGGTTCATTGAATGTTCACGGTGATTGTAGTCCCCGAGTTTTGCCGGAAACTTTTATCTGTAGTCTTTAAAGTCATGTGAGAAATTTGTTTTGTTTGAAGAATCATTGTGTCGTAGTGGGTCATGATTCCTATGGGTTTGACTCAATTCTAAGTTATGCTTCTATAATGCGGGACTTTTCTTTTTCTATGAAATCATTCCATGCTAGACTTTATATACAATTTACGACTGTTGATGTTGAATGCTTTGATATTCAGTTTTAACTTTTATATAAATGTATATTATAACTAATTCGCTTGTAGAATTTTTGCTGTAAAAATCTAAATGTGGTGGAGTTTCAATATCAGGGGACTTCATCCCTGCCTGAGCATTGTGTGTTTCATACTATTGTTCTTGCTGCAGTTGTGTGACCTTCTGAAATCTAGATTGGAATGCCCTGAATTCCTTGAAAAGTTGGAGTGTGCTCAGATTTCAATTTCAAAAAATACACCCGGTAAGCATCTAGAAAAGGTTCTAGTATGGTTAGTTGTAAATGGTATTCTGATTGATAGTTTCGCCTGGGCATCTGATTGCATTCTCAAAGCTAAGCTTAGCTTTTGAAGGCTGTATGCTTAAAATCTAGCATAGTCACTGTATGCTTAAAATCTAGCATAGTCATGCTTCCTCTACTTGGCCTTTAAGCTAATGAGCTTTCATGTGGTCACAGAAGAAGTTAGTTCTTGGGAAATGGTGAGTGAAAATGATCTTTGGGAAGGTGAAAATGACAATTCAGATCTGGAGGATTATGTTCTTGTTCGACAAGAAGATATAGTAGAAGGCATTGCATGCTTCATGGCTGCTTGTTTGTTATCCCTTAAGCAGACAAAGGTATGCAAAATGATTCATAGATCGACATGGACAATTTCTTTAGTTAGCCTGGCTTACACACAGGCAATCGAATTGCAGGAGTTTTCCCATTTAACTTCAATCCATTTTGAGTTTTCCTACTTAGTAGTATAACTGCCCTAGCGTTTTGTTCTAATTAGGAGATGATCAACAGCAATGTTTTGTAAGTATGACCTTACTATTCTGAAATCAGCATTTAGCTATTTATGAAATCAGCATTTAGCTTTTGAAGTTTATCGTGAACTTAATGGTTTGATCAAAGGGTTCCTATTGGTTTCCTACTTGAAAAATAAAAAATTTCTTACTTTGGATATTATGTCTTTACAGGACTTGACCCCTAATCAACTCCAGGAAGGTCAGTTTAGGCAAAATATTTTCTAGTTACTTTTGACATCATGCATTAATTACACATTATTCAGTGATTCCAGTTTATTGTTATCAATTTGCATGAAAGAATTCAAGACATTAGCTTTTTAACCTTTCAGCTCTTAGCAAGACATTCTCTGTGAAAAAGAAGAAAGGAAAGCTTCGAAAGGCATGGGACGGAAGCAAAGTTATTTATAATGTAGCATCATGGGGGGCAACTGCCATTGGGTATGCTATTCAGTTTCATTTTGTTTGTTCTAGTGCTTATTTCATTTTTGCCTATGCAACGACAAACGGTTGTTCTTCTCGCCGAGTGTTATTTACTTCTTATCCTTTCTGTCGGCGGATATCTTTCCCTGAAGTAACCTTTTTTTTTCTTTTCTTTTACACTGCTGCGGCTGTTCTTTCATTGTAAAATAATGATTTGAGTTTCTACAGATGACAATGTTCCTTGCTGATCTCCATTCCTTGTTTCTTGTGACAAACAGGATATATCAGAACCCCGTGATACTTAGGGTTGCCTCTAAAGCCTTCTTGACATCTTGCCATGTTATATCCAAGCTTCTCTGATCTGTCCTGTTCTGGCTCCGGTAGTGCTATGATGTTGGGTTGGCGATTGTTTGTAAAGCAGATTGCTTGGTGTTTGCGTATATGATGTGTGACCCATTCTTTTCATGCCACAAATTGATTGATGTTTGTGACATGATTTGATATTGTAAATATGTTGCTTCTAGTCTGTAACTCACTATGAATGCAATTAAAATCTGTCCTTGGAAGGCCTCTTCTCCAATGTTAATTCGTCTTTTCCTGCCCAATTCAACGTCTTCTCATGAATTTTAACAGATTATGTGAACCTTCTGGGTAGTAAATTCAATTCTACTAGTAATTCATCTAATTTCAGATAAAAAATATAAAGTTTAAAAAGATCAATCAGTTATAAAATAATTAATTTATTTTAAATTACCAAATTAGGTTTTTTAACGATTGCTGAAAATATTTAAAAAAGGTATTGGTTTAATAATGAATTAATATAGACATTTCAAAAATTAAAATTAATAAATTAAATTTGAATTAATCTTCAAATTAGTCAAAAAAAAATTCCAAATTTTGATAAACTTTGCTCGAACTATTTTTCTTTTTTAGGAAAGATTTGGCTTAGCACCGTCCCTTTGCCATACATAGTACACAGGACTTTGGCATTAGTTGCTCATTGTTAAGTAAACAACAATAACATTGCATTGACCACAAACCAAAACTATCGTCTATTGATTTATGTGTTAAAAAGGTAAGAAACAGAACTTTGAGCGTAGATTTGCAAATTTGGAGCAGCAGAGTCGCTTGCTCCCACTGGTTGAAAATTTTCCTTCATCAGGCCAATGAGATTATGTCATCTCACGGCCACCATTTCTAAACAATCTCAAGCCACCATTTTGTTTGCCAGGTTCCTTCCTGTTTCAGGCAACCTTGTTAATAGTAATAGGTATTGGCCTTTAGATGGGGAGCATCCTTGCATAGCATGGACCTCACTTCCATGATGGATCTGGGTGGTTCAAGGTCTTTATCTTGTAGTGCATTCCCAAGCAGTTGCTGCATTTGTGATCCAAAGGTATCATCCAATACCTGCAAAATCAAAACAATTTTGCCAATGTTCCCTCAATAATCAACACAGAAATGCCCCTAAATAAACAGAAGATTCAGAGAGAATGGTCAGCCTATCCTATTTTCATGGATGCTTCTTATCTCTGCCCTTTCATGGTTTGTAGAAACGTTTACAACAGAAATCTAGAGTCTCAGAATCCAAATGCTATACTTGTATACTTTCTAGTCCAATTTAACTTGCCAGAGAAGAAGCTTGTGGTTTAGTGAACTATTACAGATTGTGCAATTTTCAATTATTCAGTTGCAAAAGTAATAAAACGTACCGACACTGCAATCCTTGTGCCTTTGTACCATGACTTGTTCTCTTTTCTATTCTCCAAGAAACTAAGTACATCCTATGACGAGAAGAAAACCAGAATATCAGTAATCATAACATAGAAACAAACCGGAGGATGGCTATTTTGTCAATGTGATAGGCTCTAATGAGAGTTACCAGCCCCATTCGGTCCCAATAACCTCGGCAGATGGCAATAAAAACATGAGTCTCAAAGACAGAATGAAGGTGAGTAACTATATTCGTCAGTTGCTCTTTCAATGGTTGCATTTTGCCTCTTATGTCAGAATCCGACACAGATTCCTTTGATTCTTGGAGAATCTTTTTCAATTTTGTAGCACTCAGCAACTTGGTCTGCAACAAGATAAAAGGTGCATGTAAATGTTGATGTAATTAAAACCTTGCAGAAAATAAAGATGTAATTAAATAGACAAATAAAATTTTAAAAAAAATCTTAATCATTGTACAATAATGTATATATGCCATCCAAGTATATCTTCTTGGGCTCATATATTTATCAGATCCTTGGATCTAAGGAGAGAAGGAGCTCAAAGAGCATGGTGCTCTAAAGATGGTACCTACATTTTCCACTAATTTCTCCATAATAGCTTGCAAATAACTTCGGAACTTGGTTCTTAACATCACCGTAACTTCACTAAGACGCTCTCCAGGAACCGCATTCCCACCATCAGGTATGCATGATCCCCATGACTTGAAGCGAGCCTCTACCTTGGGCCTCAGGACATCAAGCATTCTCTTCATGGAATTTAGCAGAATGCCAAGCTGAAAAAAGTTACAACTATTTAGACAACAGAAATTGGAAGCGTGACAAAATAAAAAAGACCACTATCCTTTTCCTTCTTTTGTCTCTCTTCTTTCTATCGTTTTGGGAATAGTCTTTTGCAGAAAGGGAAAATATAGCCAGAAAAGAGAATAAAAGCTAAATCAAAAGCACCTAGGTAACACCCTACCATTAACTAAAAAAGGAAAGAGAAGAATATTATCTTACCTCATCAGGGACTGTATAGGAGCATACGGATCGCTTGGTTAATTTCTTAACATAATTGAAACCAAATTTTTTTGGAGCCAAATTATCCTTTAGAGGTGCTAGCACATCTGCGTACTGCTTGTCCAAGGCTTCCACTATGGCCTTCTCAATGTCAGCAACGGCCTTTTAGATGAAGCACAACCAGCGTTAGAAAAGTTCAGAGAAACCATGAAAAGGAAAGAAATATAAATGGTATCATTAGTCAGATAGACATGCATAAACAGAAACAAATAAATAGAAAACATAAGTAAGCATTCATAGATTCAATTAAAACAGCTGCAGACGTAATTTGAATTATATACAAGGTCAATGAATCTATGTTACTATTCTTGTCCTTGTACATTTAACCTCCATTACCTTTGCTCTGTCTCTAAGGCCAAAGGAATTAGCCACAATTTTTAATCCTAAGAGTACGAATTTATACACAAGCCAACTCATTTTCCTCACCAAATCAAACAATTACACAACACTGCCTGCTAAAGTTCGTACCAAGTCACGTTATAGAACCCAAACCAAGTCACCTACATAAACAATGTGGCTGATCATTTTCCTTCCTTTTCTGAAACTGACTTGACTAAACAAAGAACATAATCTCAGCAATATCTCTTCATGTGTCAGACTCTTCATTTTTGCATATACATCATAGAAATCATTTCATAATTAAATAGAAAAACATCAAGGATAATACCTGAAGTGTTGAAAATAAAACCTAAATATAAATGTTTTATTTGGTAGAGGAGGTTAAAAGTGCCCCACCTGGTGAAACCTTTATGCTTTCCAATTAACAATTGTATAAAATGGAAATCAAAGAAAAAAAAATCATCCGCACATACCGATTCCAGCACAAAGACATATTCAGGCCATCGGCAAATAATGACTTCGTAGTCATTCAAAGTCTCTCTTAGGCGATCATACATCCCATCAACAAATGGAGTAGTAGAATGTTGTGTTCGTACTCCTGACCATTTTACCTACAATAAAATAACTATCGCATATTATTTCACATGACTCTTAAAATAAGTCTCGTTCAGATATATGGTATGTCCTTTAAGTCCAGTGCTATCTTGTTTTCTAGCAAGTATATTGATGAATGACACTTGATTATTGAGCATGACAAAGCTTCAGTTACTGAAACATTTGCACTTCCCATGATGCAGAAGACGCAAACCAAGACTGTTATCCAGATCTTTGGAAATTCTTGCAAGAATCAAACATTCAATAACTAACTTCTGATTGAGAATATACCTTGTCTAGTTTACAAGATTCAAGCAATGAATGGCGCTTATCTTGTATCCAAAGCATAATATACAGATGAAACAACTCCTTTGCATCAACTCCCCCTTTCACAGGACTGTTAAAGAATTAGAGTGTGGGGAAACACTAAAATGAAACATGTACGATAGACAAATTAAGGAGAGTGCTTACCTAATGCTCCAGCTGGCAAGATCTCTCTGAAAATCAGCTGTTGCAATAACAAGTTCTGTTACAGGAGGTGAAGGACCAGTTGGGGGCTGTGCAAGCAGGAAAGCTCGCAATCTATTGCAAAGTTCCAAACTGTATATTGATGAGGACAATTCTGGGAGGTCTATAAAACTACAGGAAAAGGAATTAACCATCAGAAAAACTAAGCACAAAACATGCGAAGGCAAGAGGAAGGACTTGGAAACAATAAAGTACTAATGACGTGCACCAAGTTAGACAAAGTGACAAAACTCTGTTGCACATCAGAGCTTCCTACAGAAAACTAGCAGCATGTATCCTGCTCACTAGATACAATCCAAGTGCAATAAATCTATTAGAACCTATTTGGATTGCAAGAAATTTGAAGTGAACAGGGATTTTACACTTCCATTTGAAATATTGAAATGCCAATTCAACTAAGTTTCTAACACAGAACTATAACAGAGAATAGCACCTATGCTAAAGCCTCATTATCTACAATATGCAAAACACTGTACATGCTGCACTTGTGTGTGTGTGAGGAAAGATGCATACAGAGCCAGCAGTATAATACATGCTCAGAAGAATCCAAAAATGCGAAATGCCCCTCAAAAATACCTGGGAAGTATATGCTGATTGTGAATTTCGATGTCAGTGTGTATCTCATTTTTTAGGTTCATACAAAGGGAAGCCATTTTTTGATAAGCAGTGGACATTGCAATGGAGTCCATTAGAAACCCCTCATTATTGTTTGCTACATATTCGTCTGTCTCAGTTAAGTGCCTTCTTGACCTTTTTCTGGCAGCAGTCTGGAGAAGACATCAGCATTCAATATACAAATTAACAAAAGCAGGTTAGAACATTGAATTTTATACCACCATACCTGTAAATATTGGGTTAATTTTGTTTGTGCCTCAGGAGTCAATACGTCATGTAGGAGAGTGTATAACTTCACAGCAGGGTCTAATGCAGGTGCTGCAATTCCGGTTGCAGGTTTGAAAACATCCATTATACCAGAATGTGATGATTCATCTAAAGACTTATAATTCTCAAACACAAGAGCCAGAATCTGTTCAATTTGATCCTTGATTTCTCCCAATATCCGGTTCTGGTGAAGCCAAACATAACTATATGAGATAAAATAATACTGACGCTGATAATCATCATTTAGAGCTATGTAAAACAGGAAACTGTAAATTTCACCTCTTGATGACTCAATGAGCTCTTACTATTGCCCTTCATTATTACAGGCATTAACAAGTCATGTACCAAGGTCAGGCAGTCAGCAGTTGGAGTGGCTACATCCATGATATAGGATAAATACCTATCAACACGACATATTTTAGATAATTGGGGAAACTGACTGATAAAGAGAATTAGCCATTAGTAGTTGCATGCCTTGATCCTAAACCTGATTTATGTGTGGTTTCTGATGAATCAAACATGAGCATTGCTCTCCATAAACCCAACAGTTAAAGCTAACTCTACAGGATGCATAATTGAGCTGGGATAATTAAAGATGAATAACCCAAGTAGAATATCTCTCATTACCTCAGCTTGGTATAGACTTCAGAAACCCCATAATATGAGGCAAATTCATTGAGAAGCCATTTCCATGTCCCATATAACAGCAAGTTTCTTTGTTGAAATTGCTGAATCTTCATAGCAACTTCTAAAACGAGGTCATATGCGACCGTTTCAGCCACAGAGCCACACTACGATAATGAAATAGGAGTCAATATCATGAATTTCATTATCAGTTAAAGAATTAGCTTCCATACTCATTTCATGATAAGTAAATTCCTAGACCAAGTCCATTTAAATTAGTAACACTGTAATTAGTAGAGATTAATTCTGTCATTCTACTTGTTGTCCTTAGGTTCCAAAATGTTTCAATTCTCAATTATAATCATCTGGTCATCCAACTTACATTAGGTAAATTAAGTAATTAATTATTTTCCATTGCAACCAAGTCAATCCATTACAACATCATAGCTCATGGAATCAAGAAGTTTCATCCTGTGTAGCTCACCTTGAGATTACAATCATCTGAACTTGTTGCGTAATTAATATAGAGCTGTAGTTTTCCGACAAGCTCATGTTCTGGCTCTCGATAAATGGACCACCATCGCAGCTTATCAACCTGCATCCAATTCAATTGAGCCTTCAAACAGATAAAATGGAGTTGCCGGAGGGATTTTATCAATGGTTGTAGTATATTACCGAGTCTTCGATGACGGCGGCAAGTTGAGCAACAACACGCCCAAAATGTTCCCCTTTTGAATCTTGGACTTCAACAATTAGATCATCCCCTATACTATCTGGAAAGCTGTAGAGTTGTCAATGATATGCACTAGAAGGTTCGGTTAATTAATTGATTTCACTAATGGCCAGTTTGTACTTACAAAACATGGGTTTCACCAGATCCAGGTTGCATCCGAATGGCATCTTCTTCTGTTGAACTTTTCAATCTCAACAAACAAGAATATATTTCTGATAACAACCGTGAAATTTAAGGTTCATTAGAGCGTGATATAAAACTTCATATACAAGGTATTTAACAGAGTTATGCCATCAATTGATGAATAGAAGCACCAGTTTAGTATTTGTTGACATAATATAGACCAAAGCTTATGATTGATCAAAGTTTCGGCTAATAAGAATATTTATGACAATCAGTACGAGAAATATGAATTTGTGGTCAAAAAAATAAAGTCCGCAAAGAATTATGTTTCTTATGTCAATCAAGTGCTCTAAGCTAGTTAAATGACTAGAATTTAAGTTTGAAGAGTTCATACCTTGCACAACCTCATAAGATGAAGAACTGTTTCGTAGACTTGTTACCCCAGTTTTGAGAAGTCCAGATACTTGTTTTAGATACTGAGTGCTGGCATGTACATATGCCAAGCTTTGACGTGAAATAGAACCATGTGCAGATCGACAAGGTGCAACCCGGATTTTCCGTAGAGCTTTCCAACCGCGAGAAACAGATGAGTGCAGCTTGAAGAAACGATATCGTACCAATGCCATTTTAATCTTTGGTGCCCTCAGACTCAAAAATGACATATTACAGCCAGTAGGAGGATCAAGAACCGTTTTCACTTTCCGTACTAAAAATAAAATAGAGAAATTTAATACAATTACTGTTTAATAGGAAGACTCAAAGCCAGCATAATGGGAGAGGGTTACCTTGCACCTTCATCTTCCCCGCAACCTTTTTGGGTTTTGGAGCAGTTAGTTCACTGCCCTGCTCAGATGATCGTTTCTCCAAAAGTTCATCTTCTGATTGCAATAACACATGCTGGACACTGGTATTCAAGTAAAAAGAGCCTAAATGACTTAGTGGAACATCTTTTGCATTTACTTTGAAATCATGGTTCTTAAATACTCGGGGAACAAATAAAGTATGTGTCAATAGCCATATCTCCATAAGGTACTGAAGTAAGCAGTTTATGATAAATTTAGTTCGTATTGGAAGCCTGACCCCATCAAAAGACTGCATTCATAGAAACTCACCCAAATGCCTCTCTCAGCAGAGCACATTCATTTTCCAAGAACATAGGAGCCTCCATGCAACCCCTTGCCCAAGCCTGAAGGCAAAGGCGCACACATCCATCATAAGCAATCACAGCATGCCATGGCCCTAATGCACTGCATTTGATTTAATTAGCACTATCAGTTAATGTTGAAGGTGGAAATTTTTGAGGTTATAGAATCTTGAGGGCTTACAGTTGTGGCGTGGAAACGCTTACCTGGCATGAAAGGTAGGGAGTCGAGCTGGATTTGCACCGAATGATGCTGATTTAGGTGGCTCTGCACTAGCAGCAGTTCTGCAAGCCGTAAATATAGAAAGCAGTTCATTAAAACTATGCCTAAATACTCAACTCTGTGAGCTGCCAGTATGTATTTAATATCATGTATCAGGAAGAGCTAACATTTCCAAGACTCCAACCAGGAAGAGGAGTTGCAAATGATGCAAACCTTACGAAATGAGCAGGATTCTCGCTTGCAGTGTCATTCTTTTGTTCATTTCCAGGCACACTTTTGACTCCATTTAAATCCTTGTTGGTAGGGAAATCACGTGAATATGGAGTTTCTGGAGTTTTAGACACTTCAGATGCTAGTTCAGGACTTTCTTTAATCGCCTGAGCACGACAAGAAAATGGAGGTGCACTGGGAACATCCTCGTCATGAGAAAATTGCTGATTCTGTATATTTCTAGAATGCAAAACCTGTAAAATAAATAATTAAATTTAAAAGCATACAACGTCATAACAATCCAAACATAAGCAAGCATCAACGATGTGAGCTGCCTGACATGCTCTAAAAAATGATCCCTCAGCTTGGAAGCAGACTCGTGCGAGCATAACAAGCATTAATAGCAATTATATTAAAATGTCAATCTAATTGGTGCCCTGATGGGTCAGGCACAATAAAAGTGTGACAATGATACAACTACTGCACACCATCCGCATTAGGAAACTATTATAGGCTTACAAGCGCAAGCATGCATTATAACTAAAACAAACCTTTGCAGGAAGGCTCTCCACGTTGGCTCGAGAAGGAACACTTGAAGCATAACCCTCTGAATCACGCAGCTTACTCCTCGGCAAAGAACCATTAACACTTGAAACTTGCGTGGTAGAGAATTCCGAACTGGAAGCTGATTCTGATTCATCCTCCATATCTTCCGGATAAACATTCCTCCCAACTGCATACCTTCCGTTAACCCTCCCCAATCTCTCATCCAAATTTCCACGAATCCCCGTCATCGTCTCCACGGACGAGCTAACATCAGAATACACATAATCACTGGCATAAACTGAGCTCCTCTGAGCCACATTCCCACCGTATCTTGGTGCCATTGTGGTTGAATTGGGGATTCTGTTGTCCTGTGGAGAGGAATCAAGTGAGTAACGTCCACCATATACATCATCCTCGTCAGATTCAGTTGTAATGTCATTTTCTGAAGCGGACCCACTGTCTTCCATGTCATTCGGTATGGTTCGGGACACCGGGATCGCCGTCGGTGGAAGGTGGCCGCTTCTGAACTTAGCCGGTGGAGGCAAAACAAATCCACGGCTGTTCCTAATGTTGGTTATTTGATCAGCTCTAGGCCTTAAACTTGAACTTGAAAACGCATCTTCCTTTTGGTTCTGCACACCAATAACAATAACAAAATTAACTCACAAACACCACGCCACAACCAAATCTCAGTAAAACAACTTCTTCTTCTCCAATATTTCACATTCACAAAAAAGAAAAAATCTATAAACAAAAGATGTAGGGAAGGACATTCCACCTCTCGAACCCAACGAAGCGCATTGCTATCTAGACCTTCAGTGAACATATTTCTATTTCACCTAACCAAAAAAAAAAAAAAAACAAAGACAGAGAGACACAGTCAGCTTACAACAGAAACCTCAAAATGAACATTCTTTATACAATGCCAGAGAAACAGCAACTTACATAAGACTCTAAGACCAGTGTCGGTCTCAACCACCAAGCACACTTTAGAGAGAGAGGGAGACGAACTTAGAAATTGAATTATTGAAAGGGTTTGCTTCACTTGTAAGCCTCTTCCTTGCTTGGCTGTGGCTCAGCTATCAGATATGGAAATGGAGGGACTTGGCATTATTTTGTTTCCTGATTTTCCGTTGTATTTATTTATTGCCTGCCATTAAAGTTAAACACTAAATTCCAGTTTAAGCACATCTTAATACTTTATTTAAATTAATGGTAATCTAAAATTGTCCGAAAATAAAGGACACGTTGTGAGGTAGTGGGCGTTGAGGGGGTGTAGTGTAACGGACAAGGTTACGTGGCAGAGGTACTTGGGTGCTCTTTTGAAAAAACATTAAGAAGTCGAACGTTGTAAGTGGGGCACACCTTCGGCGATAGAATCACATGGGTCATGGAGTTGTGTGGGGCACACGCAACAAACAGACTTCGTTTGTAATCCCTCCTTAACCATTCGATTTGTTGATAGAGCTTGGGTCGTTGGTTTGGTTATGTCGTGACTGAAACTCCATCGCAACGAGGCTTCTCATTGGCTGCCGAATTCATTTACTAAGGAGCATTTTTTTTACGTCTAGGTTCAAAACGTTTTTATATACGTAGTTGTTTAAAAATTTAAAACCAGACTTTTACTTTTCAAAATTTATTCTCCTCGAGCGAGGATTTATTGCTTTATTAAATATATTATTTGACTTTGTATGTGTATCATTTCGGTCAATTTGTTTTGAAATTATTTATTTTGTTCTTTTATTTCTTTTATATCTTGAGACATACTCATAATGTATTCTTTAAATAAGTAGTTAATTATGTGATTTAATTTTTAAGCTCATCGATTTTGATAGAATTGTCTATTTTCGAAGATGATCTACCTAGTTCGAGCAGAGATTAGTCTAAAAATGAATGACTTAAAGTATTTTTTTATAATTAAGGCCCTTCTGAAATATTTCATGAGAAAAAAAATTAAAAATTAAAATACACGCCTACTGTGCACCGAGCGAGTTCGCATGGTAACTAAGGCCAGGTGAGCAATTTTTGAGGTTTCTTGTCAATAAAAGGGG
Organism: Erythroxylum brevipes; assembly: GCA_027479065.1. Lineage (NCBI taxonomy): Eukaryota > Viridiplantae > Streptophyta > Magnoliopsida > Malpighiales > Erythroxylaceae > Erythroxylum > Erythroxylum brevipes. Next base: position 7,360,610 of record JANIHY010000002.1, read on the forward strand.
AATTGGGGTTATCTTTAGGAGTTTGAATATTTGGAGAATGGAGGGATTCTATCTATTCTCTAAAGTTGGTCGTTACACCATTGTCACGTGCACTTGGATTATCCAAGAAGATGACAGCTTGTCCCCGAGACCCCCATCGAAACAAAGACAATGGAACCAATAAAAAGGTGTATAAGCTTTAATTTGAATCGGGTTATCATTAAAGATGATATGATAAAGAGTTGTTAGAAAATATTTTTAAAACAAATTAATATATTATAAGTTAAAATTAAAATTCAAAAATTAATTAAATTTAATTTAATATCTATCCATATTATTTTTTAGAATATTATTTCATACCAATTGGCATAAAAAAAATAAATTCTGGTATTAGTTAGTAT
>JANIHY010000002.1:7373671-7384763 GCA_027479065.1 Erythroxylum brevipes
AATACCGGAGTTTTTATCAATGTATTACTTGATTTTAATTTTATAAAAATTTTATTTATAAATTTTGTTGATGTATAAAAAATTTAATATTATAAAAATCATCAAACTTTAAATTTTAAAATTTTTCTCTGAAGTTGAAAAAATTAATTGTCGTCACAAGTACTAATATGTCATCTCAATTGATAGTAATGACTAATAACCCGTCACCAACTTTAGTGAAGTTGTCATCTTGATTGAAAACCCAAATTGAAAGGTAATCACAAAGTCGTGGTCGTGAACCATAGAAGTATTTGAAGAAAGTGAAATGTAATCAATTAATAAATATAATAATTGAGACACATGAAGAAGTAGCGTTGACAAGCACCGACCACCGTCACAAAACATAGAGAGAAAAAGTAGAGTTTACTATATTCCATACAGAAATCTTGTTCCCTTGGCCTTCGTTATGCCATTAACAGCAATAATATTTCAAGGGAAAGAAAGGTTTGAAGACTTGACGAGAGCAGAAACCAGCCAGAGATTTCCTGAGCAGACCAAATGTATATCTCCTTGTGTTCTATATAAGAATATACCTAAACGTAATGTAACGGTGGAGCTAACCAATCTTATAATAGTAGTTCTTTGCTACCCCTAGTTTCTTATATAACTTGTGTTAATAGCCAAACTTCAGAAGCTCTTTTTTAAAAAATATTTTGATCAGATAACTCGACCTAAGTTTAATTTTTTCAATTAAATTTATACAAATTAAAAAATAATATTTTAATAAAAAATTCAATACATAAAAATATTTGATTGGATTTTAATCGCCGACCTAAATTTGACTTAATTTTGTACTAGACTTGGGCAGGGCTAGACCAAGTCACAAGTGCCTTAGTCTGAACTGACTTAACTCAGCCCATTGTAATTCCTGCTTGTATGGAAAATTGGAAATGCTGATAAATTTACCTATTGTAATTCCTGCTTGTATGAAAAATTGAAAATGCTGATATATTTACTAAGAATTCAATTCCAACTTCATTAATGTAATTGAATTCAATTCGTTAATGAATTCAATTTGAAAGTTTCCAAACAGTCTGTAAACTTTATTTGGTCAAATGTGGAGACGTTTCAAATAACACATAATGCGAAAATGATTCCCCCGATTCTATCTGAACCAACTCATCAAGTAGTTGGAATGCAGGCAACAGCTTTCTTTCTCTGCAAACCATTTCAAGCGAAAAAGCCCAGGTATCTGGTTCTGGCTTGAAGCCTGTTTCCAACAATCTAAACAAAGCCATAATTGCATCGTCTACGATTCCAGCTCTACAAAGCCGAACCAAAATGTCATTTGAAGTAGCATGATGGGGCCAAAAGCCTCTTCCAAGCATCAAACACAGAAGTGCTATAGCCTTCTCCAACTCACCTTTTTGACACAAGAAATTCAACACAATTCTGTAGCTTGCTGAGTTTAGATGAACACCCTGATTAGGTAACTTCACAAGCATTTCAAGGGCCTCCTCAAACCTTTCTTCTCTGCATAACCCACCGATAACAACATTGAAAGTAACAAGATCAGCCCTGCAATTAGCTTCTTTCATCTCTTTAAGCAGCTTCATTGCTTCGTCAATTTTGCCTCCTCTACAGTAGCCATTTATCAGTGCAGTATAGCCAACAGTATCAGGTCTCAAGTCAATGCTTTTCAATTCATCAAAAATTTGTCTGGCATCCTCCAACCTTCCTTCCCTACAAAATCCATTCATTAGAGCCGTGTAATTAAACAGATTGGGTTCACATCCATTAGTTTTCATGAAATCCATTATCCTCCTAGCCCCATTGACTTTTCCACCACGGCAAAAGCCATCAATCAAAATGTTATACGTGAGAACATCAGGCAAGATCTGATCTTTTGATACCATTTCCTCAAATAAATCCATTGCTTCCTTGAGTCTTCCACTTTCGCAAAGACCAGCCAACAGCGTTGAGTAGGTGATCAAATTAGGATAAGAAATCTTAGATTTTTTCATCTCTTTCACAACCTCAGCAGCAGATTCAACATCCCCACTTTTGCAATGATGCTTAACTAAGATGTTGAAAATGCAGGTGTTTGGTTTCAATTTGAGATGCCTATTCGTGCACAACAAGAAATCAAGGGCTAAATCAACCTTCTTTGATTCAACCAAAAGATTAAGACATGTGCTGATAGCTTTAAGAGAGGGCTTCTCACGAGTAATTGGTTGAATCTTATGAAACATCTCAAGCACTTTTTCATGCAGACGGGACTTCGAAAAATGTTTCATGAGAATAAGAAATATGCTTTCATGAAATTTACAAGTTTCATATGTCATTTGATGAAGCAATGCATCGACAGCCTTGAACTTCTTGGCCTGAGCAAGCTTATGAAGCATAATCGAATACGTGGCATGGTTATGATTAAAACCCTTTTGCCCCCCTACTCTGTTGAATATCTGTAAGGCATGCTGTAGATCCTTCTCTCGTTTTATCAAGTTTATGGCACACTCATGAGTGATAAATTTGGTTTTCCTTTGAGTTTCAACTGAGATTTTGGGTGGCTCATTCAATTCTCTAGAAGTTGCTTTTGAAAGCTGAAGCAGAGAAGACCGTGGAGATGAAGCTGATGTAGTTGAAAAGGATGCACAGAATGAGGGATACTGGTGGTGAAAACCTCTTGCAGAACTCATGGAAAATAAACCATTTATGTTTAACTTCATCAACTGGAAATAACAGAAACCTGCTAATTTTAACATTAACAAAAATGTCACACAATTCGAGCAGAGCAGACCAAACTAATGAGTTACCAACTTTCAGTACAAAAAGCTATATTAACTGGAAAATAATTGAAGCAACGACTAACTCTTAAAAATAAGAACTAACAAAAGAACACACCAAACCATAAAACTTAAGGGACATAAGCTCCAGCCAAGATCAATCTTTTATGCAGAAAGACAATTAGATAACTCATACAGATACTATCATCACAACATTCAAGTAAAGAAACTGCAATGATAAGTATCCGGATTAATTCAGCAACGATGAATCTAGCCCTCTGGTCACTAAAATGACAAGTCTCTATGCTTGGTCAATTAAAATATGAGAGATTCAGACAAAACATAGTGAAGTAGCAACAGTGAACGTGAAAAGAGGTACATTTTCAACATTCTTGCTCGCATACTTATGGCATCAATCATTATAAATAAGAACCTACTGCACAAACAGTATCGAATCAAAACAAGTGAGAAAATCAGAACAAACGTGAAGGACACTAATAAACCCAGAAGCAAAACAAAAAAGGAATCCGAGGACAAACCAGAAAAAAATCTGATTGAATTACCAGTTACAATTAAAATTTGAAAACTCGAAACAAGCTGAAACCTCAGAACGCTTACTTCAAGGAAAGCTCTTGTCAAATGGAAAGAAATAACACGCGTTCACCAAGTTTACTCCTTGTCTTCTTCATAAATTATAGAGATTCCTCAGACCTTGAGGTGTGCTTCGTTGCTGATGGAGACTCCGGTCTCCGGCGGAAGAACGGCTTAAAGCACCATTTTCGCATTGCTACGACAAGCCGCACCGTTTCGACGTCTTATCACTGGAATACTGGTTTGAACAGAGATCAGAGTCTATAATATTGGGCTTGGAGTTTCGGGTTATGGGTCGTATGATGGCCCAAAATATACTATCTTAATGAATAAAATTACTTGTATAGCCCTCATCAGAAACCAAATTTTCATGTGTAGCCCCTTAAGAAAACAAATAACTATGACGTGGAGATCAGATTGTGAGGAAAAACGCCCAAATAGACAAAAACAATTCTCACTCGCTAGCTCTTTCGTATTTTCTCTCAGACCAAACGTGACTGAGAAAAGAAAAGAAAATAAAAAATGGCGTCAACTGTCGCAATCCCGGACAATCTCACCAGAGAACAGTACGTGTACTTAGCAAAGCTGGCCGAACAAGCCGAGCGATACGAAGAGATGGTTCAGATCATGCAGAAGCTGGTCGTGGGCTCCACTCCCGCTGCCGAACTCACCGTCGAAGAGCGCAACCTCCTCTCCGTCGCGTATAAGAACGTCATCGGCTCTCTTAGGGCGGCTTGGAGGATCGTGTCGTCGATTGAGCAGAAAGAAGAAGGTAGAAAGAACGAAGAGCATGTCACTCTGGTCAAGGAGTACAGATCTAAGATCGAGAGCGAGTTGTCGGAGGTTTGCGCGAGCATACTCAAGTTGTTGGACGCCAATCTGATACCGTCGGCTACAGTGGGTGAGTCGAATGTGTTTTATTTGAAGATGAAAGGTGATTATCATCGGTATATGGCCGAGTTTAAGGTTGGCGATGAGAAAAAAGCTGCTGCTGAAGACACCATGTTGGCTTATAAGGCCGCTCAGGTAAGTATTTTAACTTTGTTTGGTTTCATCTTGTTATTGATGGAATTGACGATTTTCAGTGAAGGATCTAATTTTTAGGGTTAATTTGAGGAATGAATTGAATTATGAGTCTGGTTGAATAGGTTAGGCCTAGGTTTGTTCTCTGTATTGATTACTTGGGAATCGTAATTTTTGAATTGGTTTTGGCTAATAGGTGATGTTGAGTAAGACTTTGATTCTATTGGTAACCGCAAATGTTGTGTTCCTCTTTTTTCGTTATTTTATCTCTAATATCTTCTGTTTGTTACGTTTTTGTAATCTTGAAGGACATTGCTGGGGCAGAGCTTGCACCAACTCATCCCATAAAATTGGGATTGGCTCTCAACTTCTCTGTGTTCTACTATGAGATTCTCAATCAATCTGACAAGGCTTGCAGTATGGCTAAGGAAGTATGCTTTGTTTATAGCTTCTTCGTGTTTACCTCCTCATTTGAGTCCAAATTGTTTCTTATTGTGTTTTTTTGTCCTTTCCTATTCATTTCAAGAAAATCAAATTGTTCCTAGATTCAGATCTGGTTTTTAGTGTTAACTGTTAATAGTGTATTAGTTTCAAAATGCAAGGTCCTTTAACAGTTATTGATTTCTCCATCTGCATGTGCTTGGGGAATCTTGCTTCATGCTCGAAGTTCATAAATGCATATGATTAGTCAATACATGAGATGTCTTTGTGAAGTTTTCTTCTAAGATTATGTCATATAAACAGAATTTCAGATTAGAAGTTTGGCCGGGTTTATTATTTCCTTGAAAATGAATTGCTGCCGGCTGATCCTTACTTTTGAATTGAGCACATGAAATTTAGGACTGCTGTAGAATTCCATACGTTAGAGTTGCTCAGGTGCAGGATATGCTGCTTTGCATACAGATATTAAAAATGACTGATTTTGAGGTTTGAATGTTTGTAACAGTCTAGATGCTCCTTTCTGGAGTTGCACTTGTTGTTGTTGTTGTTGTACAGCCACCTTGACCTATCGTGTCATTTGGGATTGATCAATCTTTTATACAGGCATTTGAAGATGTCATTTTGGATTGATCAATCTTTTGTACAGGCATTTGAGGAAGCCATTGCAGAGCTTGACGCTTTGGGACCAGACTCATACAAGGACAGCACCCTAATCATGCAATTACTGAGGGACAACCTTACTCTTTGGACTTCAGATGTTCAGGTTATTCTATATCTCTCTAATATTTGGTCAGAGGATGATTTCTGCCAGAAATTTCAGGTTAGAACCTTTATTTGGTCTAACCTTACCTCTTTGCATTCTTGCAGGACCAGTTAGATGAGCCATAGAAAGCATGATAAGACAGGCCCTAGACATTTGGAGGAGGTGGACTTGAAACGTAGTTTCTTGGTCCTGTCTAAAAATATGTTAATTTAACGAACTGGAATCAATGCATGTTTTGCTGTTTGGACTAAGATTGCTTTTTAAATTTGAAGTGTACTGAAGAGGTTAGCATTCCATGTGGTTTAGAATGCCTTCCAATTTTTTTAGCAAATGCGACATCCCTCGTAGACTCAATAGACTGCTAGATATCATCAGAGTTATGAAGTGCAGGACTGAAGACAGTTTATTAAATCATAGAACAGTTAAGAGAAGGTAGAGGCCAGTTCAGTGCTTTTCGAAAAGTTTGGGTCCATGGTTTCTTGTAACATATACAATACGTTTCTGATCATTTTATTATGGTATCTTAGTACATCATGGATCTTAATTCTTAATCCATGAGCTCCAAGGAAAGAAAACAGCTTAATTAGGATCTTTTACAGTTTAACCTTTACTTATTATCATGTGTTCGGATTTTCATATTAAATTATATTATCTTACCAAGACTTGACCTGGACTCGAATTTTTATTCATATTGTGACGATCGTTTAGCTATGTTGATTTGGTATGACTTTATATTATCTTACCAAGCACTTACTGTTTACCTAATTTCGATTTATCATAACTTTATGTTTTCTTATTAAGCATTACCTTATTTACCTAATTAAGAAATTTAGCTGGACTTGAATTTTTGAGCCCGGCCTAATCTTTGTTCTCATAGTTCGAATTAGAAGATGTCATTTTAATATAACCAACTTGACATCGTTAATTTGGCATAATTCACTAAATATCGTTTTGTTGAATAATCACCGTCGCTGACCCCAACCTCCAAACCCAATGATTACCTAAATCCAATTAGGCCCAATCTAACCCATTGAATTTGGATAAAACCAGCTCAGATCCATTTTGCTGGACAATAGGAAAGCATGGCTTCATGAGCATCTCATGCTAACAATTGAAACCACAGCCAATTATGGTGGACATAATTAGCTATTGCCAAGTCAGAGATGACTAAGAGCACATGCAAAGGCTCTAAGAGGCTGAAGGGCAGCGGACAGAACTACGATAAACCCAGAATCGACAAACCTTTTATTTGGAAGGAGGAAGAACCTTACAAAGAAGTGCATAGTAAACACACAACCATCATTACCTTCTATTTAAAGAGACATTCACCCAATATTCACTTACAGTAAGCTAAAGCCAGATTACAGACATGGACATGCCAGCTTCACCTATATATAACACGACGATGATAAAGATGCCATCTGCATACGCCAACTCAAGTACCCATATCGATGATTTTGTCCTCAAATTTTCGCAACTTGATTGTGCAGTCAATCCCTTGTGCTACTTTTGAGCCATTCCAGATATGGAATGCTGCCCCCGGTAATGGGCAAAGAAATAACTTCTGGTACACTGAACAGAAAAACAGGAAATATAAATGGAACTTGGTAAATACCTTCTGATTCAATGAGCAGAAAAACAGGAAATATAAATGGAACATGGTAAATTCAAGAGCATATACACTATTAGACATGATGACAATGAGTTAGATTGCTCAAATCCTACAGACAATTTTAATAACCCTTTTCACCCTTCGCAATCAGAGCATCAAACTTTTAAAAAGAAAAACTAAACTGAATTTACGAAATGCAAATCAGCATGCTATTAGTGCTTACTCGTATTCGTGATTTGCCTTTACATGTTCGGTCAGTGCTTCCAACAGAGATTGCCTAGTCTTGATTATGAGTAGTTCCTCGGAATCGTTCTGGACCTGTAACAACCCAGAGACAGAAGTAACTTACCTGGTGAAGAGTTTTGGTGAACTAACAAATATGATTACAAGATTCAAGATTCCTTTGCATGCATTCTTCAAAATTATTATATAGGATTTCAAATAATCTGGAGAGGAATCAAACCTCTCCTTGCCACTGGTACACTGATAGAATACCTGCATAGAAGAAACATGAAAGTCTCATCAGCAGTTAAGATTTTGCGCATGCATTGCAGATCTGGAAATGAAAAACTACAAAGATTACATTGAAAGAGAGAGTGGAGATGTGACAGTAAATAACTAAAATCTACCTGTAATACAAATGACCAAAGCTGCATTGCAAGAGCTATACACATCAATGATGAAAATTTTCATGGTGAATTTGATTACCAGAAAGAATACCAATTTCTGGACCAGTAAAAACTATCTATAAACATCTGTGTTTTGTTGTTTTTAAGAGCACAATTATCTCAAGATGAGCCACTTTTTCCTTCATTTTGTTTATATCAAACAATCTTCATTCATTCACTCATCCTTCAATTCTGTTACAAAATTCACATTATCCACACTTAGAGCTTATTTTCTGGTTATCAACTTAATTGATTAGGCCATCTCATCTATCAAATAGTTGCATTATGCTATGCCAAAGTAATTGTCTGTCGGGTAATTTCAAGTTCTAAAAAACATGCCACATACTGACATACTGGGTCAAAGACAATATACAGTTTCAAGTATTGAAAAACCCTAAAACTCGTGACTCGGAATTGATTATAGTTATTAAATCCTAAAAGTTCCTTTGCCAAGATAGTCCTCAGCCCAACCAACCAGACTAAAAAGCACATCCACACAAAATAAGTTACTCACTAGTAGACAGCACAATAACATAAACCTCAGAAGTACATCAAGGTTAAGTAGAATGTAGATATGTATAAATGAACGAATATGATGTCAAGAGTTGGTTATCCTAAATGGGCTTCCAGTCATGATATTACCCAGCCTAACAACCTAACACAAGAGCACATCCAACTGAAGAAGTTACTCCTCCACTCTTGCAATTTCTATATCTCCCGCATTGTCGGAGAAATGAAGGCCCTACAATCCTATCTATCGCAGAGACATCATCTCCCCTGTCAGCAACCTAGTGGCGATGATTCCTTATTAAGCATCCCTCATATATATAAAAACAAGCAGATGCCAATTAAGTACAAACAAGGAAGAGACTTTATACAAAATGATTTGCAATCTAAACTGTTAACGTGACTAATAAAACGGTACCTGGCACTATATTTACACATGCTGCTAATTTCTCTTTGATTATGCTATCTGCCAACTTTTTCCCTGCACGTAGTTGAAGAAGAAGAGACAAATTTATGAAACTATAAGCTTCAATACATTAAATCATTCAAAATGAAACGCACATCAAAATCCAAAACTTAAACAAAAATAAAAAGAATATACCTCAACTACGCAGAAAAAAAAAGTCGAAATAACTGAAAAAAAAGAAAGAATTTGGAAGTTCAGTCCAGAAAAGTGAAGTAGTAGAATGATTAAGGCTGTGTCCAAATCAAAATCCCTCTAAGGCACAAAAGTTTGAGGCAAAAGGAACCAGAGTGACCCTCTTTCTCTAGCATATCGCTATTAGTAAGAAAACCCCTCAATCAAAACATGTAAATTTGAAAAAGTGATCAAATTAAAGTTGTTTCAATCCTAAACAAAACAAAATTAATGAAGGTCTGCAAAATTATCCAAAAACAACTACTTGTTAAAAGAACAAGAATCGATTCCACGACAGACGGAGACATAGACACAAACCAGCTTCTCTGTTAGGGACAGTGACATAGACAACAATACTAGGTACAGTGTTGCCTTCCATTTTGACAGCCTCAGCTCGAGCTTGCGTATTATATTGCCTTTTCCTAGAATCACAAATGTCACTCAATCAGCAAATGAAATAAGAATAAGAAGTGAGGGAGACAACAAGGTTAGAGAGAGAGAATTTTGTTTACTTGAAGAGACGGAGAGAGAGAGAGGAACCCGTGGTGTGAGAAGAAGAGGAGAGACTAGAAAGGCCTACGCTCAGCAGGCAAAACGCTCCGATTAGTGGCACACGTCGTCGTATCGCACTCGATGAGAGTGAGGCTAACGATGGCCTTGAGCAAAGTCTCAGTGCCAATGCCATTTTATGAGGCCGTTCGTTCGTTGCTTCGTGTCTACTTTATTCTTTTTAACTCCTGACAAGGCAAGCTTTTGAGTTCTATGTTAACCGTCTTGATTCTGCCATGTGGACACTCGATCTTATGATCTTAGATTCTGTAAAAGGCCGACAAGAAAATATCTTGGGCTTTCATACTGGACCAATATCGGGTCAGGTTTGATCATTAATTGGATCAAATTTTGTCAAGGGCCATGGATTATTCATCTAACTTGTGGTTTCTGGTTGTTGGACTATAACCTAACCAACTACAAGGTTGTTGGATTGAAAAGAAAAAGTAACTACATATCCAATAATTAGTAGTTTGATTAATTATTTTAAATAAGAAATAATGATGATGATTAATGAAACTTACCAATTCATATATTTCTTCGTAAAAAAATCTTATAATGTTAAGATGCTCAAAACCGAAAATTTAGGAGTTTTGGTCCATTTGGATCTTTAGTGAACTAAAATTTTGTCTTTCAAAACGATGTTATTTTATTTTTAGATCTCCAACAACTAGCTTCTATTTTCTCCTTTGTTAATGTGAACTTCACATGATAAGCATCATGTTGCTATTTTTCATGATTTCATACCATGCTGTTATTTCAATCTTTAAGAGTGAGAATAAGGAGTATTTTATGGTTGTTTGATATGTCCTCCTTTAAGTGAGTTTTGTTATTTTATGGTTGTTTGACATGTCATCCTTTAAGTGAGTTTTGTTATTTTATGGTTGTTTGACATGTCCTCCTTTAAGTGAGTTTTGTTTTTTCTTTGGCCGAATACTACACTCTTCTCCCTATCTTTGAGTTGAAAATACTATCTTCTTTCAAGGCTTCATGCATTAAAATACTCTCCTATAAAATAGTTGTTAGGCTTATTAACAGCATTGTAGGCGAACCATAAGGATTGCTACTGTCACAAGTTAGCAACTCTGTCGACCTTAGTGCGTTGTGACGAGATTGATCTACTTCATCAATTCCAACTATGACGAGTTGGAGAAGAAGAGAAACCACAGTGGATCTCCATAAGAGAGGTAAAACATCAAGTATACAAGGAGGTGGATCTCCATAAGAGAGGTAAAACATCAAGTATACAAGGAGTTATTCTGTTGTTTTTCAAGTTAATATATCATTATACTCTTCTTAGGAGGTGGTTGGTTCGTATAAAAAAATGGTAATAAGAATGAGAATGAATATAGTGAAAAATGGGAACAGATATTATCATTATAATTATGGTGGTTGGTTAAGATAAATAAATTATTACTATTATCATTACCATTGATAGTGGTTGACTTGTAAAAAATTTGAAAAATAAAAATTAATTATATTGTAATTAATTAATTACAATATTTTAATTAATGAATGAATTATTTTATATTGTAA
>JANIHY010000002.1:7481933-7494033 GCA_027479065.1 Erythroxylum brevipes
AGGACAATTTTAAAAATTAATAATTTTTATAAACAAAAATAAATCAATTATTTTTTATTTAACATTTTATTTTTTAATTAAACTTTAAATTCTTATATTGATAAATACAATCTCTTTCAATAATATTTTATATTATTTAATCTTTAACAAAATTTTAACAATCTAATACTTTATGAACTTTTTAAATCTTAAACTCTTTGTCTTACCAATTTAACATTTGATCCGATTTTAAAAATATTGATTTTAAATAGGTTTTGTTTTACTTATTATTTTTAATTTATTTATTCCACTCTAAACCAAAAAAAAAAGTAATTCACTTTTTCACTCTCAAAATTTTGTCCTTTTAAAACTTTTAAAATCTAAATTCATAATTAAATTAAGTTAATCACGTTATTCCATAATTTGAATTTGGCATTAAAAATTAATATTATACCTTCACTTCAATTAATTATACTATTTCTAATAAATATAAACAAATATCCAGTAAAAGTCTCACTAATATTAAAAATTTGAGAAGTTTTGATAGTACGTATCCTTATTCAGGAAGGTTTAGTGTAAGCCAACCAAATCATAAAAATGAAACTTCCATTTCAGACTTCTTAAGGTATAAAAGCTTGGAAAAGAGAATAGAATAATGAAGATGAAACATAAACAAGAAACTGCTAGGCATGGGAAATGATAATAATTTCAATCTATAAAGTGAAATTAGAAAGACATGAAAAGAAAAAAAAGTTAATAATGATGGCTCATCATAGATAAACTTTTAACTTAAAAAGAAAATACACAGAAACATATTAGATTTTTTAATTATATATAACAATTGAGATTATTAAAAATACAAATTTTCATTATTATTATTTTTCAGGAGGAGGAGGAGGAGAAGAAGAGGAGAGAGGGGGGGTGGGTTGGTTTCCCGCCAGCTGACAAAGAGAGTGACAGGAGTACCTTGCATCAGATATACGCTCTCAGGATTGGCCTTCTTCTCTTACTCTGCCTGTCTTGATTTCTTTGTTGTGGTACCAAATTCCAATATTAGTTCCAGGAACTTGGTTTACATAAACATGGAGACTTAGTTGTCTTATCACTTATTCTATTCTATTCGACCTCCTTCATACACACATATGATCTATTCTATTCTTCTTTTATTTGTTCCGTTAATCATTTATCTTTTTTTAACTCTTCAAGTTCCAATGCGACTCGCTCCTTTTCTTCCTCCTCCTCCTTCCGTCACATACACAGACACAGACACAGCTTACTTACTTACAGTCTACGCTACGGTCCTCCACCTATAAGTTCTGCAGATTTCAGGCCCCACTTTCTCTCCGCAGCTTAACTTTGGAATAGCATCCCAGTCCTACCCATTATCAGTTTTTACTTTTTCATTTCTCAATGGTTTTCTTCTTTAGCTTGGTTCTTACTTGATCATAAAGTTATTAGCTGATCCAATACATGGCCATGACGTAGGTGGGTGCTTCGGATTTTTACAAGACCTTTGTTTAAATTTTTTGACGAGCAAGTCATGCACAACGCTTGCTGTTCGTGATCTGGTATTTAAGGGAGGGATAGGATACTATGTATCAGATGACAAAATATAAATCCATGTCATGTACATATTGGTCATGTTTTCGTTCTGCTGGTGAAGCAGGATTGGATTGTCCTTCTTTTTTATAACCACTATTCGTTGGATGATTTGTCGATCCTCATCTGACTTGTTTTTTCCTCAGACATCGTCGTACTCGTTGTATAAATTCACTTACTTTATGGTTTTATGTTTTCACTTCATAGATTGTACGAGGTCGAATATGCAAACTTGTTCTTGTATTGAAAAGAAAGTACACACTAAAGCCGAAAGTAACTACTTGCTTATATACATACGTATACATATATATGTATGTATATAAGCGAAAAGCAACCGTATACATAAAGAAAAGGTATGGGAAAAGAGTAACCACATAATTTCCCCATCAACGTCAGCTTAAGACTGATCTTTTAAATAATTGAAGCTCAGAAATCCGATTCCTTGCAACAGCAACTGTTGATAATTGACCCCCACTAATAAAAATAGGACAGTAACAGTCACAGCATCCTATCAGCTGTTATGTTACTGTACTGTAAGAAAATGGGTCTGGTAAATTTAGAGAAGGTGAGGTGATGCCAAGTGAGTGTTTTGAGTAGTTGCTTGTCCTATGTTAGTACCAAACGACTCTTTTCACTTTCCTCTCTTACGTCACCTTTTTTAAGACAAAACCTACACGCTAAACCCTATCTCCGTTTTAAGTGAAATTACCTGTCTTCCCTTTCACTTTTACTGGGATGAAGACCTGCAAAAACTGGAAAAAAAAAATGACAGCATCAGAAATCAGTGCACGCCACAACCTAAGCTCCTCCATAACCTTAAAAACCCAATTTACTTGAACATTATTATTAGAAGGAACATGAAAAAAAGGCATATACAATAGTGAAAAGAGCTGGCTATAACCAGTAATAAGTGGGTTTGTTTAGTGGTAAAGAAGCATATACGAAAGGCTTTCGAGTGAAGACACATCTTTTATGCAGGTCGCGAATTGACGGCCACACCCTCCTTAACCCCTTATCTTCTCTCTTTTATGAGCTAAGAAGTAAATACTTAATTATTTATTATCTCCGATAATAACATTATATAATACAACTTATTCAAGCTTTATCATAGGCGTTAGTTTTTCTTTGGATCGGCTCAAAAGCTAACCATGTAGATCTTCTTCCCTTGCTAAACAACAAAAGAGGAGAGAGAGAGAGAGAGAGAGGAAAATTAGTTGAAAGAATGGATTTTGAGGAGCACCAAGACCAAGAAGAAGAATTAGAAATGGGCATGGCGGTGCCACCGAGTTATGACGCGGTGACCAACTCAGCTCGCCCCAAAATGGGTCCCACGGGAGGAGAGAGTGCGTCGACAGCTGGAGCCAGAAAACAAGGAGGAGGAGGAATAGGTGTCAGATACAGAGAGTGCCTCAAGAACCACGCCGTCAGCATCGGTGGTCATGCGGTGGACGGTTGCTGCGAGTTCATGGCAGCCGGCGAAGAAGGCACCTTGGATGCCCTCAAATGCGCCGCCTGTAACTGCCACCGGAATTTCCACAGGAAGGAGGCAGAGGGCGAGGGATTGTATCACCACCAACAGCACCACCATCCACAATTTTCTCCCTATTATCGCGCGCCGCCTCCTGCTGGCTACCTCCACTTAACGTCACCACCCGCTCGGCCATTGGCGCTTCCCGCGGTGTCCGGCGGAGGCGGTGGAACAAGTGTTGGGTACTTGAGGGAAGAGGAGGACGTGTCTAATCCGAGTAGTAGCGGCGGTGGTGGTGCGAGCGGTAGTGGTTCGAAGAAAAGGTTTAGGACTAAATTTACGCAGGAACAAAAAGATAAGATGTTGGAGTTCGCAGAAAGGCTTGGGTGGAGGATTCAGAAGCACGATGAAGCTTCTGTGGAGCAGTTTTGCGCAGACACTGGTGTGAGACGACATGTACTTAAGGTTTGGATGCACAATAACAAGCACACACTTGGTAAGAAACCCTAAAAGTTTCAGACAGTAGCATCCATAATAAATACAGGAAGGAAAAAAGAAATGGGCCAACGTTGTTATGTTTCTTCCAACAAGTGCCAAAGATAAAGAAGAAGGAGGCATCTCAGCGCCACAAAAGAGTTGAGAACTTGCGGTGTCAAATTTTAGTAGGGTATTTTGAGTAGGATTCTTACTGTTTTTCTCTTCACCCTTTTTTTGGTGCGGGTTGTTGCTGTTTAATCAGACACTTTGTTTAGCTTTTGTCTTCTCAGTTCCGAATGTAGGGTGGATTGGATGAGGATGATGATGCCTCTAAATTTCCAAGCATCATTTTCTAACTGTAGTTTCTTTTCTTTGTTCAAAATGTAGTACATTAAGGGACTCTGATTCATATGTTATAGCTTCTGTTCCTCTCTGCAACTCTACCATTTAACTTTGATGAGTTCTAGTTTGCATTTCAGGTCATCAGTCAGTTTCAGGAAAGTCCCATAAAAGGAGGAACATAATTGATCAAGCAAAAGCCAAGACCTTTTTAGGTTATTAACATCACGGTAAGGATGATCATCGTCAAACATCGTGATCGAGGATCGATCGATCGATCGAGAGAACTCCTGGTTGAATCAAACTTGTTTAGTGTGCAAAGCTTCAGTCTTTTTGTGTCCATTCACAACTGTCAACTTCTTCTCTTTCTCTCCTACCTATTCTCATCCGATCCCTTTTAACCTTTTACGCGTAATCTCTCCTCTCGTATTAATTTCTCTCAACCTCCATTTCCTCTCTAGATACTTCGAGCTGAATAAAGCTCTAACCAACCTAAAGGGAATGTGGACAAATGTGCTTCTTTGAGAGGTGGATAGTGTTCCTCATAGATCGCGTCACAATTAGTACCCTAAAAGTCATTAATTTCTCCAGTTTTTTATCCTCAATTTCTGATACCTCGTCCGCCATTAATTGCTACCTATCTCTTGTATAGTTCTTCTTCTTCTCTTTTTCTTTTCCTCTTGCCAGTCTTCTTCTTTCGCCAGCTCTTTTCTGCAATAATTGTTTAGTTTTTCTATGCACTGCCAAAAAACAAAAAACCAAAGTTTGAAGTGGCTATCAACGTAGCAGCTAACCACAGTCTTTAGCAGTTTTATAGCAGATTTGCAGAGCTTGTGATTGTCATTTACTCACGGCACATGGAAGCCAAGTTTTAAAGCGCCTTTTAAACCAGTCTCTCTCTTTTCTTTTTTTCCTCCCTTTTCCTCTTTTCTTTTCTCAACCGTGAATTGCCTTGATCATAACTACACTATCTGAATTACCAAGGATAAGTTTAGTTTCTTTAAAGGTAGTTATTAGAACCCAATTAAGCAAAATACATATTGTTCAAGGAACTTGAACTGTAATTGCAAAAGGAAGGTCTAATTAGTGAAGCATTAAAACTTGCAGTCTAGATTGTAGAGTGCCAGAAAGATGTGATGTTGGTAGAGGGAAAGTGGGAACTACACATGACACAACACAATATCTAGTAGACAAGTAGATGTTGGAGAAAGGCAAGTAATGAATAGAGATGCTACTAGGGCATTTGAAGCTGTCGGAAAAGTGATCTCAAGTCCGGTCTCATGTTATGTTTGCTGCTTTTGTTCTGTTCCGTTGAATGACATGTGGGTCTCTGTCCCCAAAAAAAAAAAAAAAAGTAAACGGAACAATAATAAATGGACTGACATTACAGCTAGTGTGGGTTATGTCCTGGTAGTTGTCTCTATATAACTTCTGGCCACAGTTGAATGAAAGATCAAAGCTCCTTTGTATTGCGTACGTTCCTTAGATTTCCTGAACCTAATTAAATCGATTCCCATTTCACACGTTAGTAAGTTTTGTGCAGTAATCCTGAATGGTCCACTGATGGTAATTTAGTTAGGGTTTTATGGCTCTTCTGTTACGTAGCTGCACGGAAAGTTGCAGTAGAGGAGGGTGAAATTTATGTCAAGTTCTTTAGAAATTAAGAGCCACGTACAATTATATCAGCTGCTCCCAAGACTTTGTGGTATGCTAGAACAGATTACTTTAATCATCCTAAAATACCAGATGATCATTTAAGAAGCTATTATCCAATTTTCATGCATCAAGTACGATATGATATCAGCAAATTAATTTATCAAGTCTTTAATTTGCCATACATTGAAACAAGTTGGTAGGAAAGTAATTACTTAGACTGGAACACGTTAATCAACCAAAAGGGTATGAGTACATTGATGCAGATAGGAAAAGGGCCATTGCCATATATCTAATTAAGAAGGATCTTCTTCCTCTTGACATAGAGAAAAAGAGATAGAGAGAAAGAGGGGGTGTGTTCTTGCACTGAGAAAAAAGAAAATGGTGCTTTTGATTTGTCTTTGTGCTCTTTCTAAAGATTCTTAAGGAGTGAATTGATGGATGTGAGCTTTTCTGGCACACAAAATTGTATTGAAAAAGCAAAGAGCCAAAATAGTAGTAATAAGGAGTCTTCTGTCTAATATTATGGTGTCTTATTGTATCAAATAAATCTCAGTCATTTATTTATGTACGTAGGTTCTGCATGAGTCCTGCGTAAGTTTCACAAAATACACAGTTGAAATTTTATGAGACAGACTAATATTGATCATAGAATCTTTTCACAGTAATAAGGACATGTAGGTGAAGTAGTGGCTTGGGAGAAAGCGGAATGCCATAAATTGCAAGTAATAGCTATTTTTGGGGTGCTAAGGACCATTCGTTTATCTCATTCACTTGTTTCTCTGCAGGGACTGACAAATTAAGATGCTTTCAACATGAATAACCAACATGCCCTCTCCTTTCTACCCTTCTTCCTCCCATTGTTATATAATACATCGAATGATCACTACTATTTCATCTCTTTCAAATGGGTCTTAGGAATAAAGGAAAAAGGAATCGGGACCTCTACTCCAATTGGCAACTGATCACTTAATAAGGACCGTATGGTGAAGAAGAATGATACGGCCTAGCATAAAGAGAAACCATTAGGTTTTTCAACATAGATTAGTTCAATTGTGTTCAATTAATAAAACATTTCTTTTCTCAATACTTAAAGAGTTGTATTGTGCCATTTTAAGTTATGATGTTGGTGTTCAATTAATCTTAGCCAAGGGAATTCTTTTAATAACAATGTTATAAACTATTATTTATTTGTGAAATAATCAAATTATAGTATGTGATTGGTTCAATATTTTTGTAGATAAAAGAGATACCAACTTTAAAAATTTTCCAACTAAGTGATACAAACATTTTATAACCTTAACAACTTAATTTAAAACGTTAATTCTATTAAATATTTGTTTTATTTGATTAACGGAATCTTTATTGTCTATAACATGTAGGTGTTTATATAAAAAATTAATTACCAACTAATCATCTATGTGGACTAAAACATTCAATTAAATATGTAAAAGAGATCATAAGTTGGAAGTTTTAGTCCACATGAATGATTAGGTGATGCTTAATTTTCTAGGTGAACATTTATATATCATGGACAAAAAAATTTAGTCAAATCAACAAAATATTAAAAAAATTAACATTTTGAACTAAATCATTAACGTTATAAAGGGATAATTACTTAATTGAAAATTTTAAAATTTTGGACACAAAATTATAAAATCTCAAAATGTTAGATACTTTACATTCTATTATCCTTAAATAAAATAATTAGGTAATTCGCAACACCAAATCAACTTTAATTATTATTTGAAATTTTGACTTATGACAAAGAGATGAATTTTTTTTTTAGTAAGGAGCCATCTATTCAAAGTGAAATAACAAATTCAATTTAATTAGTATTTATTAATCTATTTTATTTTCGTTATTGATTAATAATCTTCTTCAAAATTTTAATTAAATTATAGAAATTCTTCCAAATCACGATTAGAACTTACAATCACCTACCTAAAACCTCTTGAATTAAGAGGATGTCGCGGAAGTTGCACCGCAAAATGGAGCATGCATTCGGTTAAATGCATAATATGCTTATTTCCGTTCTCATGAAAAGTTACTAGCCAGGGGGCTCCACAGTAAGTGTGTGTTTCCATGAAGACCCCAACAGTAACACAACCAAAAAAGATGTTAGGTCTGGGCGATGACCCACGCCATTGATGAAGTTGGGAAGTGTTTATGAGCCACTGATGGTGTGTTGTGTTCCCTCTTTTCAGATTGCCAGTTGGGGCGCAGACAGACAGGCAAGCTGTCCTAACCATTCTGTCAAAAAAAAAAAAACAGAAAACTGGGCCTATCCTTAACCAACACTCGCAACTACTAGGAATTCCCGACACAGAACTAGGCCAGTCCATCTTCTCGTTTCACTGCCGATCAAAATAAGGGGAGGGGTCTCTTAGCCTGCGCGGATAACTCAGTTGATTATTAAGAAGGAAAGTGAGTATAAGATCTTGGGTTCGAGTCTTAGCAGCGACAGTGTAAGAGCTCATCCAATGTGGTAACTCCTTGTGTACATCGAATGTTGGGCCGCCTTTTCGAAAAGCTGGCTGGGATAATTTACCTCCCTCACACAATATTGAGCCGAAATATGAGAGCACCTAAGATAGGCGTTCCACCTTGTAAGTTCGAGGGGAGGGGTCCTTTAACCTTATAGGCCTGCAATGGTCCTTCCAATTCCAAAGAATGCCCTTCTTTTTTCTGTCTCCTGTCTTGGTCCTTACCTTCGCCTGTTTCTTTCGGCTAGCCTCTTAAGTTGAATCAGAAAATGGTTTAAGTTTGATATGAAATTTGTTTAAATTGTTTAAAATAATATTGGTTAACAATTTTAAAAATAACATTATTTTATGAAAAAATTTGAATCGTTTAGAACAAATTTTATGTTAAAATTTTAAATTTGAATTTGATTTGGAGATTCGATTAATTCAAACTAATTTAGACAACTTCTAATTGAGCAAAATTCGAGGTCTATGAATAATGTAAATATAAAAAAAATATTTAAAAAGTGTGATTTTGAAAATTTTTATGTCATAATCTTTTCAAATAAAAAATTAAAATGAACATTTAATAAATAGAATAATGACCTAAAGTTTCATAGAATTCTGCAGATTTTCCATTTCAATTCTATAAACATTATTTATTTTGAGTGAGTAGTAAACTTATTCACACTATGTGAAACTATTCATTGGTATAAAACCATCAACCCTTCTTATTTAATTAATATTTATATAGCATTTTATGTTATATTTCATATGTAATAAATAAGAGTGAATAAGCACGAGTTTAAGTCACAAAAACAACTTTTTTATAAAATGCAAAAAAAAGGCTGAGTACAATTAATAACCTTCTCCTTATTATCACAAAAGAAAGAGCCTTATACACTAAAATTTGCTCTAAATAACATTGTATAATTTAAAACATACAAAATGTCTACCAATGTTTAAGTTATTATCCCCAGTAATCTTAAAAGCAAACACTTCTTAACATCTAAATTTTAATAAAATATAAGAAATTAAGAAAAATTTGATCTAATTTATTAGTATGACACAATCAAAATTGGACAATTCAAAATCAAATCAAAAAATTAAAACGACGGTAACAATTAAAATTAATTCATATCATTTAAATTGAATCAACTTTGACTTTCTAATCTTAAATCCGATATTAAGTCCAATCAACTAAAATTTTACTAGTTAATTTCGGCGAAAGGCAGTCCGGACCAAATTTGTCATTTTTAGGGAAATCCATGCACAGCTCAAATAACAGTTGTCCCCAAACATGCTTATAAAAAATGAATTCCATTAGCATTATTAGAAGGCAAAGGATTATTACATCAAGTCCACAAACAAAATCAACAAATATTGCAAATTCTGCACATAATATTTATCTACACCAAGTTCTGCTCATGACATAATAGGATTTTCTAGCTCTTGTGCATCATAAAGTGGGTTGCTGCAATGCTCCTTTTAAATTTTTCACAGCACTGTCATAGTATACAAACCCCATAAACCAGAACTCGTGATTATCGACAGAAATGACCTGGATGTACTTTTCTGATGGGTTGATTTTGCTTGTTGATGGATTTACTGCCTTCACCTGATGCAGTGGAATGACAACCTACGCACACAGATAGGAAATAAGCATGAAGTCACTTACATAAAGATGAGCAAATTCGTAAAATGGTAACTATAAAACCTATTAAATTAACTAAACACCATAACATCCTACAAGGCCCTGCATCAAATTAAGCTTGCAATATTCATGCATCAAGTGGATTGGGAACTCGGACCCATTTTGTATAGTTTTGTTCTATCTGAATTTTCCATAATGGAACTGGAATTTCATCATATTCCTCTCCTTTGTTCATTGTGAAGAGAGAAACTTTTATATAGTAAAGACGTCCATAAGAATTAAGAAGCATTTTTCAGCACATATAAACATGTAAAGAAAGGATTCTAGCTCTGATAAAGAATGAAAACCACTTGAAGTCTTGAGAAGCACGAACCTTATAATAGCTCCATTGAGTTTGATCACCAATTTTGTAAGACAATGGGTTGTCGCTACAAAATGCAAGTTTCTCTGTTGACATGTAAAGAACCCCCATGACCGGACCAGCAGAAGTGGATAAGTAGCATGCGTAAGTCTTCAAAAGTTTCTCTCCAGGAACTGTCTCAAAAGTTTGAGGAAAAATCTTCTCATAACCACCTTCTGCAAGAACTTTAGTTCCTTGAGCGATTCTACCCACGGCAGCATCCGCAAAACTGGGGCCCGTTTTCACTAATCAGGTCAAGGGAAAAGGAAACAGGAAGGCTCAGATTGCTAGATTGTTTTTCCAAAAACTATTCGCCTCCACGAAAAGGGGGGAAAAAAAACTAGCAGCTCTTCGGAAAGGTAACAACTCATGACATCAGGGAGCAAGGAATGGGATTTTAGTCTTTTCTGATCATTTGGAAAAGGAATTCGAAGGCAGAAAGCATAGATTTATTAATTGGTAATTCACACAAAAAACAGAACCTGCTAACTCTATGCTACATTGAATTCACACTTACAGTGTTGCCACATGTTCCCAGCAAGATCTTCCGCTTTCTTAGTTGCTTCTGCCGCCTTCTTCCCCCACTTTCCTAACACATCCTTCACTGCATCCATCTTATCTGTTTCAAATCATAAAAAACACATAAATTTGCGTTAGTGAATTCACCCCAATTCCTCTCAAGAACACACGCACAAAGCTAAAGCTGCTTACTTTTGGTGGAGGATGAGCCAACCGGCGTTGGAGAAACATAGGGATTGGACTCCGGAGGCATGGTGGTAGCAGCGTCAGCAGACGGGTGGTGGGTCGCCGGCTGAGACTGTTGGGTCCCAACGGAGATGTTCGACCAATTCACCGGAGGAGAGGCGGCGTCGTTTGGATCAAGCTTAGGGTATGGGGCGTAATCGGATGTGCGAGGCTTAGTCTCCTGTTTGTGCGATTCCGGCGATTGCGGCTTGATGGTTGACGTCGTTGTGTTGGATTGGTTCACCTGATTCATTGCCATTGCTTTCTATTTTTAGTCGCTTTCTTAGCTAAGGATCTGGCTGAAGACTAGTCCAAAACTGGAAACAAAAAACGAAAACTCGCGATTGCCAGAGATATTTTCGTTGCTAGTGTTTTATTTTACGAGGACACGCCGTGTCAACGGTCAGAATTTGGTTTCAAACAGCTGTTTTGTAATTTGTACTAGTCGTTGGATGTTCGTGTTCTAGAGGATTCTTTCAGGATTTGAAAAGAAAGTGACCACTTTTTCCAATAATCACATGGAGGGCCCAAAGACTGGTCTTGGAGGACTCGACTTTCAAACTGGGCTTCCTCTTCAAGTCCAGGGTGACATTTCAGGAATGACCAAATTCTACAAAACTTTTGCTAATTCTGGGAAATTTGACAGTGACTTTGCGCCATCACCATGCCACTGTCTCTGTCTCTGTCTCTGTCTCTGTCTCTTTTTGTTGCACAGGCTCATGTGTTCTAGAGCCATACAGCTTAAAAAGGGTATGTGTCTCCAAAAGACAGTCAAAAGTTTTCTTTGCTATACTTCTGAAAGATTGCTGTTATTTCTGTCAACTTCATCAGAGCTTGAGCTCTAAAGAAAACTTCAGAAATATACAGACAAGCAACATCTTCCACCAATTACAATGCAATTCACTAATTACCAAAAGAGAAGACAAACATGGAAATTAGCTTTTCTTTTCTCCTAATTTGCCAACAATTGAACATTTCTTCAGCTGCTGCTTTTAGTTCAGATCCATTTTTCAAACAGTAAAACAAAAGTATATAACAAAGATCCCGAGAAGATTTATACGGTCCAGACAAGCCAGGAATGGGCCAGTCAGTTGAGTGCTTATCTTTCTTGGATATTGACTTCTCCATCCACTATCTTGTTCCTGTCACAATCTCCATAGCCATTATTACGTAATGAATATTTTTCTTCTTGATTTCCACCTTACGCAGGGATCGGAAATATGATATTTATATTTTGTTCTTAATTATTTTTATTAAAATAACGTTATATGTTGTGCTTTTTTTCCTAGACTTAAATATGTAAACACTAAAAAATGTATGAG
>JANIHY010000002.1:7498029-7525210 GCA_027479065.1 Erythroxylum brevipes
GCGGTTTGGGGCGCTCGGCGCGGGCGCGACCCGAGGGGCCGCCTCGGGATTCGGACATCCGGGGCCCGGGCCCAACAGTTAATACCTAATTACCTAAGCACATCTTCTTGCGGGCTTGCTTTGCTAACCAATCAGCTGCTCTGTTAGCTTCCCGCTTAATTAGCACAAAGTCTATACCCTTAAAATGTTGTAATCTATATAGTATGTCAGAAATGTATGGATGAATTTTCCATTGGTCATTCCCTTTATTCTTAAGAATTTCATAATGCACAATATGTGAATCCAATTCGATTTGTACATTATGATATCCCTTCCGCTCCAGTAACTTCACTCCTTCATACACAGCCCTAGCTTCAGCCTCATGTACAGACCCTGCATTGCAATCTGAAGCTAGATCATCGAGAATAGTGCCTGCAGCATTCCAAAGAAGCACTGCCCAACCTGCATCACCGTCTTTAAAAGCACCATCACAATTCAATTTCAAATATCCAACTACTGGTTTGATCCAATAACTCTTCGTAGTTGGCATCTTCTGCAGTCCATCCTGTAGCTGTATAGAGCTACATTCAGTCAACAAAGCAATGCTTTTCTCAATACACCTAATCGGATCAGGTCAAACATTCTGAAAGACCACCTTACACCTCTGCTTCCAGATATTCCAAAGCAAAGCAGCAATAAACATCATAGGAGTATCACCAGACAAAGACTTCTTAAAGGATTCATTCAAAGCCAGTAGCCATGCATCTAAAGTAGACAACCCTTCTCTTACAACAGCTAATAGGTCAAAACTGTGATACATCCTCTGGGGTCTTCACTTTGGGTACTACTCATTTTAACTTCCGTAGTTACATAAGTATTCGGTTCACATAATGTGTCGAGAAAATCTACAACTATTGCAAAAATACTTAGACAATGAGTGCTAGCTCATTAAGCCTATTAATAATAAGTTTTTAATATTTTATAGTAATTTAATTATAATTTAGTTATAATTTAATTAAATTTTAATTAAATAGAAATTATATTCAAATAAGATCTAATGTCTCATATTGATATTTATTTATTAGCTATCTTATATTCAATTATAAAGTTTTTCAAACTTTACAATCAAGTCTAACTTAATAAAAATATATTTTCTTTTTTCGACTCTATTTTTGTATATGATTGATTAAGTTTTCAAATATATTGACAAGCAATATAAATTATAATTCAAAATCATATTTATAATTAGATAAATTAAACACATTTAATTCATTTTTAATCCTCTAATTAAATAATTTATCCTCGTATATTAATATTAACGTTTAATAACACATCACGATTATTCAAATATAAAAGTAGTTTTAACCAACTTTTTCCTGTATATTTTTTTATAATTCATTCATTTCATCATATAATATTTCAATTAGACGTAGAATATGAAATTAATATATACTTGATTCAGGTCTTATTATATTAGTTCTCCATCATTAGTAATTGATTCAATTAGTGATGTTTATAAATTATTTTACAAAATGTCATTCTACTTTGATCAAAAATTTATCGAATTAATACTAATAAAAAAATGAAACATTCCCTTTGATTATATTAGGGTGATGAATTTTATATTGATTACTTAACTATCTTTATATAATTCATACAACATTTAATGACTATCAACCGAGTTGCCTTTAACTATAACTATAATAGGTTATTAGTGGTATTAAAATATAACAATTCATGCCCCTCACGGGGTAGCCTGGTGGCAGAAAAGAGGAGAGAATTGTATGCGGTCGTGGGTTCGAGCCTTGAAATGAGCAGTCTTTATTTAAGGTGATGTAATCCTCTTGGTGATGAAGGCGCATCTGTTATAGCAGGTACCTCTGATACTATCTATGATCAAACCCGGATTTACCTATCTATGAGTCTGAGTGGGTAGCTCATAAGTCCCAAGTAGTCGAGCCAAGCCCGGACCCTGAGTTATAAAAAAAATAAAAAATAAAAAATAAAACAATTCATTTATGAGATAACTTTGGTAATCTCAAGTCAAATGAGTACTTATACAATTACCACAATGTGAAATTTCATAGTTATACAAGTAATGATTTAAATGAATTTATAATGTAATTATGAATTTTATCATATATATATATCTAAATATGTATAAAATAAAGAATTCTTTTAAATAAGTATATCACTAGAGTAAAACTAACGGATTGACTTTAAGGCATCAACTACCAAATTCTTGCTATTTGATTTTTGTTTTTTGTTTGCCAAACAACAAAACAATTAAAGGCCATTAGACCTCTTTTATCGGCTTAGGGATAACTTATGGATAATAAAAGGTAAGGCAAAACTTGACATGGATTTAAAGATTAATTAAATTGAAGATAAAAATTTTAATTTAATTTAATCAATTTCTCTTTTTTAATTATAATTCAATTCAATTTTAAGTAATTCAAAATTTTATAATCTTTATATTAACTTTGTGATTATGATGATTGGTCTTGCAATTGATTGTCTTTCCTGACCATAACGCTTGCATGCTTGATCCAAGAGCGCTGTATTATCTACGTGCACTTTTAGCTATAATTTAGACTTTGAAACCGAGAGATATGCATATATTATGGTATTGAGTGCTTGGGCTTGTTGCTTTTTCGATTATAGACTAAACAAGCTTTTTAATCGATTGTTAGTTAGAAACTGTGAAGATTGAGGAGGTTAGAGGGTAGCTATTATTGTTAGATTAGCAAGACATGGATGATTAGACTTCAAAATTGGACAAGACACAGGAGGAGGTCAAATGAAGCCCCATTTTTAAGAAAAAAAGCCTCCAACCTTTCCTTGTCGTTATGATATGAATTATGATTCCTTGCTTGGACCAAGAAAAACACATAAAAACTTTAAATTGGCTGCTAAGCCTGCCTAGACACATGAATTTTCTCAAAATTATTCTTAATGCTGCCAAATCACTTTGGATTCCAGTAAGGACAAAGCCATTAACATCTCATTATTCATTAAAAAAGTTAACAGAAACCATCTTTCTTTAATCCTCTCGATCGGTGGCTAGAACAAGAGCGGCGAATTACCAACTTTACTTGCTTAACGAAAACTATAGTCCAAAGTCTGAAACAGTAATCTTCTGTTCTGCAATGTTTAGTTGGATGTAATATGTAATGTAGTGAAATGTTATTTTGGCGAAGTATTTATAATATAATATAGTATAAAATTGTTTATCATTTTACATTCCATCTTAAACATTTCAAATTATAAATTTTTTATTTTTACTGTTTATGATAAAATGAGATGTAATACGAAACTCTCCTCTTATATCATATTTTATTATAAGTCATATTTTTAAACGATAGAATAATACTTTATTCCATTAATAAACCTTTCTCAAAAATTAATAATTGAATTCAAACATGTATCTATCTACTTGGTGCTACGTAATATTCCTTGGAAACTTCTTGGAGCCAACTTCTTTATTTAACTTTCTTCAACTTGAAGACGCCTTATTCTCATATCATATGTCATATTAATTTCTCAACATTATTTTAAAACTAAAAGAAGGTAAAAGGAGCTTACCTTCTTCATCCATGGGTACAAGAACTCATAAAACCCATGATTCATTTGGATGCCTGTATTAGATGAAGCAATTAGTTTCTTTTTACCTCTAAATATTAAATAACGTCTCTATTAATTAGGAATAAGGCGACGTATTACTGAAACTTTCCAAATCTTGTGTGTCAGGAAAATTTTTACCGTATTATTGTCATTATAAATATTAAACATGAGTGAAAGATACCAATAAATTTTTATGATTTTATGTATTTTAAAATATTTTATTATTTTACATAATTTAAAAATAGTTTATAGTATTAAAAATAAAAATAATGTACGTTAAATTCAAATTAAATTAGTATAATAAAATTGCAATCTTAATCAAATTAGAACAGTTACACCAAACTTATCAGTCAATAACATAATAATATATTTAAAATACCTTGATAAATATTTAACTCAAATGTTATTTTTAAAGAATTTAAAATCACAAGAACAAGTGAAATCACAATCCCTTATTGCAAGTGGAATCGCCCACTCTAAGTATTCTAACATCCCGACATAGTGAAGAGTAAATTGCGGTTTGATCTTAATAATCTCTTTTTTTTCTTCTTTTTTAGGTGCCTATGAGGTACTTTAGGGAGTCCTAACTATAGAAAAATACCTTTAAACTATCTATACCTAAATTAATTGGATAAATTTTCTAAGGAGACAAAGCTCTCTTCTTTTACCATAGAAAGAGAGTAATGGGATTAGATCCAAAAGTCTATGAAAGACAAATTATGCCCACCTCAGCAAACACCTAAATAAAAGAGGAGTAGTTCAGGTTCATCCACTCTCTTCTTTTTCTTTATTTTGATTGTCTTTTATCCAATTTAATTTAATTTCAGCTTTTCGTTTCTTCGTTGTCCTTTCGCTACACAACAAGAAGAGAGGGAGAGGGTGGCGTGGGTCATATTATATGTACATCGCAGAGATCGCATCACGCGATCGTCTAGCGCGTGGACTCGACACCGGTCTGAGTGTGCCATGCAGGATCGTGTCAGCATTCGTTGAACGTTAGCCCATCCTGAAGCTTCGGTAACTAGCAACTATTCTCTCCTTTCTGATTGGACCGTGCCTTTTACTTTCATCGGTAAAAGCGTCGATATGAAACCCCTCTTTTGCACAATGGTCCTTTCTAATTTCCTTATTTACATGTGGACCGTGTGTTGACTCGTTATTTCCATTCTCAACCCATTGACGATAATATCTCTTTAAACTATCCAATTTGGACAACGAGCCGCCTCTCACTCCCTAAAACAGTTAAAATGATAAAGGATATCTTGTTTTTACTACTACCAAAATATTAATATAATTAGTGTGAGCTGAAAAAATTCAGTAGTACATAATTTTATTTTTAATTAATAAATACTGTTTTTAAATAATTTATACGAATAGAGAGAAAGGAAGAAAGGGATAGAATTTTTTAAATTTATAAAATAATAAATCAAGTAATTTTAGAAGATTTATAATGTTTTTAAGATCGTTAACTTATTTCATTATGGGATGAACATAGTCTATTGTTTCAATCATGATATTATTAGTTTCTACTTAGAAATGTGTTAATTCAAGTAATTATTGACTAATTGATATTCCTAGTTTTCTTTTTTTGCTCATTAAATGTGTCACTATGAAAAGGTTCCTAGCTAACTTCCAATTTTAAAATGTATTTATTCAGGAAATATTTTCACTAATCATGTGATTTGGTTCAATGTCTTTCATTTTCTTAAATTGGTCCATATCAAATTCTCTACATTGGGTATTTGAAAATGACCCTCATGTAATGTAAGCTTTGCCCTAGTTAAGGATTAGTTACTATCCCCATGAAAGCCTAGAAAATGTGAGATAGTAAGGGGGCTAAGTGGACAAAGCCACAATCATAAATTATTTGCGATAAACAAAAAGAAAATACAAAAGAAGAAGAAGAAGAAATCAAGTTATGAGTATAAAAGAAAAAGGATAAGTGAAAAAAGCAAAAAACAAAAGAGAAAACCACCCAGAGCCAAATAATGGAGGAGAGGGCATTGGACATTGCAGTTGAGAGTGAGAGGCCAAGAGGGATGGATGGAGAATCCCAATGCTTAGCCTATCAGACATCACGGCCAACTCTTCACACTCTCTTGTCACCAATTATACCAAAAAACTAAACTAATCCCCATTTCTCATCACACCTTCTCATCTCCTTTTTTTCTCTCACACAAGCACAAGGCTCTCTCTAGTCTCTACACACATATTAGTATACACACACTGTCTCTCTCTCTTAAAAAGCCCTTTTCATGATCTAAAAATCTAATCTTTCTTCAAACTTCCAATCAAGAAGCAGTCTTTATATGTTTTTATGATCCTCAACAAAAAGCCCAGATCAGAGAGCGACCCTCAGGACCAAGATTTCACCAGGGAGGATCGCGCCGAAATGTCCGAGGACGACGACCGATCTCCGCCGTCCGACTCCATCAGCCCTACTGACGGCAAGACCCGAACTTGCACTTCCGGGTCGGGGTCTTCTGGACCACTCGAGCACCAAGCGCAGTTTGCTGACCAGGTCCTGGAAAACGTCCTTGAGAACGTTCTCTTGTTCTTGACCTCCCGACGTGACCGTAACGCTGCGTCATTGGTGTGCAAGTTGTGGTGCCGTGTTGAGGCGCTCACCCGATCCGACCTCTTCGTTGGGAACTGCTATGCAGTGTCTCCACGGCGCGCCACGTCACGGTTCACCCGAGTCCGGTCCGTTACGGTGAAAGGGAAGCCCCGGTTTGCTGATTTCAATCTCATGCCAGACAATTGGGGGGCCCACTTCTCTCCTTGGGTCTCCACAATGGCCAGAGCTTATCCTTGGCTCGAGAAGGTTCACCTCAAACGCATGTCTGTCACAGACGATGATCTTGCTCTTCTTGCTAAGTCCTTTTTGGGGTTTAAAGAGCTTGTACTTGTTTGCTGTGATGGGTTTGGTACTGGTGGCCTCGCTGTTGTCGCTAGCAGATGCAGGTATGGTGTTTGGTGTCTTTGCTTTTCTACAGTTTCAGTTTTTGTTGGCGGTTGGCTGATTAGATCTGATTTTACCGTGTAAAGTTCTGCTGTCGTGGTTTGGAAGTATGTGCTTGTTTGTTTGATATAATTTATTTTCCATGTGTTTACCTGAAAGGGATTACAATATACTTGTGAGTATCTGTTTCCCAGTCTTTAGTTAGATAATGAGTTTTGGATCTTTATCCATTGTGAAATTGAACTCGGTGAAATTTTTACACTTTGCTGGAGTTGGGATTAGTAAATTGTATATAAAATGGATTTTGATGCGAATATATGGGTGAAACAAAAAAATCTTTACTGAGTGGCGCCTGTATTGAGTGAAGCTTTCCAAAATGACTATGGTTTACAACGACAATAGCTTGTTGATAGATGAACTTACAGCGATTTCTGGATTGATTTTCCCTTTTCTACAGGCAATTGAAAGTGCTTGATCTGATTGAATCTGAGGTGTCAGATGATGAAGTTGATTGGATATCATGTTTCCCAGAGGGTGAAACGAGCCTTGAATCTCTGACTTTTGATTGTGTGGAATGCCCCATCAACTATGATGCATTGGAGAGGCTGGTCTCGAGGTCCCCTTCTTTGAAGAAACTTAGGTTGAACCGATATGTATCTATTGGGCAACTATATAGTTTGATGGTTCGAGCTCCTCAGCTCACACATCTTGGGACAGGCTCATTTAGCCTGTCAGAGGATGCAGCTCAGAGTGAACAAGAACCTGATTATGTTTCTGCATTTTCCGCTTGCAAATCCTTAGTTTGCTTATCTGGGTTTAGGGAGATAGTAGCAGATTATTTACCAGCAATATACCCAGTTTGTGCCAATCTAACTTCTCTGAACTTTAGTTATGCTAATATCACTGCAGAACAGCTGAAACCAATTATAAGTAATTGTCACAAGCTTCAAAATTTCTGGGTATGCTTTCTTCCTGTTGAAGCATAGGTACACTTAAAATTATAGTTTTAAGCTGATTTGAGTTTTGATAATGCAGGTACTGGATTCAATATGTGATGAAGGACTTCAGGCGGTGGCTGCAACATGCAAAGATCTTCGAGAGCTTCGAGTCTTCCCTTTTGATCCCCGGGAGGATTCTGAGGGCCCTGTTTCAGACGTGGGTCTCCAAGCAATTTCAGAGGGCTGTAGAAAGCTTCAATCTATTCTGTACTTCTGCCAGCGGATGACAAATGAAGCTGTTATAGCCATGTCAAAGAACTGCCCTGATCTTGTGGTGTTCCGCCTCTGTATAATGGGTCGTCGTAGGCCTGATCATATAACTGGAGAGCCTATGGATCGAGGTTTTGGAGCCATTGTCATGAATTGTAAGAAACTCACTCGGCTTGCAATATCTGGCTTATTGACTGATAAAGCTTTTGATTATATTGGACGATTCGGGAAAATGGTTAGAACCCTGTCAGTTGCTTTTGCTGGAGACAGTGACATGGGGTTGAAACATGTGCTTGAGGGTTGCTCTAGGTTGCAGAAGCTTGAAATTAGAGATAGTCCTTTTGGGGATGCTGCTCTTCTTTCAGGTTTGCACCACTTTTACAACATGAGATTTCTTTGGATGTCTTTTTGTAAGTTATCCCGTCATGGCTGCCAAGAGATTGCAAGAGCATTGCCCCATCTTGCAATGGAAGTGATTAAGCATGAAGATAACCTTGCAATGGAAGTGATTAAGCATGAAGATCACGAGGACATGGATGATTATGTTGAGACATTATACCTGTATAGGTCGCTTGAAAGGCCAAGAGATGATGTACCAAAATTTGTGTGCATATTGTAGGCATTGTTGCTAATCGAAGTTGTTTCATGCTGTTCTTATGATGGCTGCTGTTGGGCAAGTGACATGGTTCTGCTAGAAAGTTGGTTCTGGTGGGTTTTTTTTTGTATTACCCACAAGGTCCAGTGTAACCTAGTCAGAAAAGGCTGAGTTTATAACTTCGTCCTGTGCTGTTACTGATGACATTCAAAGCAGTAGCTCTATAAAAGACCGCCTCTATTCTTTGCTTTGGTTCTTGAAAAATAACTTGGTCAAGGAGGGAGGTGATACCTAGGATGGGCTCTGTAAGGTATTGGACTGGTAGATCTTGTTGTATCAATATGCTTCTAAATTATGTGTTTCTTTCGTTTTCATATTCATTTGGTCATAAACAAGGGCTGCCTAAAGAAAGAGATGGTGTGAAGTGAGCTGCATCAAGACGAAGAGCTGGGAACAGGGCTGAGGATTTGGAAGTAGAAAGGGTGAAACTAATGAATGGTCAATTCTTTTAGCAATGTTAGCCACCAAAAATGGAGGGAGAATAAGAATCAAACCCCAAAAGCAATAGGAAGCATCTCCCACTCATTCTGTTGAGGAAGTTAGGCTGTCTTATTTGATTTAAAGTTAGCTAGTCTGAAAAAGCTGTAGCTGGTGAGAACTAAATGCCCAAAAACTGATGCTGATACATGTCTCTACCATCTCTTTCTGTCAATGTTTTTTTTTTTTTTTTCCCTTTCTCGAATGTGTTGTCGTAGCACCTGACTGTTGAATTTATATTGTTATTTTAGCCAATGTGAGATGGTAATAAATGCCACATATGCATATGCTTGGACCATATAGCTTTACCAGGCACCGACTTCTGCCTTCCCTTCCCTTACCTCTGAATGTGGAATGATCAAACTGACGCGAGCTCCATTAATTTTGGATGGAAAGTATTGTAGTCAACTTACAACCCCATATTCTCCGCAACAACTTGGGGATTCACTTGCAGCCAGAAGAGTCATGGAGAGTACAGGATGGAAAGCAGGCATGTCCGCTGTACTCTATTGTTTGTGCGTGGTTGGCTAAATCATCCTTGTTTGTTTCTCGGTATTCTGTCTAGGAAGATGGTAAAATCAGGCATAACAGAACAAGAGTGGGATATGATGGTGCAATTGAATAGTTCATTCATGACAAAGCCATTTCTTCTTCTTCTTAAGTCAATAACTATCCTCCCATGTATATGGTCAGTGTCGTTCTAGTGACTCACCAATTGCTAAAGGATAAGAAATGGTACTTGAGTGAATCCGCGCTTCTTATGGGTCAACTCATCTAAAACCATAATAATAATAAGATGTCTTCTTATTCATAACTTTTGTGTCTCAGCTTATCCAAATTGCTTTGTGGGAATAGTCCTACTCTGAATGAGAATGAGCAGTGCCCAAAGAATGGTAGCCTCTACTTTTCTTTTTGGATCTGTATCTTCTCTCATTAGTTCTTTTTCCTTTCCACTTTGTCCCCAGAACTGAGAAAGAAAGAAAATATCTTAGCCATTGGATTGGATTTGCCAGTTTCTGATGGACCTGTCTTACCCAATTTGTATCCATCATTTCAAAGTCTGATAGGATAAGATGGAGAAAGAGTCTTTATGAGTTTAGTTGAATGACCATGATTAAACAAGTCTGAAGCACATGCCTTGCACTGTTTGCTAAGCTGCAGGTTGCATGCATCATTATAATATGTGATACAACAAAAAGGAGTTTATTGATTGGTGGATGCCCATCTCAGAACTCAAAACATGTGTCCCACCACCAGATCAATCAATGTGTGGGCCACGTGTACGGTATGGGAGATGGGATACACTAATCACGTTGAAACATTAAACAAAAGCGGTAACAAACTTGTACTACTTGATCAACAATTATACTTAATCAAGAAATAATGGAGATTGCAGGAGCTAACGTCCAAAGTAAACAAAACAATTAAATATTACGGTGGCAGTGACAGTGCCAGTGGTAGTGGTAACTACAGGTGATTATTTAAATAAAAAAAAAAAGAAAAAGAAAAGAGACTTAGTGGATGCTTACGAAGAACATACACAAACATATGAATTTTGTTTTTGGTTCTTCACAACTTTTGTCAGTTAAAACACATTCGTGGCTGAATTAAGCACGAGGTCAACCAACCACTGATGTATGTTCCTCCAGTGTTGCTCCACTTTGCTAGCGTTTCCCTTATTTATTTTCTGTTATATATAGGCTAAAATAGTTGTTTTTTTATGTGTTCTAATTAATTAAAAAACTAAATAAACCATACAGGAGCTTGATGTGCAAAGCTAGTTCAAGAGGAGGAGGTTTGCATACTATTATAAATTGTTTAATACTTTTATAGCTGTCTAATGTGGGATTCCTGACAGCCTTTACATGTTTTAATTGGATATACATCCATGTAAAGACAAATCTTGAAGCTTCAAACTTCGATTAATCAATTTCTTATCATAATTAATTATTTTTTAAATGTTTTTCTTTTTCAAATTGGACACTTGTTTGTCAAACATGGCAAGCCAACTGCTAATAGGTTAAAATGAAAAATGACGCTTAACTAACTCTTCTGAAAATGATGCTCATGCACAACATACACGAAACACAACCCCTTTTCACGTAAACCTAATTCTATTGACCCTCTCCATTTGTTTAGGTTTTTCTGGGAAGAAAGGAGGATTGCAACATGCCAACATGGTCTTTTGTTCCCCCCCTAAGTTTTAGTATCAAACGCAAAAACACGTAGCTCGGTAGTAGTTGGGGTTTGAAGGTGACAAAGTATCGTCAGATGTCAAAGACCTCAAAGCTAGGCAGCAATATAGAAAACTTGGAAGTTGTCTACTTCCCGTTTCCTACGCTGGTACGCATGCCCATGAAAATGTCAAACAATGGGACAAAACAGTGTTTGATGCTTTCATAAAAGTGATTAAAATATATATTCCTTGCAATATTGATATTCTTCTGAAAAGTAAGCACTAATTTTTTATTTACAGCTTGGCATCAACATTGAAGAGATTACTAGCTGTTATTGCATTGTACTTCCATGATTACTATATGTACTACGCTTGGCACGAACAACTTTGTGTTTCGAGTATATATATATATATATATATATATAGGTTCATGCATAAACTACCATTAACTATATTTTTAGTGGCAAGTCAAAATCGCAACACTGTTGTAGCTATAGGTGTCTCCTGTGCTTCTTTATTAAATCATATGATGCTTGGTCCCTACTTAACAATCAACAAGTAAAAGTCAAATTATCATATTATTATGTGGAGAGGAGTGCAAAGCTCTTTGGATGCAATCATATTATCAATATGCCTATGTAGAGAGACATTGAGAGAGACAAGTGTACTGTCTCCATTACTATTTACTCTATCGGTCCTAAGACTTTTTACTTCTTTTGTGGGGGTCCTCATGATCTTTCTTCTCCAGTATTTGTTCATCTGAATGATAGGGGACAACACCAAGATAGATATCAATATCCATATGGAACCCCACTTTGAATCTTGTCATTTGACTTGCCCCTAGCTCATCCAATTCAATCCAAATTCTTGTGGAACATTTGAGTTTTCTCTAAGTTAACGTTTTCATTGTTTATTTTATATTCATAGATCATAATATCATCAATAAAGTCAAGAATTGGACATTCGTTCAACTATTACTAAAATGACTAAAAATAACAATTTGTTTAATTAACTCTTTGATATTATTATTTTTAATCAATACGGGATGTTCTAATAAAACAAAAATCACACCAAATTTATCTTTAGGATCTCAAAAGTCAAACCACAAAATTTATAACCTTTTTCATTTTATACTTTTAGTGGGGGTTGGTGAGGAGGGGAAATGCAATTATACACGCATAAAGCAAAGCGCATGGTTACTAAACAACTTTACATTAGAGATGAGAGAGCATCGACTTTACATTTGGGTCAAC
Organism: Erythroxylum brevipes; assembly: GCA_027479065.1. NCBI lineage: Eukaryota > Viridiplantae > Streptophyta > Magnoliopsida > Malpighiales > Erythroxylaceae > Erythroxylum > Erythroxylum brevipes. The sequence continues at coordinate 7,510,364 of JANIHY010000002.1, forward strand.
ATCCTCTATTAGAGGTTCACGGGCTCAAAGACTCGGAGCCCATCAATTGAAATAAAAATCTTCTAATCATTTCTCCCAGGAAAGGAACGGTTTCTTTTTTTATACTGCACACGAGGTGTCTTAAATGAGTCTCAATTATGAGAAGGCACCTTTAAGCTATTCCATGCTTAGACTAATCATCGCTCAAGTCAGATAGGTCCTTTACGGAAGGCAAAGCTCTGATTCTAAATTTTAAATGGCTGCATACATAAAAAAGGTTCTAACTCGCAACCTCACTTAAATCAAAAGAACCCCTTATCAACTCACCTGCGCCCTAGAGTTAAAAAGGAACAGTTTCTTTTGAAGCAGGATTGGGATCTTTAACAGTCCACCAATCTCAGTCTCTTTGAAAAGAAAGTGGATAGAGTCAGTCAGTCGTCTTGGGTCAAAGTGGTCGTCCTGAAAAAGTAATGCGTACTAGTCTTGATTTTTTCCTTGGTGGTGGAAGTGGAACCCAGTTTAGTCAGACCAGTATTTTGAATGCTGATAAACCCAATCCAATAACAATAATTCCTAACAACGCTATTTGATTGTTTTAGCCAATTCAGAAACAATTTTCCGTTGACTCAGACTACGCTTGAATCTAAGTTGAATAATGTTGTCCTCGACAAGATGGGGCTTGTTACAACAGGTAAATCCAAGGAAGAAACTCAACTTTAACGATCAGATAATTTAGTTCTTGTCATTCCTAACCAGTCTTCATAACAAACACAAACTCAGGATTCTAGAGCGGAACCATGTTATTCACTCAAATTTTCAGCCGGCAAATTTTGATATCAACAATCATCTTACAGCAAGCTTCTTCACTGAGTTGCAAATGTTACTCTTCTGTGTAGAATATGATCTCCAGATGCGCCCACCAATTCCAATCATCCCTTTCTTATTTAAATAAATAAATAAGCAGTGAAACTGTTAAGGATGGCCTTTTGTTTCTACCTAGAATCTTTCTTCTTCTTTTTTTGTGGCAGAGGCTGTCGGCTGTCTGGAAGTGGCATGGATAGTGGAAGCACTAAATCTTGCTCCTTGTACAAGACAGGTTACTGCAGAGAAAACATTTATCAAAGTGCCACGAGGGATGAACTTCACAATGATGAAGCTGAAAATACTAGTCAGGGAGCCAATCGCACAATTCTCCATACATGCTTCCCATTGATTTCCTGGGGGACATATTGCAATCTGCAAGAGAATGGTAACCATCAATACAACTTTGCCAGTCTACATGTCCGTGAAGATAGCATGGACTCCAAAAGCAGACCAAGAGAGAGTTCTTATTTCTGGCCTATGCATTGTCTAGGTAACATGTACGCCCTGTAAGGTAGGAGGCATATCCATAGACAAACAATAGTTGAAAATACAACTGGTGTTAACCAGTAATGGTCTGATGTATAGATGTCCCAATGTTTGCAGAGCTTCATATCCCTGACAATAGTCGAACCCAATTTGAAAACTCAATTGAATGACCGTACCCGTACCACATTCTACATAAGTCAAATCCAGGGCTGAAAGCTAAGGGTATAACACTGACTGCCAATTTATTTTGAAAATAGCTCAACTATGTCTTAAATATACTTTGCACAGGAAGCATAAGAATTTAAGCAAATGCAGAACCTGTCATGCAAGCGAGACTGCTGTCCTTGCCAAAATTCAAAGAGTTCTGGTTTAAGCCTGTAACCACCCCAATTTTTGGGCCTTGGAATCAAGCTTCTGCTCTCATAAAAAAGAACACAAATGATGTTACACATAAATGATTATGCCTTCGAAGGTCGACCATCAAACCCAAAAGTGAAGTACATAACCTACCCATCAGAGTACTTCTCTTCTAATTCCTTGAATTCCTGGTCTAGGACATGCCGTCCAGCAACTACAGTGCTCTGAAAAAACAAATTCTTTTTAGCTTGTAAATATAAATTGTCTGGCGCAGCAGATGTATAATAAAAAGAGTGAAACCTGCTTGCTAACTATTGCTCCAATCTGACTTCCCCGAGGACGGCTATGGAAGTAATGCTCAGATTCTTCATCAGAAACTTTTTGCACAGATCCTTCCACTCTTACCTAAATATTGAGTGCAAATGTTGGATACGAGATCAACATTAGATAATTACCCAAAATTTTATGTAAGCGATCAAGCACTGGGCAAATAGTAAAGCATAAAGGCCCTGGTACTAGTACTAAATAGGTTGAGATTGTAGGCCACTATTACAGGACAAAGAAAGCCACGTGTTATGTACAGTGAGCCTCTTTCTACTGATTTCTGAGATATCAAGTGAATCAGGTACACAAGTCATCTAGGTTAAATTCATGTCCCTGTGCAAGATAAATAAATGTCCAGATCACACAAAAGTCCTACGTAGTATCAAGTGTCAAAGCGTTGAAGCTAATAAATATTGCTCAACATTTTTTACTTAGCCACACTAAATAAATATGGCAATTTAAAATATCTGAATCTGTCCACCAAAATTTGAATTTCAGCATAGAGTTATCTCATTCCAGTTGGATGAAAAAGATTCAACTGCAAAATATACTGATCAATTCCTAGTTACCAGTATTCCACAGAGGTATCATATCATTCATCAGTATGGAGAACAGATGGGAAAATAAAGAAATGCTGAAGTTAACTTGAGAACAAGAGCACAGTAATACCTGCCGATTAAGGGCATCCCAATAGAAAAGAAGGGCAGCATGAGGATTTTCAGATAGCTCACGTGCCTTTCGACTCTCATAATTGGTGAACCTGTAAAGCATAAAAGTTACAACAAGATTAACAGCCAGTAGTAGTTAAATATTGTCCCTCTGATTATTATCATGAAGTGGGAAGAAAGCACTAACCAGACAAATCCATTCTCGTCAACTCCTTTTAGTAATACCACTCTTGAAGATCTGTAACAGAAAATTGAGTTGATAAATAATGGAATCTCAAGTCAAATAGTTCAGCACAACTCAACACATAAATAAGTTAAATGATCTATCTGCTCAAACTAGAATGTCAATGATAGCTTATACATTTTCACTTAAAGTTCCTCAAGGTAATAGAGAAGCCAATAAGTCCACACTCTCTCATACTACACTACTGTAAAGAGGATGTAGTTAATCACTCAATGATTCATAAAACAAAGAGAAACTTACGGTTTCCCATCCTTTCCAACAGTTGTTAAAGCCATAGCATTTGGTTCTTTCAATCTGGCAGTCATTGCATCATCAAACCACTTACAGAACTGCAACAAGCAAACTGCTTAATCAGATACCATAAACTGACTTTTTGCATTTATTCAAACAAGAACAACAGAAATGTTGCAGTTTATCACACCTCTGTATTGCCAAGTTTAAGCATCCAATATAAAGATCTCCTTTCTATTTTCTTAGGGTTATATTCATGACTTAGACTCATAAGCTCAAGATTAAAATCAAGCAATCTTATGATTGCACAAATGTTTACCCACTAATTAATGGAAACCATGGTGAAACAAAAGCAAAAGGCAAAAAGATTCATTGCCGCCCTCATGGCCTTTTGTGGCATGATCCAAAAAGATATAAATAATATAAAAATACCTGGTCAATAGGATTGGCTGCCACCTCCTCCTCAAGGAACTCAGGAGAAATGTAGTTCTCTCTCAAAGCAGATATATCAACTTGTAGAGGCTTTCCAATTCGAACACACATGGAAGTGCCTGGATATGTTGGAAGATGTAACTTAAATTTGTCCACAATTGATGGTGGGACAAATCTACCACCTAGGAAGTGGTGTGGGCCAGAAAACTTTTTGGCACACAACTTAGGGGCAGTCAAGGAAACCTAGGAATCAGAGAAGTTGCATTAACAAAATGGCAAACACAAAAATGCAGAATTAGCTTCCAACTGCATTTGAATCTTTTGCAACACTGAGTCAGGATAATACTAATAAGGTTTCAATGAAAATCATACCAACATATCCGGCTTAATTCCTTCACCACTAACATCTCCTTCTTCAACATGCCATCCAGATGGAATATCTACTGAAACTATAGGACAGGGCCTTTGCAGGGCTTGTTCATGATTATGTACTTGAAGTAGCCTCTGGATTAGATCATCAAAAGGTGCTCTTGGGGCACCTAAAGTGTTTAACATAAGACTAAATGAGTTTAATAGCCTCAAGATACATATGATATGTTGAATAAACTTTATGAAAAACGTCATACTATTAGGTATTGATAACATGCACACTGACATATTTTAATAGATGAGATATTAAATTCAGGTAGCTACATTCTGATGAATTGAGCTTCCAAAGGGGTTCATATGAAAATTTTAAAGTAAACAGAAGAAGAGCATAAATTATTAAAAACACGTGCAGCAACTTGGGAACTCAATTTTTTTGAAAGCAACGTAATTTTAAGATCATGCAAGCGTATCTCATCTGCAGTATGTGCTTCAAGTATTTTAAATGCTTGCTATAATACAGAAGAATGCATCAGAAATAGAAGTAGACTCTCCAGACACTTATATAACAATATAATGAGAAGGTCAGTAGTGGATGAAAACCCAACAATTACCACGGAATGAGAACCCAAACATTGCATCCAAGAGAATGTCGAAGTCCTTTGACAAGTCCAGGGGCAAATCTTCCACTGACAAGAAAGGGACTGACAGTGATTGCAGCTGCAGAAAACATCAGCTAAATATGTTGGAAAACAACATCACATGGTACAAGTAGGATACCAATTGCACAAGCAGCAAGGGCTTTACCTGAGTAACGAGACCATTATATAAAGGTTTTGGAGTACGCTTGGGATAAATAACAACTGGCTTATACCCAAAATGATAAAGATGACGAGCTGCTACTAAGCCATCGCCTCCATTGTTGCCAGGACCACAGATGGCAAGAACACGATTGAATTCATTTGGTTTGTATACCTGTCAACACATTCATTCAAACAGCAAACGCCACTAATTAAAGCCCTACGATAAATTCGCTTGGCTGAAACAATTCATCGTCATGTATGAATCAACATTCCAAGATGCACGGCACGTAACCAATAATCATTAAAGGCAGAATCTTTTCCCTATAAGATATTACCTCATAAATCGAAGTGGCAACACTTAAACCCGCCAGTTCCTACAGAGCCATTAAAGAAACATAAATCAAGCCAATTCGAAATTTAAGTCAAACCCATAAGAACAAAATGGAAATAAAGAAAGAACACTGACCATCAACTGATCGACGCTGAACCCAAGAGGACCCATAAGAATTTCATCAACCTCGGCAGCTTCTCGCTGCGTAAGGTACGATACGGACTCCGAATTGTGCATGCTTTGGAAGGCTCTAGTCGCTAGACTTGATCTACAGCAATTAGTAAGACCAGTAATTGGACCCGGAAAACCCTAAAAATGACATATTTTGCACCAAATCAGCCTCAATAGTCGCCTTGACAATACATACACACGCATACACATATATATAGAGACAGCAAGTTCAAGAATAGTTTACCCAAGTTGTGGTTGTGGGATGAGAGTTGTGGAAGGAGGAAGAAGAGTGGAAGAGAGTAGAAGAAGCGCAGTTATAACGAGAAGGATAACAAGAAGTGAGAGTGAAAGGAAGCAACTGGGCGATGAATAAGCATGTCATACCTCTGCACTTTCCTACTCGTCTTGTCAATCCCCACATCCTTCTTTGTGGATTTTCCTTTTTTTCTTAGAATTAAATTCCAGCTTCTTAATCGGGTTGAGAATTGATTAAAGCTAATAGGCCCTGTTATAGGCTCGACCCACAGGCCCACAGGCCCATCAGAGCCCATCCAGGCTGGATTAACATCAATAGATAACCAATCAGCGTCTCTGCAACTTGGCATACGAACTCCGCGTGCAACGGACCAGATCTTTCCAGCCAACGTCACTCATTCCCATTGTACAAGCGATAGCATTTAAAAACAAACTACAAAAGAGAGAGAAAAGAAGAAAAACCCAACGATCTTGTTCTTGTGTATTCTAGCGTGTGTCTCAAAATTGTCGCCGTCTATTTCCGTCAAACCATCTTCCATGGCGAGCGGCTCTTTATACGGCGGCGCCGCCCCTTACAGATCAAGGTACTGCTTCCCGCCGGTTCATCGCGGTATTTGCGCCTTCGTTGTTAAATTTTTTTTTTCTTTTGGTTATTTTCGTGCGCAGAGAAGGGCTTAGTACTCGGCCGGCGGCCAGCTCAGACGAGATTCAATTGAGGATTGATCCGATGCACGCGGATTTGGATGATGAAATCAGTGGCCTCCGTAGTCAAGTTAAGCAATTGCGAAATGTGAGTTTCTTTGATCTCTCTCGGGATCCTCATTTTTTTAAGGCTCTGTATTTTTATATCGAAGATTTTGGCTATTAATGATTATGTTCTTCTGGATAATGTGGTTTAAGTTCAATTGGTGATAGTCTTGGATTTTTGTTTCCTTTTGTTGTAGCGTAAGGGATTAATTCTCATCTAATTTGTGTAAATGCGTTACTGTTTCCAATTTTTTCATTCTCTGCTTCTCTTAAATAAGTCTGATTTTTCTTCTTAAAATCTTTGGGTAAAATTGTGATGGGGCTTGTGTTCAAGATTATTTCTTTTCGCTAGTATTTTGAGTTAAGTGCATGGATAGGAAGGTGTTATGCCTGCTTTGGTGATCTTATACTTGATTATTCGTTGCTAGCTTTAATGTCAGTCTTTCTCAGAGAGCTTATTTTATGCTTGCTTCAGAATTTCAAATATTTTACATACACCTAAGGGTTTGTTTTTGTGATGAATAATGTCAAATGGTCGAATATGTTTATAAGATGGAATGGAATGCATAAGACTTTCTGCTGGTTTCTGAGAGATGCAGTAGTGATGGTTGTGTTTTGTAACACACGCAAACTTCTCTTTGTGAAATCAGAATACTCCTTTAATTGGTTATGTCTTGTGTGATTCCTTTAAGCGTTTCATTTCTATGTCACACGCAAAGAAATAAGTGAAATTCACTTTTTTCCAGTTCTCATGTCTGAATGTGATTGCTAACCACCTAAGCTTGGTTCCAGTATTAATGTTGTTCAACATGTGTTTCAGGTGGCTCAGGAGATAAATACAGAAGCAAAGTTCCAAAAGGATTTCTTAGATCAACTGGTACTGCAGAATTCTACTATCTCTTTTGTTTCTTTGTTTAATTTTTCTGCCCCCTCTTAACTGAAATTAACTATCTTCTATTTCTCATTTTCTAATTTTTATTATGAATTTCTGCATTTAATGTGTAATAGTTGGTGAATGAATGTGAATTTTCAATATTCACTTCGGTATCCTTTCAATTATTTACTGCATCAATCTTCATGTGTTACTTAAAGAGTAAAATGCTAAGCAAAAACTGAAAAGAAACACCATTGACCTCACTAAGAAGAACTTTATAGTCTATACACAATAATGGCTCGAAATTATAATTTGATCTTCACACTATGGATGAAGAATAGACAGGGCTTAGATACTATCCAGAGAGAAAGAAGTTGGTCTGTGGCTTTGAATTAGGTAGGTTGTTGTCTGCAGTGAGGCAAGGCATTTAGATTGAGCTCCAAGTTATCTTCGTAACTCCCTGAACATCTTCATAGTATCTTGGTTCCATAGAAACACGATCTCTCTGAGACTGCCACTGCAAGCCATTTTCTTGTGATATTGTAAATTTCAGTTTTTTACCTGGTTGTGGGGAGGAAAATATAAGTGACATATGGGCAAGAAAGTATTCTGGTGCTCAACTTGTCGAAAATCATGTCTCTAAAACTCATGATAATTGAGCAACATAATGCTGCTGCCAGTGTTTACTTTTGCTATACTTCTCAGAAATGGAAAATAATGTCAGACTTGTGCTTTCTTTTCACAGTATGAAGGATTTTATTAGAGATATATCTTTTTAATGTCTTCATTCTAAAAGTTGTAATTGGCTGCTAAGAGTTCTGTTTTGATGATGGTAATAGCAAATGACCGTGATTAAAGCTCAAGCAGGAGTGAAGAACAACATAAGGAAGTTGAATCAGAGCATCATAAAGAATGGTGCCAATCATGTCGTCCATGTGGTTCTATTTGCGTTGTTCTGTTTCTTTGTGGTGTATATGTGGTCCAAAGTATCCAGAAGATGAGGTGTGTAGAGGAGCTAAAGATCCACCAATCATATGCTTTCTTCAGACGGACCAATAGTTACGATGTGGCTTCCTTCCATTCATGAGTATTCAGATGACATCCGAGGTCCGTTGCCACCTTTCAAATTGGTTAACCTGTAGTTGAACATGATATTCTATCTGGGAAAGGAAAAGTATTGCAGCATTCTGACCTGTTATATTTTGTTATTACTAATACTGTCTGGTGTATGATTGAAGAAAACAAATTCCAATTAAACCGAAACGGTTACAATTGGGAACTTTTGAGTTTGTAAAAGAAAACTGTAGTTGATTCAGAAATACTAGCAGATGCACGAAGCTATGCTTGATTGTTTGGAGACCATGACATTTCCAGTCTTTCTTATTTTTGTTTTGCCGATAACTTCTCTTGCCCAATCAGCAAAATGAGTTTCATTATGACCAACTTTACCATCTTTATAGAAACTGAAGCACTCCAAATCGTGTTGAGGGTTTGGGCATTCTTTTTCGCCCAATGGTTCCCACCATGCACCTTGGTGGTTTATACCGGATTGATCAGCCATCCAATGATGTGCAAATTGGCCTATGCCTGCAAGCTCCAACCATCCTTTAGGGAAAAACTCCATTACGCTGCTGTTTTTATCCATAAAGAGCATATTTGTCAATTGAGCTCCATGTGGAGAGGCGACTATGTCGGTGTTAGTCATTACTCTGACCTGCAAGAAAGATCAAACAAACTTGAGTAAAAAGGGATCCAACTTAAACTGAGATTTGACCTTTGGATTTTTCTGGCGAGATATTAAGTTATTTAGACATGATCCTAAGCCGTCAAGTTACCAGAATGATTTGTATGCTTTGTACAGGTTTGCTCCATTCTCTTTTACAAGGGATCAGGAATTCAAAAGATAATAACGATAAAAGGAAGAAATCCAAAAATATAATCAGGTTGTGTTTTTTGGCCCCCACTACTGACAAGAGAGAAGAAAAAGGTGGAAGGTGAATAGCAGAGATCCCATAAACCTGATCGCAGAAGTTCAGCTCCTCCGATTGAACAACCTTCAGATGGCAACCATCGACCTTGGCACATTCCCTTGTAAATATGTCAGTGACAGCAGTTGCATTCTTGAACGATCTTGAACCTCTCCTCATGAACAATGTCAGTCTTATGCTTGGTTCACCTCTTTCATTGACCTCTGCTTCTCCTTCTGCTCCGTTGGCAATGCCACAAAATCTTCTAGCTTTACATCTCAATAGATCAGAAACCTGAAGCTTTTTCTGTTTTCCCATCTTTCCTTCATTGTGCCTCATCACAACAGCCTTCTCAAAGCAGTAAGGCCCATCTCCGCCTTCAAAGCTCTCTACCTTGACTTGTCCGAAGTTTGCTTCCATAAGTTGCTCTAGCCACGATCCCATCTTAAACCTCATCTCTCCCCAGTGGAATAGTACCCATCTGCTTGGCCTAATGCACTCGTTCTCTATAGACCAACCAACAAAAGGAGCCATAGCACAAAGTCCATGCCAGAGGTTTACATAATCATAGTATGTGTCTGAAACGAAGGTCAATCCCTCCATAAGCGTGGCAGAATCTGGAATAGCTTCAGGCCAAGCCAAGGCATAAGAATTCTTAGTGCCATCATGTGTGTCACGACCCTTAATGCAAAGAATCCGTCCCCTTGATGCCTCTGAAGGGAAATAGAGGTATTCAGCTTCGTTTTCCTCGTAGGTGTCATTCAATGAGCTCATGAACCAGGTGTTCCCTTCCATGGCAGTTCTGGCGACCCTCAAATCCTTGAGTGGCAAGAAAGTGATGGATTCCCGGAGCTTCGAAGTCCAAATGATCGTGTCTGAGGAAGAAGATTGGCCAGTGACGTTGATTGCTAATCCTCTCCATGTATAAAAGAAAGCCCTTGAAGCCGAAGTGGAATAACCAAAGAGATGGAGAGGATAAGTTTGTAAATGAATGACAACTGGAAATAGCAGTAGAAAGGTTGATATCACGATGACTATGGTTGAGTAAAACGAACTCCGCTTTTTGGTACACGCCTCCGACCCCTCGTCGGTATCCATAGCTCTCACATCTTAACTGGAAATCCAAAGTTATAGAAATCTACTTATATTTACGAGAGAATCTCGAGATTTCTGCGCTCAGGCATTAAAGACAACCATGAAACCATTGTGTTAATTAATTATACAAGTCAACGAAAACCGCGAGCATAATAGTATTACTGGCTAGCAACTTTTGCAAAGCCGGAACTATGTAGCAGTTAGAATTAAGGCAATATTATAATATTAGAGTCAAAGCTTCATGAGATTCATGCCATGTGCAATGAGCTTCAAAGCGCAACTAGAAAAGCCACAGCTGAGATGTCAAGATCCAATATTGACGGTGGCTCAACTTCAGACGTCCGAGAGAGAGCCTATGCATTTGTTAACTTGCCATGAGGACGTTTATGCTCTCAGGTGTTTTGGGCCCTCAGAGCAATAGATCACTTAATCCACAAGTTTTATAGAGCGATCAAAAGTTCAGAACTTTGTGCATCAAAAGAAAGCTTGCAATTTAGCGAGGCATTGATTCTCTAAGAGAACAACACCAATAGAGAACGAACTCTGTTGTTGCATCTATTTACAAATTCTGTACATGAATATTATCTTGCGTCAGAACTGACGTTACATTCAATCAAAGCAAAGGAAGAAAAAATAACGGGAACACATGAAGCAACCCTCCTGGGAACGGAAATGACACCATATTTACCAGATATTGTCAATATCAGACTATTATCATCTCTGCACACTGAAAATTGCACCAGGTCCTTTGTTACTCGAATTCCCAGCTTTGGAGAACAGAGGAGACGATGATGTTAGTAATGTCAGTGTGTTAGCACTTAGCAGGATCAACATGCTCTACAAAGATTAGTGCTTGTCAGGTTAGACGAGCGCTGTTGCTCTAAAGGGCCTGTGGGGCCACAAAGTCTGCTCCTCTTTGTCTCCGAAATCTTCACATGTGAAATTGCCACCGCAAGGGCATCAACCAAACCACTTTCATCCTGCTCTTCAGATTTGCAGCTTAGACTATCAGCCAAGGATTCTGGCTTTAAGTCCTCACCAAGAAATAGACCTGCTATCCTGTTTCCATGTGACTCCATTACGGGTGCAATAGTATGTCCAAGTTGGTTCTTGGATTTTGATTTCATGGGAAATGTCTTCAATGTGCGCTCTGTGTAGAACAGAATCCATGGATGCCCTAAACAAACACCGAGCTAATTGTCAATATGGCAGGGAGAAGAGAGGATGAATGCCAAAAATGTTTAAAAAGGACCAAACATTAGACTCGCTATACAGAATCTAGGAAAAGCAAAGATAAACAATAAAAAGTTGCAAGATGTAGGTACACAACGTAGTAAAAAAAAATAAATCTAAATCACCTTTCAATACAAATAACAGCAATATACATGGACAACGTGTGAGAAAAACATTCTTGCTCAAATATACATGTGTAGGAACGAGAACCCTCAATCCGGTATAGCGCAGACTAGTTAAAATTTTAGAGTTACAAGTATCAGGAGCTTACTCAGTACTTCATCCGCAGTTATCCTTGCTGAAACATCCCTCGTCAACATTCTTGAAATCAGATCCCTGGCAGGTTTTGATACTGACTCCCATAATCCTTTGTGGAAATCAAGTTTTACATTCTTAATTGCCTCAAAAACAGACTCTAGGGAATCTCCTTGGAATGGAAGAACACCAACCAAAAGAGCATGTAAGAGGACACCTGCACTCCAAATATCAACCTTCTCAGAGTAGTTTCCTGTCAAAACTTCTGGGGCAACATATGCTGGGCTCCCAGCTAAGCCAGACAGGGTCTGACCTGTAATGTAAAAGGAATGCAGTTAATACAGATAAAAGAAACTTTTAAGGACAAATAGGCACTCATAATCAATATCGAAGTATAATCATCTTCCACTACAAGTTTGTTCAGTACTTGCTCAGATCTTTTATGTGAAATTAATAATCTAATACAATTGAAAGTACACCCGGACTGAAGAATTTAATAGATGATTGAAAGAACGTGGGGATAAATAATCCCAGGTGCACAACTTTAAGCTATAAATATGAACGTTCCCAACATACATAATGACAAAGGAAATGAAGTTAGAACAGACTTAAGAATGTTTAATGCATTTGCAAGAAATACTAGCGCAGTCTCCCTAAATTTCAAAAGTACAACTGTGGTTGCATAAATGGACTAAGAAAAAGGTCCAGCTAGTATCATAAACCAGACATTCAACCTGAATCTTCTGCCTCTGCCTATCCTTGTGAGAAAATGTGTTTCAGGACTAACAATTCTGCACTTTTTTAGTTTCTTATTATTTTCATGCACCACGTAAAAAGTTTCCATTAGATGACAGCATTATACATGAAAACATATTAGGGTTGCCAAAGAGAAGAAAAAAGAGGCGCCTAGCTTTCTTCCTTTAACTCATCTTATTTTAGCTATTAAATTACCATTTTCATAAAGATATTAATTTCACACTAGCAATTTCTAAACGAGATTTGGAAGTACATAAAACATTAAAGATGTAGAATGAATTTCTTAGAACAAAAACTCCAGCTAATTTGTAATAAAATTGGCCGCTAAATGGTCATAATTTTTATCTAACAACACCTCTTGCATTCATGTTAGTTGATAGCAATAGGTCCACAGTCGAGTACAAGAATGTTTTACTTACCATTTGAAATTCTCACCGCCAACCCAAAGTCTGCAAGCTTTATCTTTCCTGAACTTGTTATAAGTATATTCTCTGGCTTTATATCCCTGTGTACGACCCCCATGTCATGGCAGTACTTAATTACTAACATCACATCCTTAAATATATTAGCAGCACGCCGCTCTAACTGATTTCTCTCCTCAATCATCTTATCAATCAAGCGCCCTCCAGGGCACAACTCCATCACAAGATGAAAACATTCTGCTTCCTCATACACAGCATGCAATGTCACAACTCCAGGATGACCAGATAAGTGTTGCATTATCTCCACCTCCCTATGCACTGTCTCCTCTCCCTTGCGCAGAGTCTTACAAGCAAACTCAACTCCACTTGCTTTAGATCTACACATCCAAACAGATCCAAATTTACCACGTCCAATTGTGCTTCCTGAAACATATTCATCTTCAATCTTCTTCTTTCTGCCTGTCTGAGTAGCCACATCAATGCATCCTATCTTTCTTTTGAGACCTCTTCCAGGAGAGGCCAACAATGATGAAGCACCACAAGGCGGGGCAGTGGCAATGCCTGCAAGCCTACTTTTGCAAGAACTGACTGGTTCACTGCTGGCATCTTCTTTACACCTCTTATTTAGCCTAATATAATCTTCAAGGGAAAAATGAGAGACAAAATTAGCTGATTTAGCCTGTTGGCTTGACTTTGATTCTTCCTGAATATTTTCACATGTATCAGTATCACTCCCTTTCCTCTTCTTCCTCATCAAATCAAATCAGGGAAAGAGTACAAGTCATCGAACCAACGATACAATATGTATTAACCTGCCCGCAAATTGATGTGTAATGATTTATGGTCCTGAACGCGCAAAAAAGGAGAAGTTAAAATTCACATCAGCATTCTAAGATCACATAAAATCAAGAGAAAAACAAATCACACACATTTCTGAACCAAGTTTCTAGTGAAATAAAAGCAAATTCATTACTTTTCACTGTCTAAACCCCTTCGCAAGACATACTTTTAACTCTCTGAAATCCCATTAATCTAGGACCAAGACAAAACCCTCCTTTTTCCCAACGAGTAACACAAACCCAGATCAACAGACTTGCCATTAATTACCCACAAAGAAATGAAATAATGGCAAAATAAATAGCAAATATCCAACCAGAAATCGTAAAAGAACGAACCTTCGAACCAATATCACCTCTGACAAATTCAGGGAGACAAAAACCTATCGACTCCAAATACCTACATTAAATGACTTGTATCTGGAAGATAAATAAGGAAAGAGGACAAATCTCGGAAATATTGGAGAGGATCAAAAAGCTGGAAACCCTAAAATTCGCCAATCCGTTGACATCAATCACCCAAAGTTGTTGATGTAAAATGTAAATCATACAAAGAAAGAGAGGAGTATGTCCATTTCGGGTTCTCGAACCGGATCCAACTAAAATTTGCCCATATCTTCTGCGTTTATCTCACGCGAAACGACTCACAGAAGACAACGTGTGCCAGAATCTGGACCGTCAAAGTTGCTTGAGACGAAGACAGCCGTTATGAGGATTAGGAGAAGTCAACATTTCTTGACTTTGGAAGTCATCGGGTTTCGAGATAGATGGACAGGTGTAAGGACACCAGCCCGATGATGAGCTCACGAGATGAGTGGCTCACATACTTATTAGACATAAGAGTGAAGCGCGTGATGGAGCGTGGTAAAGGCCACGTGGGGTTGGAAATGACAAGTAAGGGCCAATTATTGCTTTGTTTGCTTAAGTTTCAGTTAGATTCTGTTTTAGGACAAAACGCTCGCGCGAGATTCGCGTATTTTGTGTAAACATCAGAATCTTGAAGTAAACTCAAGACTACAAACATTTGTTTTTTAACTAAATATCTAAAAATTGAAAATACGATAAATCAAATTTAATTATTTTTATTAATAAAATAATATCTATAAAAAATTATATTATATTTTTCACATACTTTTAAATATTAAATAAAT
>JANIHY010000002.1:7530593-7552246 GCA_027479065.1 Erythroxylum brevipes
AATTATATTAGCCACTGAGCTGTGTAGCTCAACCCATTACTTTCCCTCCTCAGGTGCAGATCAGGACGATCGTTGATTTTGCACGGCATCGGAAACTTCAAACAAATTAGGAGCTTTGTATTAAGTTGTATTTTTTTGGCCCTCTGAGCATATTAACATGGAGCATATTTCATGTATTTTGGATTGAAACTTTCTTTTGTACTGCGTATTGTTAAAAAACACATGTTTAATTTATTAACTTGATGGCTTATGTAATTGTGATGATTAAGTCATGGTTAGAATGCATGCGTAGGTGATCGATTGTATGAGTATGTTTGTGTATGACATTGCATATACGAATCAATTATGTATGGTTGTTGGAGATTGGGTCCGCGATTTGGGTGCCCGACGCTGGCACGACCCGAGGGGCCGCCTCGGGAATGGGGATCCGGGGCCTGGACCCAACAGTGTCCATATGCTGCATCTGTGGATCATGCATAAACTGGCTTACGACTCTGACTGCATACGCTATGTCAGGTCTAGTATGGGTGAGATATATTGGTCGTCCTATCAGTCTCTGATATCTTCCGTGATCAGCAGATTCAGCTTCTTTTTCAATTTTCAAACCATGATTCATCATTATCGGTGTCTCAGCTGGCTTACAGTCTAAAAGCCTAGTTTCAACAAAGAGATCCAACACATACTTCCTCAGAGAGATAAATATTCCTCTTCTTGACCTCAACACTTCTATGCCCAGGAAGTACTTGAGTCCTCCCAAATCTTTCATTTCAAATTCTTCGAACAAGTGCTCCTTGAGACTTCTTATTTCTTCCAAGTCATTCCCAGTGAGAATCATATCATCTACATAGATGATCAGACAAGTAATCTTCTCACCTCTTCTTTTCAAGAACAGAGTATGATCAGAGTTACTCTGTTTATAGCCAAGACGTTTCATTGCTACCGTAAATCTTCCGAACCAGGCTCGTGGAGATTGTTTCAACCCATAGAGTGCTTTCTTTAGACAGCATACTTCATTCTGTTGGAACCCACAGGAAAAGCCAGGTGGTGCTTCCATATAAACTTCTTCTGTCAATTCCCCATGTAGAAAAGCATTCTTCACATCAAATTGGTGTAATGGCCAATCTAAATTTGTTACCAAAGAAAACATTACCCTTATAGTATCAAGCTTTGCAACTGGACTGAAGGTTTCAGAGTAATCTATCCCATATGTCTGGGTATAGCCTTTCGCCACCAGTCGAGCTTTGTATCTTTCCACTGTTCCATCTGCCTTGTGTTTGATGGTATACACCCATCTACACCCAACTGTTTTCTTTCCCATTGGCAGCGGACATTTCTCCCACGTACCATTCTTTTCTAAGGCACTCATCTCAACATCCATTGCTTCGCACCACTCTTTCTTTTTCTGGGCTTCTTCAACTGTTCTAGGAATTGCTTCAGCATACAATACTGAGGTAAATGCCTTAGCTTGTTTCGACAAGCTCCCCTTTACTACATTGGCAATCGGGTATTTGAACTTTCTGGAGACATGCTCAGGTGAGTATCTTGTGGGTGGTATTCCCCGTGTGCTCCGTGGCGGCAACACATACCCCTGGGTAGTCTCTACTGCTTCGGTTTCTGGTGTGGCTGCATAAGACTGGTTAGAATTTAAAACAGCAGAGTTATTCTGAACAGGGGTTGTTACCGTTGAAGAAATATCAGACTGAGGAGCTTGGAGTGATTCTAGTTCATCGATGGGCACTGCTACGTCTTCTGAGGTGGTGGCTAATCTGGTGGGCTCAAGAATTGATGAACTAGGACTTAAGAGCCAACTTAATGTGTCGACTTCAGACTTCTCCCCCTGACCACGAAGGTGGGTGGAATAGAAGTATTCAGTTTCAAGGAAGTCACAGTCCATCGTGGTGAACATGCGACGAGAGGAAGGATGGTAACACCTGTAACCCTTTTTATTAACCCCATATCCCACAAATACGCATTTGAGTGCACAAGGATCAAATTTAGAACGCTCAGACTTAGGAATGTGGACAAAGACTGAGCAGCCGAAGATGCGAGGCTGAAGAGACTGTGGGACTGGTTTTTGGGTGTGAGCGGAAAACGTCTCGAAGGGTGTTTTTAGATCAAGTATTTTGGTAGGTAGGCGATTGAGGATGTAGACAGCGGTTGCAATGGCTTCAGGCCAGAATGAGTGGGGTACATGGGATTCAAGTAATAGGGCTCTGGTGATCTCAAGTATAATTCGGTTTTTCCGTTCTGCCACCCCATTTTGTTGGGGGGTATTGGGACAGGTGGTCTGGTGTATTAACCCTTTTTCTTGGAAGAAGATTTGCATAGTCTGATTGACGTATTCTCCCTCATTATCAGTTCTAAGGATCTTTATGGCTGTTTGGTACTAGGTGTGAATCATAGTGTAAAAATGGACAAATTTCTGAGGGACTTCAGAATTGTGTTTAAGAAAATAGACCTAAGTCATACGGGTACAATCATCCACAAAAATCAAAAAGAATTTAAACATGTTATTTCCAGAGTTCAGAGCTGGACCCCACACATCCGAATGCACTAAATCAAAGACATGTTTCACACGAGTGTTACTAGAAAGAAAGGATTTTCTATGACTCTTTGCTAGTACACACGTATCACATGAATCATTAGTGGATAAATGAGGAAAAAGTACTTTAAAATAAGCAGGAGACGGGTGACCTAAGCGCCGGTGCCAAAGCCAACTCTGACGGTTGATGGTTCTAGATAGAAGGGCAGTTCCTGTTTGAGCTACCTCATCGACGTAGTAGAGCCCATCTCGCTCAGTGCCACGTCCAATGATCTCCTGAGTCTGGATATCCTGTAATAAGCAAAAACCAGGGTTCATAATCACTCTACAGTTCAATTCGCGAGTTACTTGGCTTACGGATAGTAATTTGCAGGTGAGTGACGGGACATATAGACAGTGAGATAGTTTTAGTGTTGGGGAAAGTTCTACTGATCCCGCATCTTGAACAGATGCATAATTACCATCGACAATTTGGATTTGGTTTTTTGATGGGTTTAGGATATCTGTATGGTCAAAGGTCATCGTATCGGTAGCTCCATAATCAAAGAGCCATTGAGTACATTTCAGATTATTGGGTTTTTGGACAATATATGCAATTTTCTGATTTTTTTGAAAAGATAATGGGTGGTTTTGTTCAATGTTGGAGTCAATTTGGCTATTTTGAAAATTTAGTGGGCTAAAATTATCATAAAAACTTTCAGTTTTAAAAAAATTGGGGCTAGAAATTAAAGGATTTGGGGATAAATTACAAACCCCAAACCCTATACCTGATTCATTCGTCCCTTTCAACGAGTCGCCACCCTCTTTTCTTCCAAAACCTGCCGCGACAAAAGCTCCATGCTCTCTAGTTTCCATGGCGTTGTCGTCGGTGGCCACAGGGTTGCTCGTGGCAGTAGCCGCCTTACTAGATCGAGGCTGTCTGCTTCGATTTTTTCTTTTCGGGTTGTTCGTCCACCATTTTGGAAAACCTACAATATGAAAACACTCCTCCTCAATATGTCCAGTCATATTTCAGTGAGAGCACTTTTAACCCAACCGATCTGGACGCCGGTATGAAGACTTGCTAGATTCTGATCGGTCAACGTTGGATTTTTCAGTGGCTTCCTTCTTTGTGAAGTCCGATCGCGACCTCTGTTCTCTTCCTATCACGGCTAGTCCCGAGCCAATTCCACCTGATGATGTCAAACCTTCGCTAGAGTCATTGGTTGCTAATGGGTTTAGAATAACCATCCTAGCGGCCTCTTGTCGAACAGTAGCGTAGGCCTCTTCCACTAAGGGTAAAGAGTCTTGTTTCAGCAGATCCCTTTTGACGATGTCATACTTCTCATCCATGCTAGCCAAATACTGGTATAATCGATTCTTCCACTTAATCCTGTTGAATATTGTAATGTCTGTGGCACAGTGCATAGGATTTGGTTCCCTTGCGTCTAACTCTTGCCAAAGTTGCTGGAAGCTACTGTAATATTTTCATTAGTCATCTGGCCCTGTTTGTGGTTGTTTGCTCTGGTTATTAGATCAAAGATTTGCAGGGATGCTTCACCACTTTCGTAGGTTTTTTCAAGCCCTATCCAGAGTTCCCTGGAGGATGGATACTGAATAAACTGACCCACCAAGTCAAGTTCGATTGCATCGATTATCCAGGAAAAAACTTGCAAATCAGATTGTTGCCATTTTCGAAACATGTCCGCTGTTCTTGCTGGTGGTTGTATCTCACCATTGATGTATTCCAATTTTCCTTTCTTTCCAATTGCTAGTAGCATCAGTTTGGACCACAGGGAGTAATTATGGTCGTTCAATTCGATTGACATATTGACATTGTCGTTTCCAGTATTCTGGCTCAACAATTTCTCTATTTGATTTGACAAGATTTCGGTGGCCTTAGACATAGCAGTAGTAGAAGAAGGATCAGGGCTGCTTACGCTCATAGTTGATGGTTGCGGTTATAACAGATGAGGTTAAACCATTGGAGTCCTTTGTAGGATTACAATAATGGCTCTGATACCATGTTAAACAGATAAAGAAAAAATAGACAAAGGCATATTGGGTTTGAATCTCTTTTTCGTTAATTTCATTGATGTATAGAGTGATACTTTTATAGATAGATTTTGACTAGTGTTCATATACGAAACTAACTCCTAAATAGATAATCCTAATATGATTATAACTGCTTTGGACTTCTTCTACTCCTAATATGATTACAATTGCTTTTGACTTCATCTAATAAAATTGAAGAAATATGTCTAAAAAAGGTTTCGTTTTGAAAATGCATGGACTCTAGAGGTGGATTGTAAACAGATGGTAAATAGGGGATGGATAGAAGGTGCTTATACTTCTCTTCAGGAACGTTTAGCTTCTTATTCTCAACTTTTTACAAACGTGGGTGCAATCTCATCATCAAGAATTTCAAAATCGATTTTAAGCGGTTAAACATCATATGGCTTTCTTACGAAAACAATTGGTGCTAAATATGGAATTGTTGTGGGATATGGAACATCAATATAGTGAATTATTGTTACAACATGAATTATACTGGAAACAGCGGGCAAAGCAACATTGGTTAACAGAGGGCGATTTCAACTTGAAATTTTTCCATTTGATGGCTTTCAAAAGCATAGAAAGAACTTCGTCTCTAAACTTAAGAACATTAACGGAGAGTGGATTGACTAGGATTCAGGATTACCAACCATGCTTGTGGATTATTATCAACAATTATTCACAACTTCAAACGAAGATACAAGCCCAATTTTACATCACATAGATTGTAAGGTAACTTCCTTATAGAATGAGTTATTATTGGCCCTGCATATAGTAGAGGAAGTTCGTCAAGCCTTATTCTCGATGCACCCAGATCAGTCACCGGGACCAGATGGTTTCAACTCGGGATTTTATCAGACATATTGGGATATAGTTGGTACAGATGTTGCACAAGAATGCCTGAAAAGTTAAAATGGAGATGCTCTATTGCGTGGCATGAATCAGACAAATGTTATCCTTATCCCAAAAAAGACGACACCAAAAACAGTAGCTGACTTACGCCCCATCTTGTTAAGTGACGTCACAGATAGAATTGTTTGTAAAGCACTAGCCAACAAATTAAAATAGGTTCTACCTTAGATCATTTCTAATACACAAAGTGCTTTTATCCCTAATCGTTTAATCACAGATAATATTATAGTGGCATACGAACTGTTTCATTCCCTCAAAAGGAAAACTCAGGGCAAATTGGGATTTCTTGCTCTCAAAACCGATATGAGTAAAGCATATGACTGAATAGAATGGGAATATTTGAGATTGATTATGCTAACAATGGGTTTCGATGAAGCATGGGTTAATAAGATTATGATGGTGGTTACGTCGGTTTTATATTATTTTGTTCGTGGTAATAAAGAGCATAGTCCTTTAATTCCTGGTAAGGGCTTAAGACAAGGAGATCTGCTATCTCCATATTTATTTATCATTTGTACAGACGGTTTATCTGCTATTCTATCTAAATTTCAGGCACAAGATCGCATTCATGGGGCTTTGGTTGCAAGGGGGCCATTCCAGTATCTCATTTATTCTTCGCGGATAATGTTATTTTCTTCACTCGAGCTACAAGGGAGGAGGCTTTACAATTGAAGAATGTTTTAAGCCTATATAAGACAGCATCGGGGAAACAAATCAACCTCTTTAAATTAGGAGTTTCTTTTACTCCTAATACAGAGAATACAATGATTTTGTATGTCAAATCTTGGGGGTTGAGGAGATTGCTAGTCATAGTAACTACTTGGGGATGCCTTTTGTTATTAGTCGAGGTAAAAGACATGTGTTTCATTATATGGTGGAGAAATTAACGAAGATATTTCATGGTTGGAAATCTAAAGTATCATTAAAAGCGGTTAAAGATCAATTGTTAAGAACTGTGACATAAGTTATGCAACTATATCATGTCCCTTTTCTTGCTACCCATAGATACTTGTAAGGATATGGAAACTTTAATGAATGGATTCTTCTGGCATAATGGAGGAAGGGAGAATAATGGTATAAGATGGCTGCGGTGGAAGCGTATGGCAATTCCAAAAATTAATGTGGGATTAGGATATCAGACCTGAGACAATTTAACCTTGCTTTATTGGCAAAGCAAGGTTGGCGTTTGATTAAATATCCTAATTCTATTACTGCAAAGATTTTGAAAACCAGATACTTCCTCAATACTAACTTCTTTACAGCAGACATAGGTAACAATCGAAGCCAAATATGGAGAAGTATATATCAAGCAAGATCTATCTTAATTCAAGGATGTCGAAAACGTGTTGGAGACGGGTAAACCATTAATATATGGCGGGATCCCTGGTTAATAGATGATTCGGATCCACATATTTAGACAATATTCATGGATAATTTAAACTTAAATAAAGTAGTTGATCTCATGGTGAATCATCGATGGAATGAATCTTTGATATGAAATTCTTTCATCCCACGAGATGCAGAATTTATTTTACAGATTCCTTTAAGTTTTTCGAGGGTCAAGGATGATTGGATATGGACCATAAACAGAATAAGAGAATACCAAGTAAAAGAAGGTTATAGGATTGTTACGAAGAGTGTTAACGCAAAGTTCATTGTGACAATCTTTCCATAGGAAAAACTTTGGCTGGTTCATGTTCCGAGTAAAGTGAATATTCTTCTTTGGCGTATTTTAAGGAATACTCTTCCATGTCTAGCAAACTAAGAAAGGAGACATATTGATTTAGTTGACACTTGCCCTATCTGTGGTACATCAACAGAAACTGCACAACATGTATTTTATCACTGTGAGTTTGCTCAATCTGCTTGACTATTATCTTCTGTGAATTGCAATTTATCTTCTGTGAACTAGAATTCTAGTACATCTTTACCTGAATGGCTCGCTTTGGTTATGGCTTCTTTCACAAATACACGAAAGGAATAGGTACTCATGATTATTTGGAGTTTATGGACTCACCGTAATGAAGTCGTGTGGCAACAAAAAATCCATGATAAATCCTTCATTATCAGTCGAGCCCTAACAACTCTTGATGCGGATCAGTTAGCTTTGGATTACATGGAAGATCTTGATCGCGGCAAAGTTTGCGGCAGGATGCGGAAATAGACTTAAATTCTATGATGTCGTGTGTGTTTGGATTCTAAATCCTTGCTTAGTTAGGAATTCTAGTTATATTAAGGATTCTAAATCCTTGCTTAGTTTATTAGGAGTTTATTTTCCTAATCTTGTTAGGAGAATTAGGGTTTTTGGCCATTATAAATAGGCCTTATTTATGTTCTCAGAACATCATCAATTTTCGGAATAAAAATTTCATTCTAGAATTTGGCTTTGCCATTCTTTCAAGATCGCTTGTCATTCTTATTTCTCTTTTCGTCCAATCAAACGACATTGATTAAACTCTTGAACGGAGTCTAAACGTTCTTGTTCTGTTCATAACTTCCGTTCTGCGTCAACTTTGTTTGAATGGAAAGTAGTGTAGACAAAAAACAGCCTCTCAACCAGACAAAACCAACACTCTCAATCCAAATGGGTAGCTCCAAAGCCAAACCATTTTAAATGCAATGTTGATGTTGCGCTATTGACAAATAGTTTTTATAAAATAGGCATGATAATTCGTAACTCTCAAAAGGCAAAATTGTGCTAAAAAATTAATAATTTTATCATAATGATGAGATTCACAAATCGACAAAGCTCTATGTTTTCCGGAAGTTTTCAATTAGCTCAAGACATTATCATTTTTTTTTAATATGTGTGGAAATTGATAGTTTGATGATAATTCAATTTTTGACACCTACACATATAGTTTCTTCTTATTTTTTAATAATTATTTAGGATTATAAAACTTTATTTCTTTCGCTTGTATTAAAAAGACAACTGATTCGATGTCTAATTTTAAGTGGGAGATATGTTCTCCTCTTTTTCTGTACCAGGTTTTATCTTTTGATATCAATAATATACGCTGAAATAACGTTTCAAAAACAAAAAAAGACCAAAATATTTCCAAGGTGAAATGAACGAGAAAAGAGGTAAAAGAGAGGCGAAAAGTTTGAGTCAAGAGGCAAACGCGGCGTGAAGGAGACGCAGTAAGTAAGATATAAGGTGGCGGCCTCGGAGAGAGTTAAACCCTCATCAGAGGCGGAAGATGTCTCAGTGTATGAAAATCTTAAACCTTCCCAAAACCCCTGTTGAAAACGCCAAGCTCTCGATACCTGATGCCCCTTTTCGTCTGATGTATTCCTTTGAGCCGATTTCGAACCGAAAATCAAACAAGTACCCAAGAATCTACGCGTCATTGGGGCCAAAACAAAATCGACCCCACTTACAAAGCTTGCCTCTTGATGATCTGAACAATAGGAGCCGGAAAGAAGAGGTTCTTGGCGCCATCAAAGGGTCACTTTCCAATTGTTTATCCGAGACTAATCTTCACTTGACCGTTCCTGCTCTCCAATCTAAAATCCGAGGCAAGGTATTTCTGAGTTTCATTCTACTGCCTTCAATGCTTGATTCTAAATTTCCAAAATATGTCCAAGATAAGACTCAATTTTTATGCTAAATTGGAACATTACTGACCAGCTTGACACTGTAGGTAAGAGATACTTATCATGCCGGGGATTATCTGGTGTTGGTTACAACTGACCGGCAAAGTGCATTTGATAGAATTCTAGCTTCTATTCCCTTCAAAGGCCAGGTCGTTTTGCTTTACTAGTTATCCATCCTTCAGAAGCTCCATTAAGAATTTGATTAGTTCAGATGTTTCTAAAAGTAGATTCCCAGAAAACTGATGAAAAATATTGCTTTTAGGTTCTAAATGAAACAAGTCTGTGGTGGTTTGACAAAACTAGGCACATAACTGCAAATGCAGTTGTTTCAGCCCCGGATAAAAATGTCACTATTGCAAAGAAATGTTCAGTTTTCCCTGTTGAGTTTGTTGGTGAGTATTTCGGGAATAAGATTTTGGCTTCTTGTTTCTGTAGTTGGTTTTGTTCGGACTTATTTTGGAAGCTTTTTCAAGTATACATGACGTTCATATCTTTTCTTAATTAATTTGTTAAAGAGAAGCTTATAGTGTGAATTATAACTAATCTCTGAGATCAAGAGATTTGCTGACTATTTACATAAATAAATTAGACAAAGCAGCAGTAGCGGACATAACATATGGAAGACAAAATGAAGCTTTATGAAATTATGTTGCCTACGTTACTGTACCTCATTTCTCCAAATTCAAAATTCTTTAGCTTTTATCATCATTGGTTGATAATAGGATAAGTTTAGGTTGCAAAGTATGTCAGAAAAGGTTGATGTAGTAAAAATAATCGACCAAGTCTTTCTTCTTTCTAGTTGAATATGTACCACGGGAAACATGAAAAATGGTCATGTAGTTCATCTCATCCAGTGCAAGGGCTTCATACAAATTTAGCATTTCTATATACTTACCATTGTATGCACTGTCATCAATTCTGTTGTTCTTGATTACCTTCTGTTATGTAGTTAGGGGCTATGTGACTGGAAGTACTGATACATCTTTGTGGACTGTCTACAAGAATGGTGTCCGGAATTACTGTGGGAATGCTCTCCCAGATGGTATGATTCCCAACTCTTGAGTTGTGTGCCTGTATAATGTTATATCATCAAATGGTGTTTACTGATCTAAAACTATTTGTAGGCCTTGTGAAAAACCAAAAACTACCGGCAAATATACTAACTCCGACAACAAAGGCTGCAGATCATGATGTCCCTGTGACTCCTGATGAGGTTTGAATACACATTTAATTGAGCTTCAATGTAGGGCTTCTTGCCTAACGGTCTTTCTTTAAAACAATTCTGTTTTTCGGTAATTTGTTTCATTGCTATGCAGATTGTCAAGCGTGGCCTAATGACTTGGGCTGATTTCGATGTTGTCAGTAGGAAAGCACTGAAGTTGTTTGAGTATGGACAGGTGACTCTTATTTCTTGCAGAAAAAGTTTTCCCCTAGAACCTGGGAGTCATCCAGGGATGTTTTCTAGAATCCTGCAACATATTTGTAGCAATTCATAACCGATAACTTATCCAAACTAGGATTCTGTTTCAGAGGATGATTGCTACTTGTTTCTTTATTAACAAAGTTGTGACAAAACTTGTCTTTGACCAACTCCCTTCACAAGTACCATTGTTTAGTTTCCTCCAAAGTCTGTTTAGAGTGAGCAAATAATGCCGTGGTTATACCATTTAATGCTTCACGGTTTTCCATGATAGCAAGCATAAATATGCTTACCATTTCTTTGGGGTTGCAGCATTTGGCTTTGGAGCATGGCTTGATACTAGTAGACACAAAATACGAATTTGGAAAAGATTCTGATGGTTCGATTCTATTGATTGATGAGGTTTAATACTATTTTCATTGGATTATTCATCTTGCTTATTCCTTTGTCCTATACAACGTACAACCATTTGTATACCACGAACCCAAACAAATTGATGACTTGTTGAGTTTTAATTTCGTGTGCTGAATTCTAGGTGCATACACCTGACTCGAGTAGATACTGGATTGCCCACTCCTACAAAGGTCGCTTTCAGAATGGTCTTGAACCTGAAAATGTTGACAAGGCGTGTAAACTGATCTTAACCTTTCTTTTTGTAATTTAGTCCTTGTGCTCTGGCATGCACTCGGTAATTTAGTCCTAAAACTAGGGCATGTTGAAATTTTCAGGAATTCTTGAGGTTGTGGTTCAAAGATCATTGTAATCCGTACGAAGATGAGGTAAATTAACTAACAAATTGAGTTTGGATTTAAGATTTGTGCATTTGAGGTAGATTACGACACTTATTTCTTTGATGCAACTTTTAGATCATTCCCGATGCTCCTGAGGACCTTGTTTGTGAGCTAGCTTGGCGGTAAGTCGAGTTTACTTGTACCCTCTTTCATGACATGTTTGCATACATAAAACAAGCAACTATTGGTTAGTTTTATTGCCTAAGTCATCGTCTTCAATGAAACTCCTGTCTTGCATAAACTGGGGTCCCCTTTTAGCACCACTCGAGAACTATCAACACAAAATTCCATCACTAGGTTACTCCAATTCACCTCCATATTCCCAATACTTCCCAGCCATTGCATACTGAGAATTATATCAGTACTGCCCAATTGTAGAGGCAGAAAATCCTCAATAATTGTTATTCCCTGAACATCAATTTTTACTCCCTTGCAAATGCCCCTCCTTTTAACTACTATACCATTACCCTTAATTACCCCGTAATTGTAAATGGAGATGAGAGGTACTCGTAGTTCTTCAATGATCTCTAGAGATAGGAAATTATGGGTAGCTCCACAATCGACCATCACTGTCACATCTTTCCCAGCCAACGTTCCTCTCATCTTCATGGTGCCTTGTGTGGTCAGGCCAAGCACCGAATTTAGGGATACTTCAACAGTTTCCGTCATGTGTACTTCCGCACTCTTAATCTTGTCCATTGAAATCTGCTCGTTGTCCTTTGGTTCCATACCCTCCGCCTCCTCTTCTCTTTCTTCGTCAGTGATGAGCAAAATTTGAAGCTCCTTCTGACACACATGGCCTGACCGATACTTTTCTTCACACGAATAACACAACCCCAGTGCCCTTCTGTCTTGGATTTCGACATCAGTGCGCCGGATCTATTGTCAGCTTCCTTCTACGGCAGTTCTCATTGGTTCTCGGGTTGGTGGCATGACTTGGGTGCTCCAGAAGGTTCCTCGTTTTGAAGCCTTGATTTCTACCTCCTGGTTCATGTTTCGACCCACAAGTGCTTTCCCTTCTCCCCACTGACTGGGTTTAAGAGAAATAGGTCCCAGTGTGCTTCCTT
This sequence comes from Erythroxylum brevipes, assembly GCA_027479065.1. Taxonomy (NCBI): domain Eukaryota; kingdom Viridiplantae; phylum Streptophyta; class Magnoliopsida; order Malpighiales; family Erythroxylaceae; genus Erythroxylum; species Erythroxylum brevipes. Next base: position 7,542,957 of record JANIHY010000002.1, read on the forward strand.
TTTGCTTGATGGTCCAGTTCTTTTCTTCAATCATTTGGGCTATATTCATAAGGGCCTTAAGCCCCATCGGGTTCATCAAACGAAGCTCAGCTCTGGTCTCTGTCTTCAACCCCTTCGTAAAAGTGGATTCTAGCACCTCCACAGGCAATGACGTTAGCGGTGCTGAGAGTTTTCCAAACACCCTCCGATAGTTAGTGACGGACCTATTGTTTTATATCTAATAACCTTCACACAAGTTCCTAGTTTGAGTTTGGCCGAACCTTTGAATCAACTGTTGTTTTAAATCACTCTAGCTGTCGAATGGTGTTCTTGCATTAGTCCATCGAAACCAGGCAAGAGCATACTCTTCGAAGCTGATTCCAGCTGCCATTTAACTTTTCAGCTTCGCTCATTTGATTCATTTCGAAGAACATTTCTGCTCGATATAACCAGCCTTCCGGATTTGTTCCATTAAATAAGGGCATCTCAAGACGCCTCCCAGTACGCCATGATTCTGAGTTCCCAAACATCTGCCGCCCAACATTGTGACCACTTACCATTTCTTCCACTCCTATAGGTACTCTTTCATTCTTTTCTTTTTCAACTGAGCTAGACCCTTCTTCCCGTTCAGTATTCTTTCCTTTACCCAGAGATTTACTTCCCCCTTGCACCGTTCTCTGTTGTTCACTAATTGTGGCCATTATTTGGGTCACTCCTTGGGAGAGCATGGTGAGTCTTCTTTATCTCCAAAATTCTCTCAACAACTCTTTCCACTACTAGAATCCTACTTAACTCCTCTCTAATTCCTTCCAATTCTTTCTCAACCACTTACATTTTACCGTCAGGGTTATTCGGAGGCATGGCTTGCTAGCTCTGATACCAATGCTTGATAGGATACTACGTTATGTAAAGGAACAACACGATTCAATTAACATCCTATTTGGAACACAACGAATTGAATTCAATCTTGTAATTGAATCACTTGTTTGGAACAAAAAGATGGGCACGAATTCAATTCATGTGTGGATTTAAACCCACCTCCCTTCGTAAATTCAATTCACTCCATAATTCGCGTGAATTGAACTCCAAATGCTACTAATTTCCTTTTTAACATAGAAACCCAATAACCCTCTCACAACAGCCGACCACTCTTCTCCCACGCAGCAGCAGAATAGGCGACACCTTCTTCCACGCACCAACAGACCAAACGATCGCCACGCACTAGCAAACCAGACGATGCACCAGCAGACCAGATGATCGCCTTCGCCCACGCACCAATAGACCCAAAGACGCACCAGCAGACCAGACGACACCTCCCTTGCAGCAGCAGATGATGCCTTCTCCCCTACACCAACAACAACTTTGCTCCTAATCTGTTTGTTTATTTGATTTTGCTTGCAAGTGTCGACCTTGTTGAAACTTTGTTCCAGATCCAGCTTGCGACTGTTCAATGCTCGCACGCTAAAGTCATTGGTCCCAGAGGTTGTTTTCTTGTATGTTAGATGAAATCATATATTTTGATTAAATTGGCGTTTTCTGATTCTCTTGGGATGAGAGAGGGCTTGAGATCAAGTAGCAAGCTAGTGGGTAGAAATGAGGAAGTCGAACTGATTGCAGACTGTGATGTGAATGATTTGGAAACTGAGGAATTGATTGATATTGTGAGCGAACAACGGTCCCTGGTCTCGAATCTGAATGAAGGAGCAAAGGTAGATAAGAGAGATGGGTTGAGTGACGGATTGCACTGTGGAGGGAATGATATTGGTGAAGGGAATGCTGTTCACTTTAGCAATAATATTAGGAAAGAACTTGGGTCAAGTAGTAATAGAGAGGCCGAAAGAACTGTGGATGGTAAAATGCAGTCTGTTTGTAAGGTTCTCCGGTCGAGGACTGTGGTGAAAACTGAAAATGCGAAGAAAGTTGATAAGGTAGGGAAAAGTTTTGTCTCTGCTGGGAGGAGGGTTAATAGATCCGATGGATCTGAGAAGCAAAGGGTTAAAATGGAAATTGAAGAGAGAGATCATTTTTATGACTCTTCTAGGGATCAGAACCAGTCACTTGGTGAAGAGAATGATCAGATAGATGCTGTGGTAAGAGAAAAACCAAAGTGCAATCGGGGGAGCCCCCCCAAGGTTCCTGAGGGTGACAGGCATGGGAAAAGAAGTGTTGAGGTGGAAACAAAAGAGAGAGATGAGTCTAGTGGCAGGGATAGCAATAGGTTGGATCGTAAAGCACAGGCCAAGCAAAGAATGAGGTGTGGCAAGCGTGGAAGACCTCCCAAGGCTCTAAAGAGTGATGGGTCGGGGGTGAAAAGGATAAAAGTTGATAAGGACTCCAGCCATCGGTATTTGGAGGAGACCCATGATCCTTGTGAAAAAATGATGAAGAAGATGAAGCTTACGTGTGGGAGGCCACCCATGCTGGATAAGGGTCAATATTACTGTAACCAAAGAAAAAGAAAAATGGGGAAAGGGTCAAGAAATAGATTAATCGAGAAAGAACCTAAGATGAATAATTTAGCCCCCGATAAGATAAAGTACAACAATGATGAAAAAGTTCTAAACAAACAGAAAGCTGGAGGAAAAAGACATAAGAGATCAGTGAGGCAGGTAGTGAGGGATAAAATTGTGGAACTGCTTTTAGGTGCAGGGTGGTCAATTGAATATCGGCCTAGGAATGGCCGTGACTATTATGATGCAGTGTATGTCAATCCTGAAGGAAGAACTCACTGGTCAGTCACATTGGCTTACAGGGTGCTCAAGGAGCAGTTTGAAAATGTTGGTGAAAATTCAAATACTTGCAAGGCAGATTTCAAGTTTATTCCACTTCCAGATGAGGAACTCAATCTATTAACAAAAGTAATCAGTAAAGAAAGGAGTGATAAAAACAAAAAGAAAAAGAAATGGAACCAAGAAAAGAGGGATCTGAAGTTATCTGAAGGAGTTATCAAAAAGAAAAAATGGAACAAAAAAGTGCACAAACGAAAGTCCAATGCTGCAGGAAGTCCTGGAAGCAAGAAGTTGAAGGGGAGGAAAAAATTGAATACATCCCTTGGTGATGCAACTGGTTTAATAGATGATGGGACATCAGTTTCATGTAGGGGTCGTAGGCGACTTGGGACACATGGTAGAAAGCAATTTGCACTGATGGTTCGCAACCCCAAGGACAATACGAAATCTGATGATGGCTATTTGTTATATGATGGGAAACGAACTGTACTTACTTGGATGATGGATTTGGGTACCCTCTCTTTGGATGGAAAGTTGCAGTACTTGAAACACCAAAATACACAGGCACTATTGGAAGGCAGAGTTACAATGGATGGAATAAGATGTGATTGCTGCAGTGAAACTTTTACAATTTCAGGGTTTGAGGTTCATGCTGGCAGCAAATCCTGTCAAATTTTGAGTAACATTTATTTGGACTCTCGATCTTCACTCTTAGAGTGCCTTCATGAAACATGGAAAAAACAAGATGCCTCTGTTTGTAAAGGTTTCCACTTCGTTGACACAGATGGTAAAGATCCCAATGATGATACATGTGGGATCTGTGGAGATGGTGGGGATCTGATTTGCTGCGACGGTTGTCCATCAACGTTCCATCAAAGCTGCTTGGAAATAAATGTATGTTATTTGTTACCATATGCCTATCTTTTTCTTTTTCAAAATTTCCAGCATGATAAGTATGCTAATTGAGGATCCAAGGAGCAAGAGAGGAGTGATTACAGGTGTTATACACAGGCAATTCACTGTCAAGGACCCACAAATATGGTAGAGGGGAGTGCGACTGATATTTGGTTCAGTCTTGACTTTGCCTTTTTGTTACGAAACAGAGGTTGCTATTGTACTGAATAGTTGGAGACCAAAACTTGATTGATAATATATTAAATGCTAAACAGTTATTGTGGTGAAAATAGATATACGTGAGTACTGAGAGCAAAAAGATGATTTGCTATCAGTTATTGTTATCTATCTTGTCCCTACAATACGAGTTACCAATTCCATTGCTTTTCTTCTGTTTGCAGATGTTCCCTTCAGGTATTTGGCAGTGCATGTACTGTTCATGCAAATTTTGTGGACTGGTAGTTGGAAATTCTTGTCAGGGAGATGAAGATATTGCCACTAAAGTTCCTGTCCTTTCTACTTGTTCTTTGTGTGAGGAGAAATGTATTGATTCTATCTTTATAATTTTATAGTGTTATATCTTCTACATTAATATGATCAATGGTCAAAGGAAAATGTTGATTAATCAAGATTTGCTTCAGATCATCAATTTTGCATTCAGGAAAAGGATGTTACAAAAGGTGATCCTAGTGACCCATCTTATTGTGGGAAGGAATGCCTAGAGGTATTGTTAAGTACTCATTGTTATCTTGTTATCTTGTTTCCAGTGCAAGTATGGGGGGCTTCACGTTTTATTGTTTTCTTGAATTAACCTTAAAAACTTCATCTACAAGATCTGGAATCTCTAGAGTTTCTGTGGGTTCATATGTGGAATAGCCATGACTTTTATTCTCTGTCAGATACACAAGAAATTGCAGACGCTTCTTGGGGTGAAACATGAAATGGAAGAAGGGTTTTCATGTACTTTAATTCGCCGATTTGATGTTGTTGCTGATACTTCTCTTACTGAGATGGCGTCAAAAGTTGACTGCAATTCTAAGGTAGCTGTTGCTTCTTATATCATGGACGAGTGCTTTTTGCCTATGGTTGACCATAGAAGTGGGGTCAATCTGATCCGTAATATTGTCTACAATTTTGGGTAAGCATCTTTAAATTACCCAAGCTTGTACATCTCTATGTTTACTCTGATCTGTTAAGTATGTGTCTTTTTAAACTTATTTTTAATTTCTAATAAGTTGATTCCCAATTTTTGTGACATTTGTTTCTTCTGGGAATTGGACTGATGATGGTTGGTGATTCTGTGCAAGAGAGTTTAAAAACAACATAAGGAAACAATTTTAAACTTGACCAAAATTTTTACAATTTTAAAGACAAATGTTTAGCTTAAAGATCCTAGTAAAGATCTTAAATAATCTTTACACGAAAATAATATAAATATAAAAAAATGTAGAAGAGAAAATTTATTGATAATTATTATTGGAATGAAATCATTATAATTGAAATGGATAATTGAATTTGTGGGGATGATGCAAGACTTATTGATGAAGATTCTTCTATGGTCTTTAAGATGGTTAAGAAGTCATTTTCAGGTGTTAGCTCAATATTTTAGATTACTGACAACAGAATTATAAGCCTATCAAAATGGAAAGTTTTTCAATAACTAGTCTTTGGCTTTATGGGCAATGTATGCACTCTAGTCTTTAGAAAGTATGTGATTTGTTACCGCTTCAGTGTTTAGATTTTCAACAAACTTGATTATTATACAATTTAAAATAATATTCTGATTTAGACGAAACTATTTATCTGTTTGTATTTGTTCCAGGCTTTTCATGATAAAGTTGGAACTAGTCTCATCATAATCCCCCAAAACTAGCTAAAAGATATGATGGGAGATTTACTCAACAAACTTTCATTTTTATTTTCATTTTGTTTATCTATTTTTTGATTAAAATACACTTAGATAGTTCATCTGTTTATGAATTGTTACCTTCTTTTCCAGGTCAAACTTTAATCGACTGAATTATAGTGGTTTTCTGACCGCAATTCTTGAGAGAGGGGATGAAATGATATCTGCTGCTTCCATTAGGTGTGTGCCTGTTTTGAGTTGCTTAGTCTGCTACTCCATGACAATTTTTCTACACTTCATTACCTTTTTACATGTCTTTGAAATTTGTTATGAACAAAGACTCATTCTGAATATGCATATTTTGTATCCATGCTTGTGACCATGAGAGACCAATTTGGTAAATGATAGAACTTTTTGCCTCTGGACCAAAATGAAGATCTTATATTTCATGAACGACGCCTCACATGAAAAGGATCCTGTATCCAGGCATTCAAATTTCCATGCCGTATGGCATCACAAACTATCCAACATCTTGCATATGCAATGTATTGTCTTAAGTAAGTTGTTTCGGTAAATATCATCCATTGCTGAGAAGCAATGAGAACTCCAGCCCTTAAATGTTTGAGTTGCAAACAAGCTCGGGCTTTTATTTTTCTAATTTTAGAGCTTTGGGCTGAGCTGAGCTCGGGCTTCAGGGTCTGACTCGGTTGAAGTCTGACATATACAAAGACCTAACTACAATGCTGTGGGAGTTGCTGTATTTTGTCTTCAGAAGCTGCCAGCAGTTAAAAATCAATCTTTCTCTTCATGTCTTTCTTTTCCAATTCTTTGTTCACGATGGATTATAGATGAGCCTTGGAACTTCATTTTGGGGCATTACATTTCTGTTGCAAATATATTGTTGTTAGGTCTTGGTGATCTGGGTAGAGACTTGGCAACGGTGCGATCACGTGATAGAGACTGGGGAATGGGCAGTGGACTGGGTCAATTTTTTGTTAGGCTTTGGGTGGGCTTTGGGGCCTTCAGGATTTGGACAAGCTTTGGATGGTCCAAAGCCTGATTGGGCATGGGTAGCTTGAGTCAGGTCTGATTGGCTTTCAGGCTGGACTTGGGCTGCCCTTGTGATCCCTAGTTGTAAAAGAGATATATGTGATTTAGATCATAATATATATGGGATTCCTTCCTTGCATTTTTCCATCCTGGTTGTGCTTTTACCCTCCCTCTTTTTGACGTTTTAATTGCTTACTGATCTTTCTGTTTGAGCAATTCATAAATACTGCTTGAATGCTATCAGTTTCTGTTTTTCTAGTTTGGTTTCTTCTGCAAAGTGACTGCTATACTAATGTGTTGAATGCATTTGATGACCTTCCATATTTTCTTGATTATATTTGATGCTCGCTTCATCCTTCTACAAGCATATGATTATATTCTGCAGCTTTTTATCAAGAAAAAATGTGTCGTACTGATGGATACCGTCTACTATCTGGTACAATAGGATCCATGGGAAGCACCTAGCTGAGATGCCTTTCATTGGGACCCGGTACATGTACAGACGTCAAGGAATGTGTCGTCGGCTTCTTACTGGAATTGAATCTGTAAGATTGTTTTGAAGTTTATTCTGCTTATTGTATGCTTTCATGTGATCTGAACAGCATATTGATGGTCTTGTGGTTAAGATTGTTTTCCAGTTTGAAGTTTGGTAGGTTCAGTTTGATTGTGCTCTCCATAGTTGAACTCTCTCCATCCCTTCTCACCTGATTTGAATGTGCTTCTAAGTTGGATGGATTTTATTCTTGTGTGTGATAACTTAATGCTCTAAATGTAGGTGATAATTTTCAACTCATTTCAATCAATTGCATTTGCTTGTATCAATGGCAACTGATGTCAAGCTTTTTTTAAAAACATTTTATGTGCGTATTTCTCAAATTTCCATTAGGCTCTCAGCAAACTGGGTATTAGAAAATTGGTCATACCTGCAATCTCCGAGCTTAGGGAAACCTGGACCTCAGCTTTTGGCTTCAGGCCTCTGGAGAGATCGAGTAAGGATAAAATGAGGAACATGAATATGATGGTCTTCCCTGGTGTTGACATGTTGCAGAAACCATTGATGGTGGATCAATTGGCTAAAGGATGTATGTACTCATATAGAGTATATAACATTAAAAGATTTGATTTAAATTTCATCTCACTGATACATGTTTCACACGTTCAACATTCTTGTAGGTTTGAAGCATATTGAAAACCAAGAAAAACAAAATATGGAAGCGATGACAAATGGTGACAATGAGGGATGCTCAGCTGAAATTGGTTTCAAAGGTTCTGGTGACATTGAAATGCATGAGGCTGGCAAGATAATTGGTGAATCTGTTGCACTTGAATCTCGTTTGCGTCTTTTGAATGATGCACCCAATATTACCCTGGAGAATGCTAATTCGTATACATGTCATTCTGATAGAAAGTGCCTCAATCAATCAGGTGTGTTGCCTAGTCATATGGAGGTCAGAATCAAGAGCAATGGGAGTTCTATGGATGTGTGTGATGACAATCAACAAATTGGTCAGGTTGACAAGACAAAAAATGGTATTTCTGGTGCCCCTGATAATATAATGGCAGAACTGCTTGTGCAAACTAGCCATTGCAATATTTCTGAGGTGGAAAGCAAATCATGTGTAATATCTGGTGCCATTTCTGAAGCAGCTAAAAGTGAAGTGCAAATGGAAGGAAGCAATGTTAATGAGGACTCGACATCTCTTGACCAGAATTCTGTACAAGACTTGACTGTTGAACACCTTGGAAAGCTTATGGACAGCACTGTCGAGGCCAAGACTAAGACGATTTCATCTGTTGTATACGACCCAAAGGTGGTCACAACTAAACAAAGAGCAGAAGATGTAAGTGATCATTGTAATGTTAATGGCACTGGGCCTGATGCTTATGGCATGGAAGGTGTACTTGCCAGAGCTAGCAACCTCTCTCTTTCCACTTCTGCTGGTGCTTCTTCTTCTTCAAAGCAGTCTTGCATGAATTGTGGGCATCGTGCATCAACAGATATTGTATCTCCTTCCTGTGGAATTGTTTCTTGTGAAAGTGAGCTGAAAAGATCATGTGATAAAGCAAATGATGATCGTGATTGTCCAGACGTAATTTCTGAAATGTCTCTAATGCATAATAATTATCCTATCCAGAATGGTTCTGATTCTGGGGATAATCATGCTTCTGCAACCCAGAGCAGGTCTGAATCCTTATGCAGTTCAAGCTCTGTTCCTAATGTCATGCTTCAGTGTGCCTCCGGGTCGGGTAACTCATGTGATACGCCTGAGGCAATCATTTTGTCCAACAAGGCTAGTTGATTTATGGTTTTTCGTAACAGGCGTATGTGCAGCTAGGAATAGGTATGCTCAAATTTTGGGTTTGGAACTTAGCCTTGTCAATGAGGATGCCAATAGAATATACAACCTCTTAACTGTTTTGTGAACGGTTGCAGGCTCCGGCAAAAGATAATCCCAGCCATATCCCACAAAAGTTTTGTGCTAGTACATATCAGAGTAGGTTTAGGCCAATTGTAGAATATAACTCCATCTTTAATATGGATTTTATTGAAATGGTTGATATTGATTCCCATCTCACTTGTATTTAGTTTATATTTTGGTAAAATGGATGAAAAGGGGACAGTTCCTTGAGGAAAAAATAAAATTCTCTGATGAAAAATGCAAATAATACATGGATTGGAGTAATTGGGTGAAAGAGAGGGTGGTAACTAAACAAATAATACTATTAAGTAAAAAAAGAAAAGTTTTGGTAATTAATACTTTTAATATTAAAAAATTAATACTTTTAATATG
>JANIHY010000002.1:7630223-7642658 GCA_027479065.1 Erythroxylum brevipes
AAGAAAGTTCATAAAATTCAGGAATCAAAGAATTGCTAAAATTAAATTTAAACTTAACCTACCCATAGCCCATCTAAGCTAGAAAAATCAAAACCCTAACTTAGAAATCCCAAAATCAATTTGGGTTCATCTTTCTCCTCTTTCTTCCTTCATTTTCAACACAAACCCTAACCTCTATTTAATCCCCTTTTTGAATCTAGCATAAAAAGATGAAAACTTACTTCCAATAAGTAGATTTCTCTTCTTTTTCTTCTTCTTTCTTCTTCCTTTCAAATTTCCTACGACTCTTTCTTCCTCTCTTCTTCTTTTTCACGTTTTCTCTTCTTCTTTTTGGTTCCTACAACACCTCCCTTCTTCTAATTCAAACAAAATTTTATCTCTTGTTTTACCCATTTTCTTCCAATTTTTCCCCTCCTTCACTTAGGCTTTCCAAGTTTACCCTTAATTTGTCTTATATGTCTCTACTCTTTCAACCCAATTAATAATATAATTCTAACACTTCATTCTAAATTCTAATTTCCATTCAATGCCCCATTCATCCTTGCTAAATTTAAAGACTCAACTAAAAAATAATAATAAAACAATTAAAGCAAAATAAAGAATAAATAAATAGATAAATAAATAAATAAATAAATAAATAAATAAATTTTGGGACTCAACATCTACACTATCCTCACTATATTTGTTAGCTCCATAAAGCATTATATGGCCTCAAATAAGCTCTTCGAGCTTTCTTTAACCACTTAAGTTAGAAGGCTTTCGACCTCGATCAATTTCATTTCTTCTCAATTTGATACTTATCTTTTTATTCACAAAACCTTGTCTTACAACACCTTTCTTTTGGTTTATGTGGATGATATCTTGGTCACTTGCTCTTAACCTTCCTTCATTACCTCACTTTTTCATAATTTCAACTCCTCTTTCTCCATCAAAGACTTAGGTTCTATATATCATTTTCTTGGAATTAAAATTAAGCCTACTTCTCATGGTATTCTCCTTACTCAATCCTAATGTATTAAAGATCTTCTTTTCTGCATAACTCTTGATAAGTCCAAACCTATACCCATACCTATCACTTCCAATCTTCAACTTTCCAAAAATCATGGTACAATACTCCTTGATCCAACTGAATACCAAAGAACTATTGATTCTCTCCAATATCTTTGCTTGACTTGACCTAATAATCAATCTATTGTCATTAAAGTATCTCAATTCTTACAATGCCCTATTGATATCCACCAGACTGTGATCAAACAAATTCTAAGATATCCTCGCTCTATCAACTCTCATGGCATTCACTTTAGTAAGGCCACCTCTTTTTCCTTATAGTTTTATTGTGATGCTGATCGGGTCAATTGTTTTGATGATCTTCTTTCTACTTTCGGTTGCCATATATTTTTTCATCCTAATTTTATCTCCTAGAGCACCAAGAAATAACTTACAGTTGCTATATCAAGTGCTAAAGTTAAGTACAAGAGTATAGAGTATTTCCTTTACCTCTACTGAGCTTTTGATGTAAAAGAGCTTAAAGTATATAGAAGAAATAAAAGAGGAAAAGATTGTCAACTACAAACCTTAATTTAGTGTGATGGAGATTAGGAATTGAGTTAACATTAAAGACAAAGGTTGAAATTTAGATTGTGTTAGGATTCCTTAATAGATAAGAAGTAGTGGTAAGTTAAATATGTTATTAAGTTTTACATATGTTATCCTAGTTGTATAGGACTTATAAATTTTTTTTATTATAATAGGATTTGGATTTGTTAGGAGTCCTTTCTTATTAGAATAAGGGTTCTAAAGATTTCTCTATAAATATATGATTCAAATTTTAAATTGACAAATAATCTGAAATTTTTCTACAGACTTGAGTTTTCAAATAGAAGCTATGGTGCTTTCTTCTAAGAGTGATTTTTAGATCTTAAGAGTGATTTGTAATGTTTTGCTCTCTATTTTTGTGTTCCTCACTAAATTTTGACAAAACTAACCTAAATTTCAGCCATCTTAAACCTAAATTTTGGTCATATTAAACTTTGAAATTCTAAGTCTAAAATTTTAGTAATAAAACCCTGAAATCCCAACTATATCAAACTGAAGTTTCAATATTCCTAGGCAAAATTTAACCCTATAATTTGATATTCAACAACCTAATATCAATTATTTGTCCTAATTTTATGATTATTACATACTGGTTAACACTTCTTCTATTTGTACCACATAAATTTGGCATCAGAGCTTTGATTCACAATAATAATACATAGTGGAAGGCATATAGAAGAATATTTAGTGGCTTAGAGCGAGATGAAGTACTTATGAATATTGCAAAAAAAATTGGACATCGATAATCCTAGTTCACAAGGTGCTTTAAAAACTAACTTCCAAGTAACATCTCCCATAAGAAAATATGTTCAAATTTTTTTGGAGAAGTTAGACAACCTTGTCATACATTCCCTAAAAGTCAAAACTTTATCTAGAGAAATTTGTACCAACCAATAACATATATTTGATGTTGAACATGGAGAACGTGGTAATACACAAGATGAAGAGATTGGTATTGATCAACAATATGAAGCGTAAGAGAAAATCTTTGTTAAAAAATTATATAATGGTTTTGATTCCTTAATTTATCAAGCAATACCTTAGGGGAAGTGTTTATTATGGGTGTTGAAATTAATGACAGATCTCTTTTAATCGATCAAATAGAATCTTCAAGCCTACATACAGATGGTGCTCAAATACTTGATATGAGATAGAGAGTTTGACAATGAGAGACGATCAAAGCATTAAAGATAAAAGGAAAACTTAATAAAGTGGACTTTTTGGCAAATCCTAAGTTGAAACAACTAAACAAGAAGTTTAAACTAGGAAGTTGAAATGCCTATACTAGAGGTTGAAAAACTTGAACAACATGCTAAAACCTTTGACCAACAAAACATAAGGACAACATGATGAAATAATAAGGAAGCAAGCTAAAAATATTAGACAACAAGCTAATATACAAAACGATGTTGAAAAGATTAAACAACAATTGCTTAGGGTTTTGAAACTTATTAGTTCAAAACTTGATGATATCCTCAATGTTATTGATGAAGATTGTGTTGTAGTGGCTGATGAAGGGGAAGTAAACTTAAATGAAGATGCACAATTAGTACAACATAGGAATAAAGAAGAAGTTGTGAGCACACGTGCAAATTCAAAATTTAGCAATGATGGCAAGTTAGTGCAATTAATTATAAGAAGTAGCAATATATATGTTCTTGGTGCCTATGTTATAAAGAAGTCTTGTAGTTTGCGAATATATTGGAATGACTTATGATATTGTATATATTGATAAACTCTTCTTCAAAGAGGTTGTATGTTTCTATAGATGACTTTTAACCATTGTCTTTGATAGTGATGTAAAGTTTATGAGTTATTTTTGGAGAATAATGTGAAAAACATTGAATAATAAGTTTCAATTTTTTAAGTTCTTTCCATCTTTGAACTGATGGAAAAACGGAGGTGGTGATAGAAGCTTAGGGGATTTGTTAAGATGTTTGGTTGGAGATAATGTGAAAAATTAGGATCTAATTCTCCTTATAGCATAATTTGCATATAACAGTTATAAATAGGTTTACTAGTAAGAGCCCTTTTGAGATAGTCTCAGGAGTTTAAACAAGGAAGACTATTGATCTGGTTATTTTACCATAAACAACATGAGTTAGTGTTGAAGCTAAAGGTTTTGCACAATACATAAGGGACATCTTTGATGAGATACGATGAAAGATAATAACCAACAAATTATCTTATAAAGAACACACTAATTAACATCGTTAATTGGTGGAATTCAATGAAAGAGATATGGTGATGGTTAGGATTCGTCTAGAGTGTAAAAAAAAATAAAAAATAAGAAACTTCATTCATGAAATATTGGACCTTATAAGATTGTCAAGAAGATAAGTGTTAATGTTTATGTTTTGTAATTACGAAGTGATATAGGAATTAGTATTATTTTTAATGTTGCAAACTTAAATATTTATCATGGATATGATGATGCGCAATTTCCTATTGCAGCTGTGAAAATTCCAACCATTCCTGATCTTAAAGAGGTGATAAAGGGTGCTCTTGATAAACACGTTGTAGGCACCAGAGATAGAGGATATCAATCATTTCTTATCAGGTGAAAAGGAAATTTCTGACAATACTTAAGTTTTATAATATGAATTTAAGAAGTTAAAATTAGACTCATATGATCAGTATTTATCGTATTTTGTTTAGAGGATGATTTCAGACAAGCTGGCGAGAATTAATGCAAAAAAACTTAAATTATATAGAAGAAATAAAAGAAGAAAAATGTTCAAACAAGAGCTTTAATTTGGTAGGATGAGGATTGAGAATTGAGAATTGAGTTGACATTAAAGATAAGAACTAAAATTGAGATTGTATTAGGACTTTTTATTAGATAGGAAGTAATAGTAACATAAATATGTTATTCTATTTTACATATGTTATCCTAGTTGTTTAGGATTTCTAAAATTTTTATTAAAATAAGATTTAAATTTGTTAAGAACCCTTTCCTACTAGAATAAGTGTTTTAAAAACTTCTTCATAAAAATGTATATATTTAACCCTTCAATGACAAGCAATCTGAAATTTTTCTACAAACTTGATTTTTCAACTGAAAGGTATGATATTTTTTCTAGGAGTGATTCTTAGATCCTAGGAGTGATTTTTTAGTTTTTGAACTCTTTATTATTTCTATTTGTAACTAAATTTCAACAAACTTAACCTAAATTTAAACCATCTTAAACCTTAATTATGGCCATAATAAACCTTAAAATTCTAAGCCTAAATTTTCAGCAATCAAATCTTAGAACCTCAACTACACCAAACTGAAATTTCACTATTCCTAACCAAAATTTAGCATTGAAAATTGATATTCCAACAACCTAATATCAGCCACTTGTCCTAATTTGATGATTATTAGCTACTCGTTAATACTTTTTTCTATTTGTCTTACATCATATTTGTTGGATACCTTCCCTTTTAACAAACTTGACTTGTCTAACCTTATCTTGGAGCTACCTTTCTTACTTCACATATGGTCTCTCATGATCAACCAAACATATTGAAAATAATATTCACTTCGTTCGATATTTGGTTGCTTGTAAAGCTCTCCATGGATCAAATTGTTGATGTCATGACTAAAGACATGTCTTCCTCCACATTTTATCGAGACAAGCTTACAATCTCATCCGATCGTTCACTTTAAGGGGACTAATAACATTTCCTATCAAATCTATTCACACTTACATGTATTTATGAGTTTTTATCAATTATATTGATTGTAAATCTTCTTTCATGCTTATCATGTACATTTCAATCATGTATATTCAGAATGGTGTACCACTTATAACAAGAATGATGTAACACACAATTTAATCAAACCTTCTTTTGTGCTTATCATGCACATTTCAACCTAATCTCAGCCACTTGTCCTAATTTTGTGATTATTAGCTACTAGTTAATATTTTTTCTATTTGTCTTACATCATATTTGTTGAATACCTTCCCTCTTAACAAATTGACTTGTCTAACCTTATAGTGGAGCTACCTTTCTTACTTTAGATCCAGTCTCACATGTTCAACCAAACATATTGAAAATAAAATTCACTTTGTTCGATAATTGGTTGCTTGTAAAGTTCTCCACATTTGACATGTCTCCTCCTTGGATCAAATTACTGATGTCATGACTAAAACCCTGTCTTCCTCTGCATTTTATCAAGATAAGCCTAAGTCTCATCCGATTGTTCACTTTAAGGGGACTAATAACATATCCTATCTAATCCATTCACACCTACGTGTATTTATGAGTTTTTATCAATTATATTGATTGTAAACCTTCTTTCGTGCTTATCATGCACATTTCAATCATGCATATTGAGAATGGTGTTCCACGTATAACAAGAATGATGTAACACACAATTTAGTCAATGAAAACAACATCATATTTCAGTACTACTTTTCAAAACTTTATCAAAAACCTTATTGTAAGGTTTAAGTCTTGACACAATGACCTATCAAGAGCAGTTTAGTCATATATATATAAATGGCACATATACAAAAGGGTATTGAATTATAAATATTATTTTAACTCTATAAGATACCATTCTTCTTTTAATACATTAAGTTGCATTTTTTTGCGTCAAGTTTCTGAGTTCAGCGAGAGTGACGCTTTAGGTGTAGTAATCGCGTCCATCTTAGTATATAAAACATATTCAAATAAAACAAGTGTTAAAATATCAAGTTACATTCAGAGTCGTGGATGTAAGTAAAGCCAGTGAAATAATATACAAAAGCAATATAGAAATAAAAAAAAGACAATAAATAAAGTTGAAACCAAATTATTTTAGATGTTCACATATGTATGTATGTATGGTCGAAATGAAGAAAATCCCTAAGCGCTAAAAAGCAAGCGGCACTGCACCGATTTGCCTTCTAACGGAATTTCAACGCGTTCAGCTCTGCTAGTCAACCGCTGCCAGCCCATGCCAGGAAGTAATAATAAAATCATAAGTTATAAATAATAAAATTAATTATATATAATAATAACCACTAAAAATTACTAAATATCAACCATATACGTTTATGTCAACCTAAACCTACCCCAAACTGTTGCATCGACGGAATTGGCCAGACAAAGACAAGAGAGTGAGTAATATGAGAAAGCTACATGACCTATACACAAAAGTGTAATATAGTACTTGCCCAACGGTAATTTCAACTTGATTTAACTATGGAAGACATCCATATGAAGGCTAAGCCTCAATTCTTGTGTGTGTATATATATATATAATATTAGAAACATATACTTGGATCAGGATGATTTATGCATATTAATATTTTAATTTTTCTTTAACTTATCTTTTGCCCAAATGATTTAAACAACTAAAAGATCTAAACCCACAAATATTAAAAGATCTTAGGATTTTTTTTTGGAAATTAAGAAAAACTGCGTTAAAAAAATGAGTAGACTAGGCTTTAGAAGAGTTTAAACAAAAGGTCGTACAAAGTTGGCTAAAACCTGGTTAGTAGCCTAGTCCATTTAGAGCAGTCTAAGGATTAAGGAACCACAAACAATAAGAAAATGGAACCATTACAAATGTCTTTGGAGCAAGCACAATTCTCCTCTATGCTAATCATCCACTAGACCCCACTTGGTAGAATATGAGAATTCCTCCACATCTTGGTCTGTTTTGATGAGTGCAATCCTTTGCTGTTATTGGATTTATGTTTGAAATTAGCCCATTTCTTGGATCAGATCAGATACAGGCTCTAATTTTTTTAGGTTGGACTTTGATTAAATTAAATCTCATTATATGAATATCTCTAATTTGTCAGCATGCCAACATCCAATATGGGGAAAAAGGGGATGCATCGCCGTATTGGACATCATCTATTATAGTGTTTAACAATGGATGAAAATTATTAATTTTTAAATTATAAAAAGCTACTTAAAAAATTCAAATCCAAAACATAAAAGAATGTGTGTGTACACATATATTGCCATCAATACATTCGAATGATAAATAAATGAACTTGTATTCAAATGACTTTATTGAAACTTGTGATCGGAGAAGAAATTTTACTTCATCTTCAAATTAAAAACCAAACAATTCTAAAATTTGAAAGTCAAGTATATTTTGTGTAATAATTTGTTATTTTCATCAACCATCAATTTTTAATAAAATAGATAATTATATTTTCGACAAATAACAAAAAATTATATTATAATTGCGACGACACTAAACTTTTTATGGGATTCATCTTTTTTTAAGAGACACTTCTTATCAGTTGTAACCTATCTTCCAAAAGATACCAATTTTCTTGTGTATGATTCAGTTGTAATTAATCACTTTAATAAAAAATCCACTCAAAAGTTAAAGTGATTATGGATAAAGAAGTGTCGATTGTGAGTATTGAAACTGATTATAAATTTTTGTTTAGATTTTCACTAGTGGATGATGTAAATGAATAATTGTATGTCACCATATTCTTACTGTTAGGAAATTATGATAAAGACTGATAAAGACTCTCGAACTGCTACAGTAAAATTCTCTCTCGAACTACTACAGTAACTGCTACAGTAATTTTCTTCTGCTGCGGCTCCTGGCCTCTAATCACCATGAGCTCACCAATTCCACTTGCTTCTAATGTTCACACAGCCAAAAAAGTCCGAGTCAGGGAGCGCGAGGAAGACCCTCCACCCCCTGACCAACCGGTCTCTCCGCCCCTATAAGCTACAGCGCAGCGGACTCTGGCATTCCTACTCCTGCTCACAAAGTGCACAACCTCCCCTGGCCAGATGAGGCACCCATTGAACTGTCTGAGGGTGACATTACCATAGTCCAGGGGTCACATGGCTTGGATATTGAATTTTCACCTACCTTCTGCAGTCAATTGGATACGGTCTAGGCTTCCACGGTGGTGGTCAAACTTTTGGGACGTAAAATGGGATTCAACATGCTCAGGGAGTGTATTCTCGCACTGTGGCATCCTACGGGTCCCCTGAAAATTGTGGACCTCGAAAATGACTTTTACTTGATCAATTTCAAAGAGGAACGAGATCATATTCATACCTTGACCCAGGGTTCGTGGATTATTGCCGATCATGCCCTATCAGTCCAACCGTGGACTCTGGCATTCCGCCCCTCCAATGACCGTATCACCCACGTTGTTGCTTGGGTTCGCTTCCCGTCTCTTCCTATCGCCCGATACCATACCTCCATTCTCACATCCCTCGGAAATCTAGTTGGCAAAACGGTCAAGATAGATTAGAATATGCAGAAGACCTACCGGGGAAGGTTTGCTCGTGTCGCCGTTCTCCTTGATCTGAGCTCTCCTCTTCGATCGATTGTGGAACATGACGGGGAGGCCATCCATGTGGCGTACGAGGGCCTCCCTGAAATCTGTTTCCACTGCGGCTGGGTCGGGCATGGCTCCGAGCACAGTCCATCCCGACCCGTAGCCCCTCCAGATCTAACGTCGTCTACCGATAGCTTGTCCCAGCCCACCCCCACCGTTGTCAGTAGACCTCCGACTGTCGGTCCACCCACCTCTAAGACTTACGGCCCCTGGATGCAGGTCACGTGCAAAAGCCGTCGTCCTCCTCCACCTCCCACTGGTACTCGTTGCGACAGACCCACGCACGTGACCGCCCCAGGCCCTAGCTATTCGAGGTTCACGGCGATCTCCTCTCTCGACTCGCACGACGCCCCAATGGCCTTCTCCCCAACGGTCACCTCTCCACTCACCCACGCAAGTCACATCGTGTCCGCTCCTCACCCAAGACCAACCAAATCCCTATCCTTTTCATCCAGGCGGGACAAAAGGACAACGAGGGGATCGCGTCGTCAGGCGCAAAGTTTAATCCCACGCCAGTCCGCCACGACGCCGTTTTCTTCCCAGCTGGGCCCATCTTCAGGCCAGCCTGCCTCCTTGGCCCAAACCTCCTCTCTTCCTCCCCAACCTCCTGCCACAATGGGCTTCCATCCTCCAGGCCCACAACCCTAACAGATCAGGACCCAGGACGACACCAGTCCACAGCCCAGTCTGATGCACGTGGCTATCTCCCTGCCCTCGCACGTGGACCTTGTCTTATCGGTCCCGTCACTTCCTATCCCAATCCCCGCGAACCCAGATCGTCATGCGATGGAGGAAGATCCCACAAAAACCATTGGTCCCGTGGACACGTTTGCTCCGCCACTTGACCCCGATGCCACTCCTCCTCGTCCCCCGACCCAATGTCCGATCCCCTTAGTGCTGGGGCCTCTCCAGACGCGTCCGACATGCCAATGATGGCTCTAGCCCCTGACCCAGCGCCCCTACAATGTACGGACCGAACTGCGCCCACCGTTGATTTCCCGACTGGTTCGAGTTAGTTCCAATTCATCGCCTTTATGAAAATTTTCATCTGGAACTATCATGGGGTTGGAGGTCGTCTCTTCAAGCCTATCATGCGGAATTATCTCCTCCTTCACCAGCCTAGACTTGTGGTCCTGATCGAGTCGCGTATCAGTGGTGCCCGAGCTTTGCAAGTTATTCGGGCTTTGGGCTTCAGCTCTTCTTTCTGAATCGAGGCGTCGGGATTTTTGGGAGGGATTTGGCTGCTTTGGAAGGAGGATATCGATGTCCGTATTCGTCTTGGCCACCGCCAGTTTGTTCATGCTCATGTGGAGTGGGACCGCCAGTCTTTTGAATTTACTGCCATTTATGCCAGCTCGACTTACGAATTACAAAAATTCCTCTGGCATTATCTCTCCCACCTTACTACGCACATTACAGGCCCCTGGCTTCTGGGAGGGGATTAAATGCCAAATTAGAAAGTGCCGACAAACGCGGGGGTTCCTGGACCCAACCCATCGTTAGCACTCCCTTTCGCGACTATATGCTCCAGTGTCATCTGCAAGACCTCATCTTTTTTGGTCTGCGTTTCACTTGGAGGAAGGGTTTTGTCCGAGCATGGTTGGACCGGGCCTTTGGATCCCCTTCTTGGTTCTCGATGTACCCCGATACACGTGTTTTCCATTTTCCTTTTCTGAAATCCGATCACCGGTCTCTCCTGGTTACTTTCACCGCTCTGGACCCCCCCAGATCAACTAGTCGCCCTTTTCGCTTTCAATTTGCTTGGCTTACCCACGATTCATTCTCCCAAGTAGTCGCGGCTAACTGGCACCCGGATTCCTCCGATTTTTGTGGCACGACTAGGATTTTTTCAAATCACCTCCAACACTGGAATGCCACTAAATTTGGAAACATTTTTCATCGTAAAAAGGGTCTTATGGCTCGCCTAGAGGGTCTTTAGAAACCTTTGGAGGACACTGGGTCTCCCTCCCTCCAGGCGCTTGAGGTCCATTTGTGGACTGATTTAGAACGTGTCCTCCTTCAAGAAGAACTCTTCTGGCACCAGAGGTCCAGAAGTCAGTGGCTAGGCCAGGGGGATCGAAATACTCAGTTTTATCACGTTCTCACCCGCACCCGCCATCATCAATCCCGATCCATTTCTATTCTTGACGCTAATGGAGATTTTATTTCTGACCCAGCGACTCTCCGTGGCCTTGGACAAAATTACCTGGAGGCTTTATACCGAGTTGATGGTCAAGCCGCTACCCCTGGGGCCTCACTCGCCCGCTCGATCCTGAAGAAATTAAGGCAGCGTTTTTCTCCATGGCTCCTACAAAGCCCATGGTTTCGATGGTTTTACAACCCTTTCTATCAATCCCAATGGGAAACTGTGAGTCCTTCCCTGATTCATTTCTTGCAGCGTCTCTTTCGTCAGGTGGTTTGGGAGTCTGCGATCAACCACACCATCGTAGTTCTCATCCCTAAGAACCCTTCCCCCACTTCGATGTCACAATTCTGGCTTATCGCTCTTTGTACCGTGCTCTATAAAGCTCTCACCAAGATCCATGTCACTCGACTCCAACCGTATCTCCCTGAGCTCGTTGCCCAAACCCAATGCAGTTTTGTTCCTGGCCGCCACATTACTGACAATATCATTATCACCCAGGAAGTGTTCCACTCTATGAACCGCAAAACTGGTCGGCGAGGGTTCCTAGCCATTAAAGTGGATCTCGAGAAAGCTTATGATTGCCTTGATTGGGACTTCATCCACGATACATTGACGGCTGTGGGCCTTCCTGCCTCGCTCATCTTGCTCATTATGAAATGCATCACCATGGTTTCTTTCCATGTGAGCTGGCATGGTGAGTTGAGCGAGACCTTTCGATCATCTCGGGGGATTCGTCAGGGTGATCCCCTTTCCCCCTACCTCTTTGTGCTATGCTTGGAACGGTTTGGTCATGCAATTTCACATGCGGTGTCCACCGGAAGGTGGCAATAGATTCGTTTGAGTCACCACGGGCCTCCCCTCTCTCATTTATTTTTTGCTGACGACCTCATTCTCTTCTCTGCAGCATCTTTTAACCAAGTTCAGGTGATTCGACGTGCCCTGGACTTGTTCTATCAAGCTTCTGGCTAACGTGTGAGCTCGGATAAATCGTGTTACTACTTCTCCAGGAATGTCCCGCCTTCGACCCGTCGAGCCTTAAGCAAAGACTTAGGTTTCTCCCTGACAACCGATCTCGGTCGGTACTTGGGGGGTTCCTCTCCTCCACCAACGTGTCACCAAGCGCACTTACCAATACATACTGTATAAGGTCCACCACCGATTAGCTGACTGGTCCCCCTCCTCTCTTTCCTTTGCTGGCTGACTCACCCTGATCCAATCGATCTTGGTGGCTATCCCGAGTTATACGATGCAGACTGTCCGTCTTCCCCGCGGCCTGTGTGATGCCCTGGAACAGGCCATGAGGCAATTTTTGTGGGGCTCTTCTCACGATCGGAAGAAGGTTCCCCTCGTCCCCTGGGAGGAGGTCTGCCAACCCAAGGAGTTGGAGGT
>JANIHY010000002.1:7645582-7656037 GCA_027479065.1 Erythroxylum brevipes
CAATCAAATAAAAAAAAATTTATAACATAAATTTAACAATTATAACTATAAATTGACCCTATGTTTTAAAGGGTTATATATGCAACAAAGTAAATGGTTAAGGTATAGTGTTGTATGAGATTGAAAATAATGAGGCATTTTTTAATCATTCCCACCCTACATAATCTTGGACTTACTTTCATATACTGTTTTCTTCCCAAAAGTGATTTAACATAAGAAAATAATAAATTAAGAAGGAAAAGTATTGCAAAAGATAAGGAAACCTTGTAGTCTTTAGAAGCGATCATCCCGATTGAGGAGAAGATGGTAGCGACAAAAAGAAACGCCATCTGAATCTCAATAACAAGAGTGTATGTAACGTGTTGCTTGGACTTTTTGAATATCAATTCAAGAAAGGGCATCAAAAGTCCGAACAGGAGTGCCGCTAATACTGCCATAACAAACCCTAGAGCATATTGTTTTCCAGTTTCACCTTTTGGTTTGTCATTACTGGAATGCATAGCCAAAACTCCAGCTCCTACCGTCAACAGAAAGATGGCGTTTATGGAGTATGGAGTGAACTTTTGTCTGACCAAGATGAAAGCAAATAATGCAACAAAAGCCAACTGACTGGAAAGGATCAAAGTAGCCGTTGAAACAGGAAGACGACCCAAACCATAAGAGTAGAGATAGTTCGATGAACCATTGATAAGCCCACCCAAAGAGGCAGCTAGGAATAGAGGACGATCAATGTAGAAGATTGGAGTGTTGGGGTTTTTGGATCGTCGATGGAGGTATGAAATTGCCAGTGGGATCAGATTGAGAGGCCAGCCAACTGACTGGAGCAAACTGTTAAGCCAGATGCTTGCACCACCATGTAGGTAGTAGACTCGAAGAACCAACGGACCCCCGCAAGAACCGACTGTGAAAAGAATGCAGTTCAGTAGTAGGAGGAGTCTTTTCGTGACGGGGTTGCTAGGTTCCTTTTCCGCCACTTGAATAGTTGTTGGATTGACAGCTTCATTCATATCGACGAACTTAATTCCCACTTGGAAATCAGTCAAAAAAGTATGAAATCTCAGTGAATATAAATATATGTATTTTCTCAAGTACAAAATAGATCAACAATCACCATACCTTTAACAAGGTGACAGAGAAGTCACACGATAGACTTCCGTAACGTTGGAAACAAGACGCTACAGACTGCAGATTTTATGGTTAAAACTTCAAAGAAGTTAGCGAAGCCTGTGCACGAGGCTGAGAAGGGAAGAGAAAAAAGAGGTTAATGCGTTTGAGCTTGCTACGAGCCTACGACAATCCAAAACCCACATTTATATACCCGAAGGAAAGCGATTATTGCTTGCATAACAGCTGACGCAGTAGATCAAAACCCTAGCAGGCTAACAGTCAATGGGAGAGATTAATCTCAGTTTAATGATTACCACTTAAGCTATTTTACCAAGTGAACTCCAATGATTATATTTTGAAAGTTAAAACTCTGGTCTTTTACTTCCAGTAAGGTTCGTAACTAGATCACGTCCACAGGAGTGCTTGCCTCCATTATTGTCATAAATTTTTCAACAGAAACGACCCTGTCCTGACAACTTGACTTCCCCCGATAGTTTAGTATAACGGAATTTCAACACAGTCTTCTGTTTTAGGAATTTCGATACCGGAATTTCAAAGTGCTGTGCGTTTATTTTACCTCTACCAGTCAATGACTTTTCAAGTATATCATTCTACGATATTGGGTTTTTCTTTTTTCTTTTTCTTTTTCCCTTCTTAAAATAAATGGGTGAGGAGTGAGTGAGCTCGAATTTATGAACATTTTAGATAATTTATTCCTAATTAGCCAAAGGAAAGCTATATAAGCTAAAGTAAAGTAATTGAGAAGTGTTGGAGTACACGTATAGGATTTTGTCTCACATGTAAAGAATATATATACCCTTGAGCATGCATAAAAATCTATTGAGTTAATTCTCCTATTACCAATTGATTTTATGATGGAATTTCATTTGGGTTTGTTCGTGTTCAATTTATTTAGACTCAATTTTACAAAATTTAACATAATATCATAGCAGGTTATTTTTAAGTTAGTTGTCATCACCTCGACACAATAGATAGTGTCAATTGTTGGGTCTTTTAGCCTACACATGAGAGGGGTGTAAAGTTTAGGTTTGAAAGAAATAGAAGATGAGAGAAATTCGTTGTTATTATCCTCACTATGAAAAGACAAATATACAAGATATTTATACTAAAGGTTACAAGCTAATTGAGACAAGTAAATAGTACTAGATTACAAATATATCACGAGATATACACCTAATTTATAACTAATGTATTGGATTTATATTAAACAATAAAAATACAATTTCACATTCCCTTACACGCCCCCGCAGAAGCCAGAATAGGATGAAGGTGAAGCTTTTCATGAAAAAAATGAAACAATCGGATGTCCAATGTTTGGTAAGATCATCAGCTAGCTGATCGGCACTAGATAAGATGAATTTAACTGTGAGACGACCTAGCTTAACTTTTTCACGTACAAAATGGTAATCCAACTCCACGTGTTTTGTTCGTCCATGAAAAACAAGATTTGCTGTCAAATATACAACACCAATGTTGTCACATCAGAGTTGCGCAGGAAGAGAGCGAGGAAAACCAATTTCATGAAGCAATGATCCCAACCACATAACTTCTGTTGTGACATTAGCAATGGCTTTGTATTCACATTCCGTGGAGGAGCGGGCAACTATTGATTGCTTCTTTAAGGACCATAAAATAAGATTATCACCCATATAAACCAGATACCCATCGGTGGATCGACGATTATCCGAACAGCCAACCCAATCGCTATAAAAAAAGACCTAAAGTTGAATACTATTTAGTGAAAGTAAGACTAAGAGAAGCAGCACCACGAAGATAGTGAAGGAGACGCTTGATTGCTTGCCAGAGAATATCACTTGGACTGTGCATGAATTGAGCTAACTTGTTGACAAAAAAGGCAATGTCAAGCCTGGTGAGAGTCAGATACTAAAGAGTGCCAAGAACTTGATGATATTGCTCAGGTTGCAGATGAGGAGAACCCATGGCTTTACTTAGGGCGGGAGCTGTGGACATTGGTGTAGCACACGAATTGGAAGTAAGCATATTGGTTTCACGAAGAAGATCCTCCAAGTATTTTGTTGATTGAGAATTAAGCCAGTAGGTGACAGAGGACGTGAATGCCTAAAAAAAATGCAAAGGGCCCATATCCTTGATAGGAAACACTTGTTTAATAGAAGAAACTAATCAAGTTTAGTAGCATCATAACAAGTTAATAAAATATCGTCCACATACACGAGGACATAAAATTTCAACGTCCCAATTGTGAGATAGAAGAGAGACGTGTTAGCCTTGGAGGGTGTAAAACCAAGTTGAAGTAGGTAATTGGTGAGTCGTTTGAACCAAGCCCTAGGTGCCTACTTAAGGCTATATAATGATCGTCGAAGTTGATAGACATGGTGAGGAAATTATGCATGGTGGAAGCCTGCCGGTTCTCCATGTATATTTCATCCTCCAAGTGACCATGAAAAAAAACATTGGAGATATCAATTTGTCTAATACGCCATCCATGAATAGTAACTAATGATAAAATAGTGTGGACAGTAGTGAATTTATTTATAGGAGAAAAGGTGTCATGATAGGCCACACCTGCTTGTTGAGCATAACCTTTGGCCACTAACTGAGTCTTATACTATTGAATATTGCCATCAGGATGCCTTTTAATGTGAAACACCCATTTGTTGCCAATAATGTTTGTGTGGAGGTTGGGGAACTAGTCTCCACGTTTGGTTCTCAATCAGTGCATTGATTTCATCCAACATAGCTCGACACCATTTTAAAATTGATGTTGCTTGGGATACAATTTTTGGTTTTTGGGTAAGATAATTCGGCTTAGTGTGAGCTAGGTGAGCTTGCCATTTGGTTTTGGTAATGGGCCTAAGTTCCATGACATGGCTTCAGATTGGAGTAGATTTCGGTTTGGCTAAGGGTTGTGCATTATATTGGATAAGATCAACCAAAAGATTTAAACCGAGAGAGGATGTGGATAAAGAAGTATTTTAGGTTAAAGCATGAGGTAAAAATAAGATAGGCGGTGAGGGTGGGGATGAAGGAGAATATGGAGATGAAGATAGAGGCTGATGTGTTTTTGGTAAGGTGAGTGGAAGATATTTGGATAAAGGTGTTTGAGGTTGACGTGTGTGTGGGAGGGTGATCGTGAGAGATTTGGATATGGATGATTTAGGCTAATCTTGTTTTTTAGGGGATAATAGCGTAAGAGATTTGGAGAAGGGTGATTTGGGTTGATCTTGTTGTTGATAGGATTGAGATGATAAGGATTTAGGTGTATCTGGTTATTGATGGGATAAAGATGAGAAGGATTTGCATGTATCCAGTTATTGATGGGTTAAAGAAGGGATTTTCGTGTATTTGGTTGTTGATGGGATAAATATGAGAAGGATTTGCGTGTATATGGTGAGGTTGAGAAGATAGGAGATAACATAGATGTGGGTGGTTCGTTTGAAATAAGAATCGAAGGAGAAAAACAAGGAGTAGAAGAAGAATTAGGACCCATACCTGATGAGGTAGTTGATGGAGGACCGAAAATGGAGTGCACAACAGTGCTAATGTTGAGCCAGGGAGCTTGTGTAGGCGCAACACTTGAAGGAGAAGTGACAGAATTAGCATACAAAAAAATGTGTTCATTGAATTTAACATGACGGGCATAATAAAGTCGACTTGTTTTCTTGTCAAGACATCTATAAGCAACGTGATTTGGATTGAGTCCAAGATTAACACACATAATACTAAAAGAAAATTTATGAGCTTGATACGATCGGAGCTATGGAAAAATCATGCAACCAAATGGTTTGAGTTGTAAATAGTTTTGAGTTTTTTTGTACAAAATTTTAAAAGGAGATTGTTTGGAGGGAACATGACTCGGTAAGATATTAATAAAAAAATACTTTGTTCTAATGCAAAATTCTAGAACTTTAAAGGTAAAGATGCATAAGCAAGTAAAGTTAATGTAGATAAATTAAATGACGAATTTCCCGCTCAACCGTGCCATTTTGTTCATGGGTATATGGGCAAGCAATTCTGTGATGAATACTAACTCGTTTAAAATATGCATTTAATTTCTAGTATTCACCTCCCCAATCAGAATGGAAGGATCAAATTTTCGCTTGAAATTGTCTGTTAATAAAATTTTCAAATTGCAATAAGATACCATAAACCTCAATTTTATTTTTCAAAAAATACACCCAAGTTTATCGTGAAAAATCATCAACAAACAAAACCATATACTTGTGGCTATGAAAAGAAAGAGTAGGAGATGACCCCCAAACATCTGAATAACAATATCAAATGAAAAACGACAATATCAAATGAAAAACGACTCTTGTGTTTAACAGCAACTAAAAGACATTTTTCCTAATAGACAACTAAAACAAGGACTCAACTTGAAGGAGTTACTAAAAATGCTTTGATTTTGAACCAGAGTTTGAAGTTTCTTGAAGTTAGGATGATCGAGTCTAGTATACTACTCATCAAGTGATGCGACCTTAGCTGCCAAGGCCTGCTTAACTAATTGCAGCTTGTATGCTCCGTCCTCACTGGGTCCTTACATCGATACCTTCTTGGTTACTTGATCCTTAATAACAAAATGAGTGGGCTAAAATTCAAAGAAGCAAGTGTTATCAGCAGTAAATTTTTGCAATGACAATAGGTTTTTGACAATTTTTGGAATGCAGAGTACTTGGTGTAAATGTAAGGTATCCGTTTCAGAATTAAGCTGATCATTACCAGTATGAGTGATCTATAAGCCCTGACTATTACCAACGTGAAGACTGTCATTCCCATTGTAATCTTGAGCAGTTGTTAACGCCTGAACATCAGGGGTGATGTGGTAGTTGGCAGCCGTGTCAATATACCAAGCTTGTTGAAATTGAGGTGGCATTGGTGAAGCTTAATAACCAAAAGGGGAGTGAACACAGTTGGCTTCTGGAAAATTATAGCGGGGTCCAGAATTGCGTGATTGATAGCCATAGAAAGACGGAGCATTCCGAGGCACATATCTGCCTCAACAAGTGACAACCGTGTGATTCCCTTTTTCGTAAATTTGGCAAGGACCCCAAGGTCACTGCTGGTTGCTGTTCTGAAACCCATTGTTACCTTTATTACGTGGTGGTCTAGGTGAAGAATAAGTAGGGGTAGGAGTGGCTGATGGAGTGGAATTCTTGAGAACCATATTAACCTGTGGAGTATGAAGGCCTTGCAATAAATTCTCATGGGCAACTAATTGCCCATGCAACTCATGAAACGAGACATGATCAAGACGGAGATTCAGATTAGTGATAATTGTGTGATATTCAACACCAATGTTACAATATATTATTGCATTAAACTCAACAGGTGTAAGTGGCTTACCTACGGTTTTAAATTCATCCACCTTGGCTTTTGCTTTTTGAAGATATTCAGAGATGTACATATCATTACGCTTAAATTCTTGTAATTTAATATGTAATTGAAGTTGTCGATTTGTGACATGGAACTGAAGGTGTGCGCAAGAGCTGTCCAGACCTCTTGTGCAGTTGTAAGTCCAATAATATAAGGAAAGATTTCTTCTGTCAATGATGAGAAGAGCCAGCAAAGGAGCATCTAGTCTTTCTTGAACCACTCCTCATATGCAAGATTTGACATTTCATTATTAGTAAAACTGAGAATGGTAAGAGAAGGAGAGGGATCGGAGAGAAGATACGTAAGATTCTGATAATTGAGAATGGGCAAAAATTGAGTCTTCCATTCCAAGTAGTTTTTGATGTTCAATTTGACAGAGAAGGAATGAGAATGAATGGAGGTAACGGTAGAGGGAGGAGGTGGATTGGCTGGCGGGGCAGCAATAGAAATAGTGATAATAGCTATCTCGGGTGGAGTAGAGGTTATTATTGTGACTCTGATACCATGTAAAGTTTAGGCTTGAAAGAAATAGGAGATGGGAGAAATTCTTTGTTATTCTCCTCACTAGAAAAGGCAAATATACAAGATATTTATACTAAAGATTACAAGCCAATTGAGATAAGTAACTAGTAACATATTACAAATATATCATGAGATATACATCTAATTTACAACTAATGTATTGGATGTATATTAAACAATAAAAACAAAATTTTACATTCCCTTACAAGGGGCATGTTATAATATAAGTGAGAGTTTGTCTCACATAAAAAGAATATCTGACCTTGAGCATGCATATAAGCCTAGTGAATTACTTCTTTTATTACCAATTGGTTTTAAGATGAAATCTTGTTTGAGGTTATGAGTGTTCATTTTGTTTGGACCTAAGCTTACAAAATTTAACAAGCAGCTTTGTTCATGATTTTAAAAATTTACCAATACGAGATGTTTATTTTTTAAATTAGAATTGTGAATTTTAATAATTGTATAAAATATAGTTTTAAAATAATATATCATTAAATTAGAATGATATATTATAATGAAGTAAAAAACTAATGAAATTAGAATGAGAACCATAACCATTATTAAGTCAAATAATGAAATGTGTGACTTTGTGCATTAAAATTTTTAAATTTCCCTATTTTATTATAATGAAGGAAAAAACAACTTACAATTAAGAATGGAGCTATTTTTGCTCAACGTTAAGAAGATAAAAACCCAAATTTAATTTAATATTTTATTAATTTTATTTTGCACCAGTCGACAAAATAAAGTTTATTACATCAAAATGCTCATTATTAAATTTGATCCCACCCAACTAAATTTATAGCTCCAACCCCGCACGTAATAAGTTCGTGACAGAGAATTGCCCACGAGTTGACTTCTTCTATCAATATCTCGTAATTAATTGAATGGACATGCCCCATACTACTAGTTATTCAATTAGCGACTCCATTAAACCAAGTTGATAATTACAAATATGAATTAACTGCCAAATTATAAGATGTGAAATGAATAGATTTCAAGTGGGATAAGCATAAGCTGAAAAGAAAAAGATGTATATATAAAAATGAAGGTATGCACGTAAAAGTTTACTATTTAGTTAGTAATTAAGATTAATTAACCAGTAGGTATACTTTCATAGCCCATCTAACTTATTGATTAAGACTGATCGATGAGATTTTCGAATTAATTAAAGATTAAAATTTTAAATACTCGCATTATTCCAAGTAACTAATAATCCTTCGTGACAAACGTGGTAGACATAATAGGAATTGTCAAAAGAGAGAAGAAAAATATGTGTATGTCCATGGGCATGACGACCACATGCTCAATTGTTTTTATATATATATTATTAAATGGATTTATAAATCTCAGATATGGCCTTTTGTTTTTTTGTGGTATCAGATTGTATATTAAGAAGCTACTCTAACCAGTCGTTTCGTGCATTATTGCCATGAAAACAAAAGGATGCGATCAAATTTCTACCAGTCAGTCAGCGGCTCTAAAATGTAAAAGCTGTCACGCTTGTTACTATCAATTTGGTTTCTGACTTCAGCCAAATCGTCTGATCTGTGCATGTGATTCATACTCCACTCTCTTTTATAAATAAATATGAATTGAGCTGGTAGCATTTCTTTTAACGCGATGCACCGACCAACCACAACAACAATCATCGGCAACCCCTGTTACTAATTAACCCACGGGTTCAATTTAAATAAATTAATAATCCAATTTTATATGCAACACTCGAGAATAGAGGTTTTTTTTTATAGAGAAGTTTATAAAATAATCACGATTAATTTTTAAATTTAATCTTTTTAGAGTGTTTCATATTGAATTCTGAAAGAATAATATTATACAATTTCAATGAAACACACTCATTTCACATTTAATCAAAAACTCTTTCTGTATGATGATTATCATATTTTAAAACACTTATTTATGACAATTGTTTTGTTTAATTGGTTTAAACAACTAACAAAACTATATATTATATTTAGATATTTATTCTTTTAACTTAAAATATTTAAGGGTGAGTTATTATGGATGTTCTAATTAAACTATTGCCACAAACAAAATGATAAGGTAGAAGAAGGATGACAATCCATACGGGCAACAGAACGAATACGGATAAGAAGTGGATATGCTTAACTGATTAATTTCAATCCAAGTTGACAACTGCGTTCTACGTCAGATTCAACATGCACATGATCATGCGAGACGTCCAAATTGACCCGTAAAGTTTAGAGAGTAGAGCCATATCAATCCTGACAAACCAGCGGAAGAGACGGGCGCCGTTAGAAACAGTACAAAACGAAAACGGCCAAAAGAGCCGTAGGTATTTAGCCATTTATTTGTCGGGTCTGTGTTTTAGATTGTGGGGCCAAGTTTTTATCCCGTGGTTTCTACGGTTCTATTATCGAAGCATATTCCAGAAATGGTGTTATAAATATCCCAACTGCTAACAGAAAATGTCAGTGTAATCTATTATTACTCTGCTTCCTTGTCGTCCACGAATTTGGGACGCTCGGCCCCTACCCATTCTGTATCAAACAGTTCATTAATATTTTACTAATTCACGGCAGCCCCTGGTCTTACCTTTAGCGAAAACAAAATCTTTTTAATTATATAAAATAATTAATACAAACCATGATAAAGCAGAAGTTTAAGTCATAGAATCTTCATCATTTTTTTCTTCTATTCTTTGAATTATTTCTAAAACCAATTTGTCTCAACCATCGTAACAGTATAAGTGTTCGACTTCTAATAATATTCACAAAATAAATTAAGAGAACTCTGTAACACTTACTGAGGAGATTAAGCAAGAAGTATTAACTCCATAGAGCTTAGATCTATTTATAATAGCTTTTGTTCGTTTTAGTAATTTAATTGAAATTAAATTCTATTTTCAATTAAACTTTAATCAGAATTACAAATAATTTTAATTAAATACTAATTATATCAAAATAAGATCCAATATCTCATATTTAATCCTAAAGTTTTTCAAACTTTACAATTAGGTCCAACTTGATTCAATTAACTTTATTTTCTTCAACTCCTTCTTCATATGAGACCCATTAGGTTTCTAAATACGTTGGCAATGATTATAAATTATAATTATAATTCACAATTAGAATTGAATTAGAATTAGATAAATTAAAATTTCTTCTAATTTTAAGTCATAGAATCTTCATCATTTTTTTCTATTCTTTGAATTATTTATGAAACCAATTTGTTTCAACCATCGCAGCAGTATAAGTGTTCGACCTCTAATAGTATTCATAAAATAAATTAAAAAAACTCTGTAACACTCACTAAGAGGATTAAGCAAGAAATACTAGTTTCATAGAGCTTAAATCTATTTATAATAAATTTTGTTCGTTTTAGTAATTTAATTGAAATTAAATTCAAATTTCAATTAAACTTTAATTAGAATTATAAATTATTATAATTAAATACCAATAATGAGAT
>JANIHY010000002.1:7800190-7815362 GCA_027479065.1 Erythroxylum brevipes
CACGAATTAAGAGTCAAAAAGTACATTAAGAATCATAAAAGTGTAGCCAATTTATATGATAAACTTGGGTTCAATCAGTCCGCCAACAGAGATCGATCGGCCATCAGAGGTCAGCCAACAGAGGTCGGTCGGCCAACAGAGGTCGATCGGCCATCAGAGGTCGGTCGGTCGGTCAATACCCAATCCGACCTTCAAACGTTTAACACTCATAACTTTTTAGAACTCCATATTTTACAAACTTGGTACCGATGGAAAGATAAAAAGAAGCTCTACAAATTTCATGCAAAACTTAAACCCAAATTCAGTTTCTAAATGGGTCAAAAACGCCACACAAAGTGACCGTTCATCAACTTCATCTTAAACAGCATCAGAATTTGTAAACATCTTAACTTTTCACTCCCTTGTCTAAAAATTCCATACTTTATATCAATGGAAAGCTAAAAATATAATCTACCACTTTTATGAAGCATATAAAGCCAAAATCAGTCTCTATAGTGGTGAAAAGTCACAACAAATTTTTTGCCTTTGAAATCAAACCTAAACAACATCAAGACTTCGATCGATCATAACTTCTAACCCCGATATTGAAAAAGTGAATATTTTATGGCATTAGAAAGATGGAAACACAAGCTACAACTTTCATTAAGAATACTTTGGCCAAATCCATCTAGATCAGTACAGATTTGCCATTTAAGTTTCTGAACACCATTCCAACACATCAACTTCACATATCAACACACTAACACACTACTACAAACTTTTCAACTAATTCCTCTAAAACACAATTCAAGGCTCCAATAAACTATTCCAAAGCCATTTCCCAACATCAAACTCAACAATAAATAAAATGAGCATATACATTTTTCTTTCACAAAAGTCATACACAATCATTCACAAAACACCCATTTCATGTATTAACCTCAAAATATCATTGTAATTGCTCCAATTAACATTACCCAATTCAAAAATTAAACACCACTAATTCCTCATTTAATTTCATTTAACAAATCAAGTCTTCACAAAAAATTCAGGGTCCAACAATATCCCCTGTGCATACTCGCATAGAATATAATTTAGATATAAGTTCTCCTTACATTAGCAATAATGCTGCCAAAATTCACTCACGCAGTTGGATACTTTATATCAAACAAAGTACATACATTCTTAGTAGCATACTCTACCTCCTGTGCTTGAGTTTCCATTAGGGTTATGACTCCAATATTTACTTTTGAATTATTACTTATTCATTTCCGATTTGTTCTTTCATTGATCATCCTTAATATAAACTATCTGATATGCTTAATCTAACTCAATGAAATTCTTCTTCGAAAGAAGGTTTCTTGCTATTATCATTTATACTGTTCATGCAATCTTTATCAACCATTTGATATCATCATCACATTATCAGTTATCCTCAATACCTCAAAAGGATAGATTTCTATCGTTCTTACAAGGTCATAATGTTCTAATCACCAAAACTCAATGAAGCAATGAACATAATTACTGCCGCATATGCCTGGGTAGGTATCATCAAATTCATCTCATTTTTTTTCACATATTTATCTCCAACAATTCACCAATTTATATCTTACACAATTGATACTTCGATCTCCATTGATCCTAGATGACATTTTTTCTCTTTATCTTCGAATTCATTACTCATTGTAACATCATTAACAATCTCAATTCCGCTAACATCTTTTTATATTAGATCTTAACTTTTATCACAGTAGTTAAACAATCATTCTAACTCCCAAGTTCAACCTTTTAGTTCCACCTTGCTTATATACCTTAAATCTTGTCATTTGCACTTATGTATCTATTTCTTCTCAGTCGGTTCATGCAAATATTTTGACATCCATATCAACCCAAGTATGTATCCACAACAAAATTCTGTCACCATGTTCACTAACATAATCACAAGTACTGCATCTATGTCTAACATATCGGACTACATAATATCCATAAGCTTTCATTTTCTCACATTCTGCCAGATCATAAATCTCTTCTTACTAATCGCCTTTACGATTGACACATATTCTGAAAATTGCCCATGTAAGATCTCAATTCTAGGCTCTGATATCACACATGTTGGACCCCGCTTCTAAAGGCCAACATTCGGAGTCATAAGACGTGTGTTTGTGCTTGTTACCATGTATGGTTATTCTAATTAACCCTCATTAGTCATCCTCGATTCATCTTCACTCTCTGATACTACAAGTGTCGAGCCCTATTTTTCAAATCATTCTTATACTAAAGCAAATTTCTATACTTAGATTCCATCCAGATATTAAAAGTCTTAGGGACTGAATCAGAATTCGACATCTTCATATAATTTTTAAACCTATGTCTCTAGTTTACTCCACATTGAAAATCATCTCCATTAGAACCCTACAGATCCATATATATTCAAAATGTCAAAACATGCTCTGTAAAATAACACCAATTTATACTATTCCAACAGATTCTCTCACTTTACTTCAATCAAACCTTTTTCCAGTCAATTCGGAATGCTACCAATATTTTTTTTATGGAGAGATAGTACAATTTATTAGGAATCTATTGTCTCAAGGATCACTTCGTTTAGAGGTCAGATGATAAAGATTGGGCCGAAGGAATCAAACAAGGTTCCGTCCTCAATCATATTGATCCTGATTCGAGACAATTTGCATAACTTTCTCTCCAAATATCATATTAAGGTGTTCTTTGGACGGTTTGAAAGAAGACTTCAAAATATACAACTTCATGAATACTTTAAAGATAGATTTTGTCATCTATAGGGTCAAAAGTGGACCAGAAAATAGGGTTAGACGAAACTAGATGAAGGATCAGATGAATTAGGAAAATTATCATAACTTTCCTTAGAGATGTCGGATTAAGGTGTTCTTTAGATGGTTCCAAAAAGGAATTCAAGATCTACAACTTTCATGAAGACCTTGAAACAAATTCTATCATTTGAATGGTCAAAAATGGGACAAGACGATAGGATGAGATGAAACCAGAGGAAGGATTAGACAAACTAGGAAAATTGTCATAACATTCCCTAGAGATGTCAGATTAAGGTTTTATTTAGTTGGTTTGAAATAGAACTTCAAAATCTACAACTTTTATGAAGACATTGATGACAATTTATATCATCTATAGGGTCAAAAGTGGACCAAACAATAGGGTCAAATGAAACCAGATTAAGGGGCAGACGAATTGGAAAAATTTTCATAAATTTCTCTACAGATATTAGATTAAAGTGTTCTTTGGATGGTTCAAAAGAAGACTTCAAGATCTCATGAAGACCTTGAAGACAAATTCGATCATCTATAGGGTTAAAATGGGAGTAGATGATAGGATTAGATGAAACTAGACGACTGGTCAGATGAATTGGGAAAATTATCATAACTTTCTCTAATGATATCGGATTAAGGTGTTATTTGTATGGTTTAAAAGAGGATTTCAAGATCTACAATTTTTATGAAGACTTAGAAGAAAAATTTTATCATCTATAAGGTCAAAAATGGGACCAGACGATAGGATCAGATGAATCCAGATGAAGGGACAAACGAATTAAAGAAATGATCATAACTTTCTCTAGAGAACTCGGATTAAGATGTCTTTTAGATGATTCAAAAAAGGACTTCAAGATCTATAACTTTTATGAAGACTATAAAGACAAATTCGATCACCTACTAGGTCAAAAATGGGACCAAACAAAAGGATCAAATGAACAGTGCACCAAACGATATTACGTTATCACCAGATGATATGATGTCATCACCAGACGATTTGAGATCATCACCAGACGATACTTCATCACAGATGATATGACATCATCAGACGATACAATCTCTACTCCTCAGCATCTCCACTTATAAGCATCATAACTTTCGACTCATACTATATACCGTTGGAAAGTTAAAAAGATAAAATACAACTTTGTCTAATTCAACCTAGATTAATCCAGATTTTACCTTAAAATCAGAACACGAATTTTTCCCTATGGAAGACTTGAAAATTTTACATTGTGTAGACTTAGAATGTCCTGAGCATAACTATTTAGCTACCAAAATGACTTCATTAAACTCTCAAATCTCAATTCATTTGTCTCATCACCTTCAATTATATTTGATCAGTCATATATATATATATACATATATATATATAAGTCAACAATTCATATTCCAAAATCATTTACTCAAGTTGATAACTTCTTCACGTATATCAAATTTTAACTCACATCATCCATACATCATTCATATTTGATTAACATCAAAAGAATAAGGTTTTATAAATCGTTAATAGCATTCCAAGCTACATTACATCATCGTCTCAAAATTTCAAATTACAAAAGGCTCTTGAACAAACAAATTTATTACTTTCCCGAAACCAACTCAAAATACAAAAATAAGCAAATTTGGAGAAATTTCATTAGGCTCTTAATTACTTGATCTCTTAGTATTGCCTGAAGATGGGACGAAAAAAGGTAAGCTTAAAAGCTTGTGGATAATATTTTATAACAGAAAAATAAGCAAAACCTTTGAAAATTTTTTACTTGTCACAGAAAAATTTCATTGAGTTCATAAAATACATGCTTCTCATTGTGTAGTCAAATTCACAAACTTGTTCACAGATCATAGACACGTAAACACATCAGAATGGTTTAGGAGGTCTATAAACAAAACATACTATACATTTCCCATAAGGGTCCTGTGTAGCCATGAACAGAATATACTAACACAATTCCACATAATAGTCTTATGTAGTCGTGAACTTATGAGAGTCCATGAAGGAGCTCCATGCTACTAGCAGACAAGTGGGAGAAGCTTTTAATGGAAGTGCACTTGACAACAGAATAGACCAAACCAACCCACATAACATGTATTTCATATCTTGTAAACATATTGCCCAAATTGGCACTTTTCCGAAACTTGATTTTTTTTAAACATGAGATATTTCAAAAACATGATTTTATAAACATGTTATCTTTTTTAAAATCACTTTCAAAGTCTTTTTATAAATCATCACACAATTCATATAACAACATATTGCAATTTCTCAAATCATTTAAAAGCAATAAATGCAACACTTATGATGCAATTGGAAACATTAAACATTCTTGATTAAAAGAAAACATTAGCGACTTATTTACTCTATTATAAACCTGTACCCACCTGATTTCCTTGCTTATAGGCTTGCTCAAAATTCTTCTTCTCTTGTTCATCTTGCCTCTTTTGATACCTTTATACAATAACAAAAATCTCACTCAATAGGGTTTTCAACTGAAAATCCCTCAAACACAATCACTAAAATTTGTTCTAGAATACTTAAACCCAAACATTTTCTAAACTCTATGAACTAAAATCCTTCCAAAAATCTAAAAGTTTTAAAAATGATCTTATCTTCATTCTTCACCAAATGAATGGATCCTTAGCTCAAAGGGAAGCTCTTCTCTTCCTCTACTTGTTTCCCTTCTTGAGCAATCTCAAAATCTCTCTTAAAGACTAACACAATGGAAACCCTAGCTTGTTTTCTCTTTTTTCTCTCCTTCTCTTTGTATTTCTTTCTCTTCTTCATGACACTCTCTCTTTTTCTCTTCAATTTTTTTTCTTTTCTCTGTTTAAAATGCAAAACAACACTTTTTCTTCCAATTATGCCCTTAATGATTGAGAAATGTCCCATTTGCCCATCCATTTATGCCTTATGTCTTTTATGCTTAAGTGTCTTGCCAAAAGTACCTTTGAACATTCTGACATAACACTTTCTTCTATAAAAAAGTTCCTCATTTTCTTACTTTTCTAATGACACCAAAATCAATCCATTTGGTTCAAAACTTTAAAGTATTGCCCCAAACATTTTTAGATTGTTCTTATTCTAACATAATATACTATACCCAACTTCCATCCAGAATTTGAACATCTTATGGATTGATTCAGATTTTTATTTTTCATATGATTTGTAGCTTCATGTCTCTAATTTATTTTGAAACAAGAATCATCTTATTCGGAGCTCTACCGGTTTAGAAATCATCAAAATACTGAAGCATGTTCAGTAAAATATCCAATTCATACTCTTCCAATCGATATCCTTACTTTGATTCAAACAATATTTTTCAAATCAATATCAAAAGCTTTAACCCTTCATGTAGACATAAAAATAAGTATGTTAGGAATCTATGGGTTCAAGAATCACTTCATTTGGAGGTCGGATAATAGAATTATGGCCGAAAGAATCAAACATGATTTTGTTCTCAATCATATTAAACCCATTTTGGGACAAAAGGTATAACTCTCCATACAGATGTCAGATTAAGATTTTCTTAAGACAGTTTCAAAGAGGACTCTAAAATCTACAACTTTTGTGAAGGACTTGAAAACAAATTCTATCGTCTGAAGGGTCAAAAGTGGACCATACAATTAGATCAGATGAAATCAAACAAAAAAGTAGACAAATTGAAAAAGCAGATGAATTGGAAAAATTGTCATAATTTTCCTTACAGATATCATATTAGAGAGTTTTTTTAAATTTTTTGAAAGAGAACTTCAAGATCTACAACTTTCATGAAGACTATGAAGACAGTTTCTATCATATGAATGGTCAAAATGGAGCAGACAATAGGTATAGACGAAACCAAATAAAAAAATAGACGAATGGGAAAACGCAAATGAATCAGGAAAATTGCTATAACATTCCCTACAGATATTATATTGAGGCATTCATTATATGGTTTGAAAGAGAACTTCAAGATATATAACTTTCATGAAGACCTTAAAGACAAATTCTATTGTATAAAGGTCAAAAATGGAGCAGACGATAGGACACAGAAAGTCAAACATAGCAGAAGTAGAAAGTCAAACATAGACGATATGACGTCATCACAGACGATTTGATGTCATCACAGATGATACATTTTATAGACAATATGATGTCATCACAGACGATATGATGTTATCACAGATGATACATTTTACAGGCAATATGACATCATCATAGATGATATGATATCATCACAGACGATATTATCTATATTCCTGAACATCTCCAATTATAAAGACCATAACTTTCACCTCCAATGTCTAAAATTCTCATGCTATATACCGTTGAAAAGATAAAAGAAAGATCTACAACTTTCTCGAAGGCAACTTTATCTAAATCTATCCAAATCAATCCAGAATTTTCCTTGAAGTCAGAATATGAACTTTACATTCCTCCACCAATGTGCTGCACCCAATTCTCAACTTCATGACAAATTTTGAGATTCTTAAAGACAGAATTTAAATTCAATATCTTCATAAGAAATGTAGCCATATATTTCTAGTTTAATAAAAATTAAAAATCATCTAGTTTGGATAACTATAGAAAAAGTTGTGATTAAAATACGGAAGCATACTCTGTGAACATTTTCCAGATCAACCACCTATTTTGTTTCACAATCTTTCCTTAACACAACTCATACCAAGATCGCCTTTTCTACTTCATTTACTCCTCATTCTCAACTCCATTTTAAATCAATATCATCCATAAGAAATTACAGTTTATGATTAATCATGAACACTAATAACAGAACACACACACACACACACATATCCTTCATCAACTTAGTACGCATATTCAACTTCATTTTTGCTTTTATTATGCTTCTAAATTTCACCTTATTTCTTCCCATTTAAAAATCTCTTATCCACCAGAAACACCAAAGCAAAACATGGACCTATCCACATTTCTCATTTACTACTTTAATCTTGTCTATCATTTATAACTCAAAAATTTTCATTCATTTGTTATTTACTCATGACTAATCACCAAGATTTCTCATTTAATAGTTCTAATCTTCTAAAAAAAGTTTGACGTTTAACAATTCTCCCTCCCTAAAAAAAATTCCATCCTCAAAATTCTTACCGAAGTGATCAAACAATTGGAGGTAATGCTGTCTTATGTTTTCCTCAGTCTCCCTAGTAACTTCTTCACTTGAATAATTTTGTCCAAACTACTATATTCAGAAAAAAAAACGCTCGATTTAGTTGCTTATTCAAATCTCCTATGATCTTAATTGATTCCCCAATGCATCTCAGGTTTCTTTCAATTTCCTAATTGACTTACCTTTCCGGAATTATTTTCTCCATAGTAGTTACCTTTTCAGCATAATCACCTATATCATACTTCCATTGCGTTACTCTGATTCATCTCATGATTTTAACTATAGAAATCCTAGATTATCTCACCATATCCAAATATAGATCTTGTATGTACTCAATCACATTAGTCACTAATGTAACCACATTATCATCTGGGTGCTCCTAATAACTGGTCGGCAAAATCTTGAGGACTTCTACATATATCACTATCATTTGTTTCACTTTCCATACGTACGTTCTAAATCAATTTAGAAGCATAACGTATAGCCATCTTAACTTTTTGATATCGAATTCACTAACACAATCTCATATCGGATCATAACTCTTATCACATCAATTAAACAATCATTCTCAATTCCATGTTCAACCTTTCAATTCCACCTTGCTTATACATCTTAAATCTTTTCATTTCCGCTTATGTCTCTATTTCTTCTCATTCGATTCATGAAAACCTTTTCATATCCATATTAATTCCAGTACATATCCACAACAAAATCCTGTCACCATACTCACTAACATAATCACAATTACTGAATCTATATCTAACATATCGGGCTACGTAATATTTCTTATTTCTGAATATCCTCAAACTTTCATTTTCTCACATTTTGACAGATCATTATCTCTCTCACTAACTCTATTATCCCGAACTCTTAACAATCGCTCTTACGATTGACACATATTCCAAAAGTTCCCATGTAAGATCTCAATTTTAGTATTCTGATACCAAAAACTATTGGGCATCGCTTCTGGACCCAATGATTCGGTCCGATTACTGTCGTGTTTATTTTAAGTGACAATTGGATGTTCAGTCCTAGTTATATTGAGGGAGGAGTGTTAGAGTATTCAACATTGAATAAAAATGAAAATATTAAAGGATTAATAAATGATAAAAGTCAACTAACTAAATAGTTAGTTCTAGTCATTTTGGCAATGGTTAAGCCCAATTTTTATTAATAGACCTTACACTCTACCCATACTAAAAATTCTAATATCACTCCAAACCATTGAGACAAGTTTAGGCTCTGATACCATGATAAATATGGGCCTAACTTCACCCCAGAAGACACCTTGCAAGGAGAGGTTTGTCGTACACTTATAAATTATTTTAACATTCTTCACTTGCTTAATGTAGGATTCTTGACAGATTTCAATCCACTTAAAGTTTTCTTATTGTATCTTATCCGAGTAAAAGTAATCAAGAAGTTGATAAATTTGTTTCTTATGAACCATGTTTACATTAAAGTAATCATAACATAGTTCGCATATGTCATTTAAAATAAAAGGAAAATTTTGCATGATTATCCCACAAGAAGATGATGAGATAAGAAATGTACATGACGTTCTTAGTGATCCTGCTAAAGAAGAATGGTTGCAAGGAATGAAAGAAGAAATGACTTCTTTAAGCTTGAATCAAGCATGATACTGAACTTTAATTTATATTCTAAAGCAGTCTTTAAGGCAATGGTATATTCATTTCCATAACATAATCATTTCGTAAGATTTTCATTTCCTTGATGAAGACCATTGTGTATGTATCAAAAGATCAAAAGATAAATTTGCAATTTTATCTTTATATGGGAATGACATTTTGATTGCTTGTAATGATTGTGAGTTTATCAAGCAAATCAAACATTGATTGTCATCTGATTTTAAGATGAAAGACATGGGTGAAGCTATATATATTCTTGGAGATAAGATTTCAAGAGATCATTCAAAAAGATTATTATCACATTCTCAAGTGACTTATATTCAAAAGATCTTAGAGCAATTTCATATGTAAGATTGAAAGCCAATAGATAATCTTATTGTTAAAGGCGAAGGATCCAACAAGAAGTTTTGGCCACCTATGCCACAAGAAAGGAAAAAATGAAAAAAAAATCACTACTCTAATACAATTGGAAGTCTCGTGTATACCATAATGTGAACATGGCCAGATATTTGTTACGTTGTTGGGATGATGAGAAGATATCAGTCAAATCTAGGATAAGCACATTAAAAAGCAATAAAGATAATATTAAGGTATCTAAAAGTTACTATTTAGTATGTGTTGTGTTATCAAGGTAACAACGAAACTATACCGGGTACAAAAATGCATATTGGGTGGCATATTTAGATGAGAGAAAATCAACCTCCAAATTTATTTTTTTACTTAACAATGATGTTATATCGTGAAAAAGTTTAAAAAAAACAATCATGTGTTGCTTTATCCACAATGGACGTTAAATTTATAGTATTTTTAGCATCAGTATAAGAATTCGTGTGAAAAACGATTCTTGGTTAGTTTAGGGGTCACTTAAAGCGAAACTAGTCCAATAATAATCAATTATAATAGTAAACATCGATCACATATATTAAAGACCCTAAATTTTATTGTAAAATCAAACATTTAGATACACGTATAATTATGTGAAAAATATAGTTGCAAGAGGAGAAGTGAATATAAAGTATATATCTATACGAGATATGTAGGTAGAGCCAATATCTAAACCAATTTCCTAAGATACATGCATTGGGCATATGAAGTCACTAAGATTGCATAGATATTGAAATGTATTTGAATAACATTTCTCCATATATATTCATTCAATGTATTTTCATGTTTAAATATAATGAGTTGATATTGTTTGCTAAGTAATAAACATTGCGTACTACTTGATTATAAAATATGTTTATTTTATATGATACGTTTTACATTTGACTCAAAGAGTATGTTAGACATATAAAAGATTAGCCTTCTCATATAGGTAGTCACCAATAGTATTTGTGATGACTGAAGATGAGGCAGGTGCTAAAGTTACTATCAAGGTAATAATGCTAGCATAAGAAACTTAAACCACAAATGCTACCTTAAAAGCTAATTTAAAAGAAAATTGGTTTAAAGCAATCATATGGTCGTTATATCTATCTTATGTTGTTAGATAAAAGTTCAGAAAAATAAATTTAATAATAGAAAGGTAAATTTAGATTTAACATTAAGTATTTTTAAACCAACACCTGTATGATATTGCATTAAACAAAAAATATATGTTATAAATTAATAGAATACTGTAGCATATGACTCTTATTATGTATGCAGAAATGACCATAAAAATGGATTAACTTAGGATATAGGATCTCAACTTATATTATGTAAGATCTTAGAGATTAAATTATCCTCATAAGCAAGCAGCTAAGATGAGAGAGGAGATGGAACGGCTTGCTAAGATGAGAGCAAAGATCGAGCAGATGACTAAGATGAGAGAGCAAACGGAGCAGATGGCTTAGCTTAGGCAGGAGATGGAACAGTTAAAGGGAAGGCTTAACAGTTCAGAGCATCTACGATTACCACGACATTAGCTTATCCTTGTCATTTGTTTTCAATTAAAAATATAAGATTTGTTCATTGTTAAGTTTTTATTATTAAATTAAATACTTTATACATTATATATATTATTTATTAATTTTCTCTTTAATCAAATTATATATGCTAATTAATATATTATGAACAAATAGTTGGTAACTCATAACATTATACATTTATAACATGTATAACAACAACATAACATTGGAATTTAATTAACAATATATATAAACAGTTTTTATCGATGGACAAATATTCCGTCGAAAATGTTATATAGATTTACCGACGGTAAGCAACACCATCGGTTAATTGGTTGAGGTTTTTTAGGTAATTATCTTCGGTTCACCGACGGAAATTAATCCGTCGGTGAAATAATTAACTTAATATATTCCGTCGTTAAATTATTTCTGACGATGAATAACCGTCGTTAATACCGTTGGTAAAATATAGACGGAAAATGTCAGTCGGTAATTTTAACTACGATCACTTTAGCGACCGATTAATTTCTCGGGCACCAAAT
The DNA here is from genome assembly GCA_027479065.1 of Erythroxylum brevipes. Taxonomy (NCBI): domain Eukaryota; kingdom Viridiplantae; phylum Streptophyta; class Magnoliopsida; order Malpighiales; family Erythroxylaceae; genus Erythroxylum; species Erythroxylum brevipes. The sequence goes on from JANIHY010000002.1 coordinate 7,812,177, forward strand.
TCCGTCAGTAATATTAATTACCGAAGAAATTTCTCCATTTATAGATGAAATTTCCGTCGGTAAATAATATATTTCTTGTTGTGCTATATGTGATTTTTTTTCCAAGTAATCACCTAAAAATCTTTAAACCATTAGGTTTTGTTCTATACTATCTGCGTGCCACCGGACTCATGATGACAATTCCCAGGATTCACGTCTGAATCTCTACTAAACTGTGACAGGTTAAAGAAATTTCTACCACGAAAGAGCGAAAAACGGAGAACTGGTCTTTAATAAACACTTGTTTATACAAATCGAATATTTTCAAAATGACATACTAAAAACCGATAAATATTTTTTATTCGGATTTCTTAACCTCCATATCATGAACATTCACTTGTTCATGCCATACATTAGCTTTTTACGAATGTCTTGCAACCCAATTGTAATGTGGTGCACTGGCATGACCGATCGATCTGCTTGTCAAACATTTGCCAATTAGATTCATCATCTCATCCTTAGACATTGGCAATTGAAGTCGGACTAGAGGTAGTTGTAGTAGTTGGTTCTTTATTGGTCATCATCTCTCTTTTTGCTCTAGCCTCACCATAAAAGTAAGAAAGAAAGCCCCAGAGACAGAGTCCAAGAGAGACAGCTTTCTCAGCTTGGAATTTTTCATGGAAGAAAACAACAGCCAGCACCTCCACGATTGAAAGAAAGCAGGAAAACATTATACCGCCAAGCATAGATGAGCCACAGAAGATGACTCCCGCCATTCCTAATGTTAAAAACTGATACGATACTGATCCCCAAACTAGAACATGACAATACTTAGCTTTTCCAAGTCCAAAATTCCTTGCTTCTTCCACAATATCCTGTTAAACATACATAATTACCTAAGATTATAAATGATGGCCCGCCTAGGTTATTAATAAAGAAACAAATATATTAAACTGAATATGCCTTAAATGAATCTCGTTTATATCATTGTATATACTATAGAATCTAAAAATTCATTTTTATAAATGTGTACAGTACTTATTTAGGAGTAAACTATATGATCATTATCTAATGATTTTTAATATTTTATAAAAATATATTTTACAACTTATAATATTTTGTTATCATCGACATAATTTTAATTTTTTTAATATTCTAACCCAGAGAAATTCTTTAATAATCATTAAATTTACAAATATACCTTAGACAAAGTGGTAACTTTTTTATACTCTTAGGTTCTTTTCCTCAAATGTGGTTGCATGATAAATTCGTTAAATCGGTTACAAAAGCACAAGCAAATCAAAGAATATTATAATCTAAACTATAAATTTTAAAGGGTTATATATCTAACAAATAAATTCATTTTGCTAATTAAAAAAATATAATCAAATCAAAGATTATTATTATAACCTTCACAATTAAATTATAAATTGAACTTAAGGTTCAAAGGGATACACGTGCAACTAAGTAAACGTTAAGTTATAATATTGTATAATGTATTAGATGAAAATGAGGCATTTTAAAATCATTCCCACCCTACATAATCTTGAATTTTAAGTTCATTTATATCATGTCCAAAAAGATCAAACATAAAAAGAAATAAATTGAAGAAAAAGCGTTGCAAAAGAGAGGGAAATTTTAACCTTGTAGTCGTTGGAAGCGATCATCCCGATAGTGGAGAAGATGGTAGCGAAAAAAAGAAACACCATCTGAATCTCAATTACAAGAGTGTATGTAACCTGTTGCCTGGACTTTTTATAAATCAATTCAAGGAATGGCAGCAAAATTCCCATCAGAATTGCGGCTATTACTGCCATAGCGAACCCTACAGCATATTGTTTTTGAGTTTCGCCTTTTGGCTTGTCATTACTGGAATGCATAGCCAAAACTCCAGCCCCTACCGTCAACAAAAAGATGGCGTTTATGGTGTATGGAGTGAACTTTTGTCTGACCAAGATGTAAGAAAATAGTGCAACGAAAGCCAACTGACTACTAAGGATCAATGAAGCTGTTGAAACAGGAAGACGACCCAAACCATAAGAGTAGAGATAGCTCCCTGAACCACTGATAAGCCCGGCGAAAGAGGAAGCTAAGAATAGAGGAAGATCAATGTAGAAGAAGCGAGTGTTGGGGTTTTTGGATCGTCGATAGAGGTATGAAATTGCGAGTGGGATCAGATTGAGAGGCCAGCCTACTGACTGGAGCAAACTGTTAAGCCAGATGCTTGCACCACCGTGTAGGTAGTAGACTCGAAGAACCAACGGGCCACCGCAAGAGCCGACGGTGAAAAGAATGCAGTTCAGTAGGAAGAGGAGTCTTTTCGTGACGGGGATCATTTTACTAGGTTCCTTTTCCGCCACTTCCATTATTGATGAATTGACAGCTTCACTCATATCCCTTGCCATAGCTCGTCGAACTTAATTCCCACCTGGAAATGAGTCAAAAAAAAAAAGATGAAATCTTAGAAAGTATAAATATATATATTTTCTCAAGTACCAAACGGATCAGAACTTAGCCATACCTTTAACAAGGTGACAGAGAAGTGACGATAACTATAGACTTCCCCAACTTTGGAAACAAGACGCTACAGACTGCCAACTTTATGGTTAAAATTTAAAGCAAGTTAGCGAAGCCTGTGCATGAGGCTGAGAAGGGAAGAGAAAAAGGAGACCAATGCGTTTTAGTTTGCTACGACAGTGCAAAACCCACGTTTATAAAGGCGAAGGAAAGCTATTAATGCTTCCATAACAACTAACGCAGGCTAGCAGTCAATCGGAGAGACTAGGCTCAGTTTAATGATTACCTCTTAGCTATTTTACCAAGTGAGCTCCCATGAATACATTTTGAAACTTAAGTTGTGGTCTTTTACTTCCAGTACGGTTCGCAACTAGATAGCGTTCACCGGTGTGCCTGCCTCCATTACTGTGGAAAAAATTTCAACAGAAGTGGCCCTGTCCTGACAACTTGGCTCCTTGACAGCGTTCATAGTTGGTTGGGCCTCTTAATTTATATACTTGCAGCAATTAATTGGATATTTAATTTATGTCCTTGCAGCAAATTAATTCGACATTATTTTGAATTAATGTATAACATTAGTTTGAATTAATAAAAAAGGTTTATTTATTTTTATGTATTAATTTAATTAAAGTTTTATGTTTTAATATTGAAAATAAAATCCTTGGAATAATTACTATATAATTAAAATTA
>JANIHY010000002.1:7946458-7961907 GCA_027479065.1 Erythroxylum brevipes
GTGGCGAACCACATCCTCACAGTAATGCGGTGGCGACCGAGCTTTGATCCCTTTGCAGCCATTCCTTACTATATTCATTCCCATTCCTATTACCATTCCCCTGTACGAACCAATCGCACCCTAAATTATTTGATTAGCATAATCTTATACAAGGAAATAAATCCAAAAAGATTAACAAGATCATTATGGATATCGTGAAATAAATAAGGCAAGTTCAATAGAAAAGTTCTTGAAAGAAAAGAAGTATTTATCATATGATTTTATTTTCATTTAAGAATTATATCGTTATTATATAAGGAAAATTTAATTTGAATTTTGAAATATTATAACATTATCATAAAAAACATCAATAATAAATCTTGAGCTAACAGTTTTCTCCTTTTGATGATGGCAACCAATAATAGATATATTTTCAAAATTCAAATGACAATAAAAGATTTTGAAAGATACCTGTAAACTTTATAGGTTCTGACTCAGTCATGATTAGAAGGAGCCTTTCTTACTTTTTTTAAAGTAAAGAGCCTATTGTTTGTAAGATAGCATATTACAGATACTTCACAGATTCAGTTCAATGATATTTCAACAGTTAATAGATCATAGATTAGTATTTCATCATGCTCAACATCTTGCAAATCAAGATATATAAACTTAACTCTTAACTCTCCCCCCTTTGTCATTATCAAAATATATCTACTCTCCCCCTGTGTTATTATCAAAAAGAAAGGAAGGAGATCAAACAGACCAATGAGAGTTTCACAAATATACAAGAATAAAATCATGAATAGAAACAATTGCAACTTTCAGAACAAATGTTACTCTTCCCTTTTGAACTGATAACGACCTTCTAATTAACATATATAACCTAATAAGGACCTTTCTTTTAGAAGGAGCCTGCTAATACCTGCAAACAAAGGTAGCATAGTATCTTCGAACACAAGTAAATGTCAGATAATCTACACATGCAAAGTTTTTTTTAATGAACAAAATCTATCTTCCGAAAGTGTCTTAGTAAAGATCAGCTACTTGATTTTTAGTATTAATATGCAAAAGATCAATAGTTCGTTCTAAAACACGATCTCTAAGAAAATGATGCTTGATTTCTATATGTTTAGTCCTAGAATAATGCACAAGATTTTTTGAAAGATTTATTACACTACTATTATCACATAATATAGGAATATGATTAAAGTTTATAGAGAAATCATAAAGTTGATGCTTCATCCATAAGATTTGAGTGCAACAACTAGCTACTGCTATATTTTCCACTTTGATTGTTGAAAGCGCAATGCAAATTTGTTTCTTGCAAGACCAAGAAACTAGACATCCTCCAAAAATCTTATCTTTTTGAAAGTATCTTGATTTTTTTTTACACATAATTCACCCCCTCTTACATGTGTTTGCTTTATCAGTTAGACTCGAAGGCTTTAAATTTTGTTTTTATAGGTTTTTTTCAACTCAAAAAGGGTTTAAATATTGCCATCCTCTGTTAAAAAAGTTTTTATGTCTCGGTAGATATTACTTTTAACAAGCATGATCTTTATTTTATCACTCGACCTTGTTTGGTAAATGGGTTATCAATTATTTTTTAAAGGATTGAAAGTTTTTTAGTTGTTTGACCATGTCAAACCGCTTATAATTATATTTGTGAACTCATCCCGTTGATTTTGAAAGTGCTTATATTTTCTTCTAGAGGCTAAGAAATTAAGAGACTAAAAGACTATTATATCTAAAAGTTATTACAAAATTACCCAAAAAGATAGAGATAAAGGAAGAGATAGAAATAGTAAATTTATTATTTAAATTTAATATTTTTAATTTTAATTTTTGAAGTTGAATTAATATCAATTTTGAGTTAGAATATGCAAAAAGTTATCATCCTATTATATACCTCTTCCTTTAACTTTTTGTTTGAAAAAATTGTTTCTGAAAAAAGTCTTCCTTTAACTTTGAAAGTAAATATAAAGATAACTAAAATGATCAAGTAAATTGCATAGATAAGGAATTAAGGAACGCTCAATATAATATTCATATCCTTTTAAATTCTTTTTTAAGTCATGCTCTTATAAGTCATTATATACATAAATAACTAATACTAAACAATTAATTTTATCAAGCATCTTTAAATAAACAGTTAATGTTATCTGCTGGTCAAATCATCTATATTAATCCACAATAAGATACTTATTAATAAAATCAACTAATAGCTAATGCAATCTGATAATTGCCAAACAAAGTCTTCTTCTTCAAAAGGAAAAATCAATAGTAAAAGATACGAATAAAGGTATCTAAGGATTTTTTTCCCATTTGATGTACCATCTTCCTCTAAATCTGTGTCTGAACCTATACCTTAAAATTAATAAGCAAAGACAAAATTTGTCCTTAGAATGCGAGATTCGACAATGCATATTGGAGAGTTATTCTTAACTTTACACAAATCTAAAACTCCAATGTAAATGCTAAGAATGAGATAACAATTTCTGAACCTTCTTAATATAGTAAACTGAATCTTAGTTAAGCAATAATGATCAAGATTTTCTCATTGCTATTAGTAAAAGAACTAGGAAATATACCAAACTACTATTATATCCTCTTGGTCATTTCCTTTTTTTTTTTTCCAAAAAACCTTTACAGTATCGTACGTAAACTCTTCTTTGTTTTCTTAAACACCATTGTAATCCGTATATCCCTATTTGATACTTTAACGGATGAGAAAAGGAAACAAGCTATGAATGTAAAAATGAAGGCATTATAAAAATAAATAAAATTTGGGAGTCAACGAAGCTAGCGGCTAGGAAGAAGCCTATAGGTTGTAAATATATTTATACAGTAAAGTATAAGGTAGACGGATTGATTGCAAGATATAACACAAGATTACAGCCAAAGTTATACTCAAACTTACATAATTGATTACTTGGAGACTTTTGCTCCAGATACAAAGATGAATATCTTTAAAGTTTTCTTATCTTTGACAAATAACTCTAATTGAAAATTAAAGAAACTTGGCATTAATAATGCATTTTTTTAATGAAAAACTTGGAGGAAGAAATCTGCTTAGAAATGCAACCAAGTTATAGGAATGATTTGGCTTCCCAAAAAGAAGGCATTGTATATACTGAAACAATTGCTACAGGTGTATTTTGGAGACTTGCAAGAGCTGTGGGGTATAGACAAAGTCAAGGGGATCATATGTTATTTATCAAACACTCACCTTTACAAGGAATCACAATGTTTTTAGTGTATGTTAACGATATAATAACGAGAATGAATGACACGAAGGAAAGACAATTTTTAAGTTAATGTTTAACTAAGCAGTTTAAGATTAACGTGTTAGAAATGCTGATAATTGGAGAGAGTGGCATGATTTAAACACATTATGTAGTTACAAAAGATCAACTTGTTGATATAATTACCAAAGGGTTAAGTATCGAAAATATTATATCTGATATAAGAATAAATAATGCCTATTCACTAATTCGAGAGGGTGTGTGTGAGAATTTAATTTGATTTAGCGACTCAATTTTAATTTGATTGAATTTAATAATAAATTTGAATTTAAATAACATTTTATAAGTACATTTAACTATGAAAAATTGGACTAGATTAAAAAAAAAGGACTAAATTGCGTTTTAACGGACTTAGGCCCGAATTATTTTAGACCTAAGATCCTGACTATATGTACATAGATATTTATCAGTAGGCACTATGATTTAGATGGGGGTCATATCGATTGTCAGATCTAGCCTAATAGCGACAGCAGCTTTTCCTGCACGTTTGACACATTGTACACTGTATTATTGTGGCCCTTTTAACTCACCAATAGTATTCTTTTAGTAAGTTGAACAAATTAAAGTTATCCACGCATATGACGATAACGTTAGATTTATGAAAACAAAATGTTTTTGTTTTTGTTTATAAAAATAAAGTTTACGGTTGTAAAGAATAGATCAATCTTAATCCAGAATAGAATAGATCAGTAGCCAATCATGTCACTGTAGCCATGCCATAACAAAACTATGCCAAATCATTCCTCTACCAGTCGGAGTCGGACCTTTCCATTTGCCATGCGTTGTTGTGTTGTGGTGTAGTCTTGTAGACTTTTCGTTGGTAGTCTAATAAATGTGAGTCCAAATTTTATGTTTAATATTATAGTGTTTTATTATGTTCAATAAATTTCAGTTGTTTATTTATATGAATTTTATATAAATTTTATATAGACCCTGTATAGATCTTATATAAATCTTGCACAAATTCTGCGTAAATCTTATAAAATAAATGATTAAAATTTGATGAGAAGGATAATATTAGCTCGTACTCACCCAATTATTGCACGGAAGTTCTCGTCCTCATCCTCGTCCTCGTGCTAATTGAAAACCACAAACGATGTTTTTGATGCGACCTTTGAATGTGTGCTAAGAAGAGAAGATGTGTACCTGGACCGTGCTCTGCGAGAAAATGCATTATTCATCATATTCCATTAGAAAACTATTGACTTAGTCAAGCTCAGCGTCATCTAGCTTCCGACCATTTAACTGGAACGTGTTACCTTAAATTCTTCCTTCAAAACAACGGAGGTTCCTCAAAGCATTAGTCTTATCGATCGGGAATTCTGCAATCGTGCTACTTTCTGTAGGAAGTTGATATGTCGATAAGAAGATCACTTGTTCCTACTTATGTCACTACCCCTGTCGTCAGGATCTTTCAGAGATATGAAGCTGCTAATCCACATCTCTGGTTTCCTTTAGTGACCAGGTCTGACAGACGCAAATTACAACTTAATGGGAATCAGATGTTCCAAACAGGCAACTCTATCCTGGATCTGCGACATAACTGCAAGAAAAGGTTTAAAAGATTCTGTCTAAATGAATTCTTGAGAATACAATTATACATCCTCCGATGGTTTAGCTGTTGTTACCGTGGATGTAATATGTTGCAGGAACACGGTTGTGTACGGTGGTGTTGAACCGGATTCTGCTCCTCCCCCTTCAGATCGCTCTCCTGCTCCTTGGTAACTCTAAATTCACGAGTGTCATTATATATCGGATTATTAATTTATATATGTTTTGTCCCCTAAACACTAGTATAAAATGTAACAAAAATGTGTGCGTGCTCGTGTTACTGGCAGGAACGGTTGGATTTTGGGGATAGTAGTAACAATAATCCTACCCTCCACGAGAAACAAATGGGGACCATTACTGAAGATAAAAGGTGTAGTTTATGGGACTCAAAAACTTCTTCAATCTCAATAAAAGGGAGTTCTTGTCCTTAAATCGTAACTGAGTCCAACGTTGTCCTTGTAGTTTATCTGAAAACTTTGATTTGCAGAGCAATTTGATTCAGTTGTGGAGACGGCAGAACAAGTCACAGAACTGGTAGAAGACGTAGCCGAGGCAGTGGATAAGGTGTCGGAAGAGATTGGCGAACATGTGCCGGAAGATAGTGCACTTGATAAAGCGGCAGAGTTTGTGGAAGATATCGCCGAAGAAACAGTAAAGAACGCTAAATTAACAGACGCTCTCCTTGAGAAGGTACTTATATTGATCGCCCTTCGTTCCGACAAAATTATTAAGGTGTTTTATGATTAAATTCAGGTACAACTCCCAAGAAATGTGTCAATTTGTCCGATGAAAGTTGTTTTTCCAGCTTGAAGACCATTTCATAACCCGTTCCCACAGATAATTGCGTCTTTGTTTAGCCGACTCATGAATCTCTAATGTTAATAATTTGAACCGAAAATTGCAGATAGAAGAAGTCGAAAAAGAGTTGTTTTCTGCAATAGATTCAGACATCGATAAAGCCGGTGGGACAGGCAAAGAAGCAAAACCATGAGCCTGCAGTTTCAACTTTAGGTGGTAGGATAAGTATCTTAATAAGAAAACACGTTTCATAACATTCACGCGCGAGTTTAGCCTTGAAAAGACAAGTCCTGTAAGTATGTCCTCAATTTTCTGCAGATTTTTCAAGTCTGTGTTCCATTTTTCAACTTGATCGTGCACAAGCCTAACAGCCAACAAAATAGTAGAAAAAGGATATTGATAAAGATTGAAAATTGTTTAAACTGTACATCTTAGAATAATTGTGTTCTGGTTTCTGTTTGCTTTAATGACATGGAAGGTTTTGATGCAAAAAATCTGAGATATGAAACACTAAATGGGTTGGGCCCAAGCCCACGAGTCTATCTAATCTTGCAATCCCAGGTTTTGCCATGTTTACCCTATGTAATAAGATATCACATGGTACAACCCTAGTCCAAATACTGTATAACACTTAATATTGAATTGGGTTTAGATACGATACTTTATTGATATCGGTCAATATTGAATATCATTTTGGATAATTTTTTAAAATAACGAAATAGTCCTTGAATGTTTCTAAAAATTACAAAAGAGTCAATTGCTATATTGTACAGTTGTAATGTATATTTTATAAGTTTACATCAACCATATCTCAAAAAATCATAATAATAATTAAAAATCACAATTAATATGAAATTATTATTATTATTATTATTATTAAATATTATATATATAAATAATAACCACAATTAATATGAAAAAAGACAATCATCATCATACAAATATAAAATTAAGAATAATACATAATACGTAAAATATTATAATTTTATCATATAATAAATAATAATTACATCAAAACATCCAATAAAAAAACAATAAATATCCTTAACTCTCAAACTATTACAATTTACATTAACAATTCGTGATAAGGAAACAATTAAGTAGAAGTTAAACCTGAAACAAAAATATTTACAATTACATTAGATATATATAATTTAACATATACATCAAATATAAGTAAAATTAAAAGAAAAAGAAACACATAAACCTGGAACGAAATTCAATCATCTATAGGAGGATACCTGTTATAACTGCATTGACCTCAGTTATCATTTGGTACAAAATTCTCATCATTGGGAGGAGCTTCATCATCGTTATCATTCAAATTCAATGCACTAAATAACATGTCAATGTTTTCCATCTAAGATTATATTACAAGTCATTGACATCTACCAAATTGAGTTTTTTCAAAAACTCAATTTGCCAAAAGATATATATTATCAATGAAAATTAGATCAGTTGAACTACTTGTACTATTAAGACTCCTAGTAAACAATAAAATTTAATTATTAAAAAATTATATCGAAATTAATAATGATAATAACATACCTTTCTCGAAGCTTTAAATTGTAATAAACAAAAACTAAGTTATTCAATCTCTTACGCTCTAATCTATTCCTTTTCTTGAAGTGGATAAATTCAAATGTGCTACAGATTCATTTACAGCCTGTTGTATTTACATATTGACTTAAAATCCGGATTGCAAAGCTTTTCAATTCTAGAACACCATTTTCGAATTGATACCACTAAGAAACTTTAAGTCATAAGATAATAAAAGTAATGTTATAAACAAAATAAATGATAATTAATCTTCAACAAATAAGAAAAAGAAAACAACTAATATATGGATAAAGTTTTCCCCTTTGTCAAATAGCAATCGACATTTCAAAATCTCCATAAGACAACTTATAAAACTCAGTTTGTGAGCTTAAGAGATCTTGCATCACGTCAATGCCCACAATTGTTGTAATAGTTAAAAGCATTCATTTGTTAACTTCATCTTGCTTAGTAAAATCCAGTCTAAAATAAACATTTGGATTCAAAAATGCCTCAGTTGCAAACAATAAAGAAGAAAAATGTCTTTCATTTCTCTCATTAATGATTAAAAGATACGGTGTGTACAAAGAAGGCCTATATTTCAGATTGGCTTTGATTGCTTCCATCGCTCTCTTCATAACTTCAAAAAAATAACCCTGTAATACCCATATATCCCCTGAGAGGATATACAAGTTTCACAGAACTGAAACAATCCAAAACATACCAAACATTCCTTATATGCATTTCCAAAAACTCAAGAAAACATACATTATATATCATTAAATGTTTTAGTCAACAAAACATAATATACATCATTTATAATGAACTTATCAAAATACATACCTTAAACATAATCCATCATGTAATAAGGTTATTACAAACCATTAAACATAATACAAATTGTCTCACATTGTCAGAGAAACAACTCAAAAACTCAAATATACATCTTTCAAAACAAAACAAAATCCAAAACAAAACACATTCTTCATTGGTCACTGAGGTAGTCTTTGTCTCAGTCTCAAACCTTCTTATCAGAACCTACACGGAGGCAAAACCACTGTGCTAAACATATAACTTAGTGGGGAATAACTAAACAAGATATAAAGTGGTGACTATTTCTAACAATCATCTAGCATTCACATGCACTGTATCATGTCAATTCACATACAAACTTTAATTGTTCAAAATTACAGAGTAGTCCAAACATTATGCTCCAAAACATAATTTGATGGATATAGATTTAGAGCATTCTCACATTAGAAAAAAACTCACAAATATAAAAAATGTACAAATATCAAAATTGAATATCAGAATAGGATATAATCTTTTCAGATCAAGGTATCGCTTATGTCATAGCAGAACTTGGTTTGTATCAGATGAAAGCTTATCTTTTATCAGAACAGAATTTGTTTATATCAAAGCTGAACATATATCAAAATACAAAACAAGTTAGACTGCTAATCCTTTTTACAGAAGTGGTAACGGGAATATAATAGAAGATACCATGATTGGTATTTAAAACAAAAGATACTTAAGTTTCTGAAACAAAAGACACATAAGTGTCTAAAATCTGAAGACACCGAAGTGTCTGGTACAGAAGACACCTTAGTGTCTGGTTACAGAAGACACCCTAGTGTCTAGTTATAAAAGCAGCTGTAGACACGTCTAGGCATGCTTATTTACCCACAATTAGGATTTGACAATTTTAAAACAACCAATTAAGATTTCATAATTTCATGTAAACAATGCAATGCATAATATATGACCTTATTTATTTGTTCAAACTTAATTAACACACCTTAATACAAACATATGCATTAGAGCATCAATAAATGTATTGATTTATCACACATTATATACATTCACACAATTAGAAATCACTTTCAATACAATCCCAATTATCAAACTCCTCGAATAATTGATAGTCCAGAATTATCACAATATCAAAATCGCATAACAGTGAAATAATGCGTAAGTACAAATTATTTTTCTTATGCTCAAATTGAACACATTCATCCTCACTTGAACAAACTTAATATACCTTATAAACATAAGCGTTTGCATCAATATGTCAATATAACATTAAGTCATTACATATTATATATAACCACTCAAGTTCCCAAATTTACAAACATTTATAACTAACACATTACTCTTGTTCTTTAAATCACATTAGTATTTATAAATAAACTTCATTCCTTTAACAACTTATAAGTTCCAAAATTAGATACTTTGTTATCTAATAACACCTTCCTTAAGTTATTACTTCAATTAAAAATCCAAATCCAAATCTTCTTCAACCTTTAACTAACTTATTCCCCAACAAACTAGGTTTGTTTTCAAGCTGATTTAAACCATTATTAAGTATCTTAAATTTATATAGTCTAACAATTGTTTAAAACCAACAATTTCCACTTCCTAAGTACTTCCCACGACCGTGGGAGTAAGCCTTATAAATCCCACGATCCACAACCTCCAAATTGTTTCCCAAACTTGACTTCTTTAGTTCCATTCGACACACCTTCACCAAAGTCCATCAATTTTGCTTCAATTCTACATTATTCATGCTTCAATACCTCATCCAATTTATGTCCAAATCAATTCAAAAACCATTCATTAAGTAATTTAAAAATCAATATCTTCCACACATCAAAACCAAACCAGAAGTTGTCATATAAAGATCATTTTTCCTGCATTCATTTGTCATCATCTTAACACATATTTTCAGTCAATTCAATTATCATAAAACTTGTAATAATACAAGCTATCAAGTTTAGTAATCCCTTACCTAATTACCTTCAATTTCTTTCTTCAAAGAACTAACCAAACCAGCCCTTATGCAACCAAAACACTTTTAAAATTTAGGTAAATGTAAGATGATCTTAACACTAAGATGATAACAACATAGAAGATAATATAAAGTAGCTTTCTTGATTCAATAACTTACAAGAATTCCAAGAGAAAATTATCCCAAAAGCTCCAGAAGTTGAGAGGAAATAAGAGAGTTTCGGTGGAGGGATTGCAAAATAGTGAAGAATGAGCAAAACAAATATGACTCCAGCAAAAACTTGCCTCATCCATTGCTAGGTGTCATCAAATTATAACATCGTGTGTCACTATGCATGTTCTTCATTTGTCCTACATTGGAGCTGCCAAATGTCAACAACATATTAAGCCATTGTCTCTCACATATTGTTGCCACTTGTCAATTTACTAAATATGTCATTTGTCAATGCATCAACTATGCTAAATGTCACTAACTCATAGGCTCAATCATTCCAATTTTCATGTACCAACCTATCTTGTCACTTGACAATTTTCCTAGTCCAAATGTACATTTTAATACATCAATTCTCTAATGGTATCAATTAATTCCAGTTCACTATGTAGGATCCATTAAACCCAAAATTCAAATCATATGCAATTCTCAATCGTATCATAATTTTTAACGCCTATCATATATGTACTTTCATGAGCATTTAACATTCCAACTATGGTACAATTTGGGGCCTTACAAACCCATTGTTGACTTTTTTCACTATTAGCTAAGTGAAACACCCTCACCAAAGGCTCACAAACTCGAATAACAAATTGACATTGAGATCAAAATTTTCTATCTTCCAGTATAATTCTACAAACTTCCACCCTAGCATTAGACCTAGCAGGCTGAGATGCAATCTACTTATCACTTGTAAATATTTTTCTAAACTCTTTCTTTGTTGTAACAAAAGATTGAAGTGATAAGAAATTTATTGCAAATCTTGTCGCAACAGGATTACACAAATTACTATCATTGATAAATTCATTTCTCATTAAATTCAATACCCATACACGATTATGGATGAACTTGGTCACCATTTTAGCTTTCTGCATAGTCTCATCAATAATAGGAAAATACCTAAGATCTCTTATATTCTCCAACATTGGGCCAATGCAATGTGCAACACAAGGAATAAAAAAAGAATTATACTTATTCTGCAACCTTTTTCCTGTCGCTTTATAAGTGAAATCATTATCAGTAATAAACTGAACAATATTTTCTAGCCCTATTTCATTCACAACTTCATTAAATATCTCAAACAAAGTATTAGTATTCCTAATAAGGTTAGATGCATCACTAGATTTCAAAAACATCGAGCCATTTGTAAAATAAACTATAAATTAACAATAGGCTCTTGTCTCCTATTTTTCTAACTATCACACATGATTGAACATCTATAAATAGCAATAGCTTCTAATTTAAAAAATAGAACAACTCAAAAGTTTACCTTTTAAGTCATCAATCGAATGAACTTGGTATCCCGGACTTTAAAAAGCTATTATATCCACCATAGGTTGATAACAATAAGACTAATAAGTATTGAATGACAAACCTGTATCATATCATCATCTAGCTACTACTATATCGACATTGTGAGTCGCATCTCTTGATTACATTAGACTACGAATTGAAGATTGGACTCTAGAAGTTGTTCATGGTGCAAAAAAACTAATCACTTGTCTTCTCTCTTCCTTACATCAGGTCCAGGTGCTTCTTCATAGGCCTGGGATGGAACACCACTACTAACACTACCACTATTACCTTCAACATTTCTACAATCATCACGAAAACTAGCAAACGAACTTCCACAACCAATTTTAAAATTCAACCTTTCCCTCCTATCTTTCTCATGTTGATATTCTTTGAGTAATGTTTTTATTTGTCACTTCATATTAGGACTTACTTTTTTACAGGGTTCCTCATCTCTTTTAACCTCAACTAAATGTTTTTTTAGTCGGGTGATTCCTCCACCATTTAAATGCTTGTTATAAAACAAACAAATAGTATGGTTCCTCATACTAGGAACCAATGCAGCATGAACCCAAGCTGGATTATTGTATCTTCCTAAAGTGACTTGATCAGGAGTACTTGAACTTTCTTCCACTTATCTGTAAATATAAATGAATGCATATATCAAAATAAATAACACATCATTTCATTACACAATACACATTTCCATCTTATATAATATAACTCATTTTGTATAATTATAACATACACAATTAAATTTTATCAAACACAATTCACTATAAGTCAAAAATTAAAAATTCAGTTATTTAACAAACATAATTACATAAAACATACATAAACTATTTTCTTTTGCAACAATCATAAGAACATACACAAACAATTTCCATTTTCAACAATTTCAATTCAAAGTTTCAAACATGAGGATCAAGTTGAAGGGTATGATTTACATAATTATCAAATAATGAATGACATATCTTATAAAATTGTTCATACACATCTATTCATAACATGAGGATCAAGTTGAAGGATATATTCATAACATGAGGATCAAGCTGAAGGATACAATTTTTTTGGAAATGTTTTTTTTTTCTTATTTAAAGCTTTGGATCTTCTTTTCATTTCTAACAAACCATAATATTATATACACCATTCTATATTTGGTTCTTAATTATATAAGTTGCTTCTACAATTTTTAATGAACATTAATAAGTATTAGTATAAGTGGTTAGAGTTTAGCCTATAATATGTTCGCAGTTTGAAAAAAAGTTCCTTTTGGATACATATACATTACTACTTTCACACATTATCTATTTGATAGCCCACACATATATATTACCAACTTATTTAACATACTTTATACTCAATTAATTATTTGCCCAAAGCCAATATCCAAATACCATTAACTACAGCTGAATTATTATTAATTTATAATAACATAATTTTATACTCAATTAATTATTTACCTAAAGCTAATACCCGAATACTAAAAATGAAATACTATTCCACCAATTTTAAGAATGTGTCAATTAATTATTTAAAACTTTGCATTCTCGATTTTTAATTTTAATTTAAGTTGTTTCAATCTTTCAATTCACATCATTACAAATTCACAAGCCGTGCATTTCAATCATAAAAAAACTTAAACATAAATCTCACATAAACTAATCCATAATCAATGAACCAAACCAGAAATAAACCAAAACAAAACCATGAATCATTTCATTCAACTCCAATGTCCAATCCAATATCCAACCTAGCTCAAATCACAAATTCAATTCATAATTTGATTCCAAATTTCAAATTCCAAGTTTTAACCGATTCTTAATAAAAAATGCAATTAAGCAGAAAAATCAATTAAAAAGTCAAAACACGCCTAAAAGTTTCACAACTTCGAGTTTTTGGGTTGGGTTAGGTTTTTATCTAGTATTATTCCAGATCTGGCAACTATAGACATGTGGAGGAGAGCAGCTGATGACACTATGACAGTGGCGTGGAGGAGGTTTAGTGGTGGTGATAATATGGTGCGGTGATCCTTGTAGAGGAGGGTTGAAGATGGTGTCGTGGTCGTGTAGAGGAGCCAAGGATGGTTGAAAATAGTGTGATGCTGGCATGGATCGGGGAGGAAGATGACAGTCACTAGATGGAGCAGTACCGTTAGAGATGGAGAGAGAGAATGAAGGTGAGCGAGAGTCAGTGAAAAAAAAAAAGAAAACGTCAGTAGAGTATTAGGTGTGTAGAGGTAGGGTTGAGTTTTAGTTTTAGGCTCAAAATTTTTCAAATTTGCAAAACAGTCCTTGCTTTTTTAAAAACTTACAGTCCGGCCGGTATCGGCCAATACTAAGTGAACACTCTCGTATTGGCCGGTATCAAAGACTGGTACAAAAATCTTAATACCGTTTCGTTTTCTAGCTAATACGGTACATTTTAGTTGATATCGGCCAGTACGAAACGATATTCAAACTGTTGCTAGTCCCTCTTGGAGTTTTTGACTTTACAAGACAAACTCCAAAATATCATAAGCAAAAATTAAGTGCGATTCATCTGCTGAGAGCACAGACATGAAAGACAGTTTACTTGAGTCGTCTCTGACAACATTGGTAAATAAAGACCAAATTGAATTAGATCATGCATTTTTGGAGGCGAACAGTGAATTATTAGATTAAGAAAGGCTTAAATTGTAGGTTGAGTTGCTATCTGATAAAAACAACAGAATGGATGAGGAGAACAAAAAATTGTTGAGGCATCACCAGGGAGAACGAAGCCTCGATTGCTCTGGTGGAAATCATACAAATAGTACATCTTTCAAGGTAACAAAGTAAAGGGAAGAATATTAACCTTCGTTTTGGTTTACATTTGTATCCAACAAGTTCGTATAATTATATAGATGTGTGCATTTGTGGGGTAATTTTCTGCTTACAGAGAATCTAGATCGTAGGAATATACTTTTGCTTTGTGCCTATGCTCTCTAGTTGCGTGGGCCGTTGAAGTGTGTGTGAAAAAGTTGCACGCTAGCACATAACTCCCCTGACGATAGGATGCGCAAGAAGTGAGCAAAATCTTTATAACAATGCATGGTTTATACAGAAATGAAAGATATATTTTCTCTGTTCTCTTCGCACTGGCATATATCTTCCCGTATGCGACTCACGATAATTTTCGCTCATATGCAGTTTTCTGCTTGTATATCTTCCCGTAACTAATTCCAAATGATAAAGGATTAGCCTTACCTGTTTTCCTGAGAGTAACTTTTCCATGTTACCTAATTTTACTTGCAGAAACGTTGCCTTTTTATTTCTGTTCTCTGGTTTGTAGATGCACAGAGGATATGGTGTTGCCTTCTGAAAGTACAATTCAAGAAAATGTTAGAGAGTAATTGTATTAGTTCACATTCTCCATTGACAACATGCCGTGTCTGTGCACAGATAAAAATAACTAAAGATACAAGATGGCGACACTCTTTCATTTCCACATTTCACTTTCGGATGTTGAAATTTGCCCTAAAATATTAGGTATAGCTCGAATGATTTTGACAATCTTTTAGAGTTTGCAGGATCTAGTTTCGGTCAGAAGCTGAATGATGCAGGTTCT
Source organism: Erythroxylum brevipes (assembly GCA_027479065.1). NCBI lineage: Eukaryota > Viridiplantae > Streptophyta > Magnoliopsida > Malpighiales > Erythroxylaceae > Erythroxylum > Erythroxylum brevipes. The sequence goes on from JANIHY010000002.1 coordinate 7,961,507, forward strand.
TAGCCCTTGTATCTTACCTGTTTCTTACGTTTTTGCCACAAGGACAGGCACCTAACAGAGAAGACACGAAACAAATGTCTCTATCTGCAAAATTCTGAACCGAGAAAAGATGAGAATGCCCCAAATAACCACTCTTTCTTTGTTCTAATTCCCATGTCAGAAGCTTTAAAAAGAAGTAATGATGATATTCCCTCCAATGCTTATGGTCACCGTCTAAAGATAACACCACGCCAAAAGCAGCGACAAAAGGGTATATGACGACTATCTTTTCAGTTTTTTCTTTTATAATTAAACTCAATGTTTTAAAAATCGGATCGATAATTGAACCGGAGAAGCAACTGATTTAAAGATTAATGATTCAACCGAAATTCAATCGTGATCAAACTGGTGACTAATAAATA
>JANIHY010000002.1:7975673-8002278 GCA_027479065.1 Erythroxylum brevipes
TTGAGAGATTCCCTATAGTTAATAGCTAGATTATCCTATAGTTAATAGTTAGATTATTTCCTAAATAGTCCTAGGAAGCTTGTATATATACATTGTTCCTATGTACAGAAATTGTGTGAAATACAAATTATCTTTCAATCTTCATCAGTTTTTGTCCACAATCATGACCCAAACCAATGTAAACTTGATCCTAGAGCTCGGAAATGTGTTTTTGTAGGATATTCACCTACTTAAAAGGGTTATAAATGCTATGATCCTACTTTGAAAAAAATGTTTGCTTCCATGGATGTATCCTTTTTTGAAACGATAATAAAGATCTGACTTGGGATAAAATCAAAACCTTGGTTAATGAAGATCTTTTCCAGATTCAGAATAATTCAATGTCTGAACCTGTGTCAAACATCTCACCAACAAAGACTATTTTAACTCAACCTGAGCAAGACCAAAGTGAAAAAAAAGATCGGCCAATTCTTGTCCCAGCAGAAAATAATGATTCCTTTGAAGGAGATGAAAGAAAGAAAAAATTCGGATTGCTTGACACCTGGAAAAACTTGACTAAAGAAAAGATGTCCAAAAATTCCCAACAAGGCCAAGATTCCAACTCAGGGCAGGACCGAAACTCTTTGAGTATGCCTTTTTCAGTTCAAAACTCTCTAGGTGATACTCCCTCCTTATATTCTATTTCTGAAGAAAAACCCATTACAAATATTTATGTTCCTATTGCTCTTCGAAAAGGGATTAGGTTGTGTACTAAACACCTAATGTCAAAATTTGTCTTATAAAAACCTATCTCTTGCTTTCTCCTTCTTTACTAATCAAATGTCACTTGTGGAGAATCCAAAAAATGTTCAAGATGCTTTACAAGTTCCTGAATGGAAGGAAGCAATTCTAGAAGATATGAGAGCTCTTGAGAAGAACAGAACATGGGAAGAAGTGGATTTGCCAAAAGACAAGAGGATCATAGGGTGCAAATGAGTATTTACAGTAACACACAACTCGAATGGATCCCTAAAGAGATATAAAGCGCGGTTAGTTGCTAAAGGCTTCACCTAGACGTACAGAATCGATTACATGGAGAACCTTGCTCCAGTAGCAAAAATTAACATTATAAGAGTGCGTCTTTCATTGGCTGCCAATCTAGATTGGCTTTTACAACAATTAGATGTCAAGAATGCATTCTTGAATGGAGACTTGGAAGAAGTTACATGGATGCTCCACCGGGTTTCGAAGAAAAATTGGGCTGGAAGATATGGAGATTAATTAAGTCCCTTTATGGTTTGAAGCAATCAACCTGGGCTTGGTTTGAGAAGTTTACTTGTTCGGTGAAAAGGCAAGGTTATCAGATCTGTGTCGAGAGACTCCGTTCTTATCAGATCTGTTTGAGATTGAATTTCTTATTGACAACAAATCGTGCAAGGATCTTAACACTATGACAACTAATAATCTAGTCCGTATGGAGTGGACAAAGCTCCAAGAAATAACAATATCATTCAATGAATGCCAAAGATAAAACTGAACAGATATTTAAATGAAATGACTATGCAAACCAATAACTAGAATTATGGAAATGGGCAACAAACAGCTAGAAATATGGAAATAATGGATAAAATGGAGTAGTGGCTTGTTCACAAAGCAACTGCAACCAATTCTTCAAGCGTTAATCCAATTCCCAATAGTTGGCAAATGGAGACTTGGTCTAAAGATGGTTGTCTTCCACGTGTCTTCCTCCTCACATAGATCTTCAGAGGTGGATCTGTACCAAGATCCCACAGTGTTCTTTAGGCACTCATCAAGTGGAAGAATCACAGCCTTCATAGTCTATGTCGATGACATTATCCTGACAGGCAATGACTTAGAAGAGATGTATCGCTTGAAGAAGAATTTGGCTACTGAATTTGAAATCAAAATTTAGGTTCGCTCAAATATTTCCTAGGAATGAAGTATTAAGATCCAAAAGGGGGATTGTTGTTAGCCAAAGAAAGTATGTACTAGATTTGTTGAAAGAGATAGGGATGAGTGGATGTAAACCGGTAGATACACCAGTGGATCCAAATGTGAAGCTGGGAAATAGCAAAGGAGGATGCCCAATGGATACAACAAGATATCAGAAGCTGGTAGGTAAGTTAATTTATTTATCTCACACTCAGCCAGACATAGCCTTCGCAGTCAGCCTTGTGAGTCAATTTATGCACTCACCTACAAAGGAACACCTTGAGGCTACCTACCGTATTCTACAATATCTGAAGAAATCTCCAGAAAAAGGCCTGTGTTTTAGAAAAACAATCAATTTAGGATCAAAAGCTACATTGATGCAGATTGGGCTAGGTCCTTTACTGATCGGAGATCAACAAAGGGATATTGTTCCTACATGTGGGGTAATTTGGTAACTTGGAGAAGTAAAAAGTAGAGTGTAGTAACAAGAAGTAGTGTTGAGGCTGAATATAAAGCAATGGCCAATGGTGTTTTTGAACTACTATGGCTGTAGTGGATATTAAAAGAGTTAAAGTTGCCTTTAGAGACTCCTATGAAGTTATACTGCGATAACAATGCCGCGATCAATATAGCAAATAACCCAGTGCAACATGATTGAACTAAACATGTTGAATTTGATCGACATTTTATCAAAGAGAAACTAGAAGGAGGATTAATCTGTATGCCATTTGTTCCAACAAAACAACAAACAACAGATATCCTCACAAAGGGAATGAGCAAGCCATCATTTGACTTCCTTATTAGCAATTTAGGTTTGCATGATATCTATGCACCAACTTGAGGGGGAGTGTTGGAAAATAAAAGATTTAGTTTGATTTCCTTTCCTAATTTCTAGTTGTTTCTATTTTTGAACGAAGGACCTGAATCCCTAAATTGGGGTTAAGGATCCTTAGAAATAAGGTAGTGTATATTTTAGTTACTATATTTAGATTATTTCTATTTTTATTAGTCTTTTCCAAGGGTACAAAGTAATCCTATAAATTCAATGTATTCTATCATAAATAAAAATGAGAGAAAATAAACTTTTCCTAAAAAATCCTAAACAGACCATGGCTTATGAATTCAATTTCATAAGGTATGAAAAAATTGATAAGCAGCAAACTAATTGCCGAGAAACCATTCAACCCCAAACTTAAGTTGTAGTGTGGGGCCAGTAATGGACTATATATCGTTGTAACATGCTCTCTCTTATAAATGGTTGACAAATAAAAACAAGGCACAAATCCAACATAAAAGAAAAAGCACAGCTTGAACTATAAGGTGAGGTCAATGATTATATATTATTCTAACTAGAACAAACCTATAAACACGACATACCTTATTATAACAGCAGCAAGTAACTGACTTCCTTCTACTCTAAGGATTGGATGCCCAACTCTCAAGGACCTGTACTTATGGAATTGATCAATTTCCATGGTACTGTGACCTTTAATTTCATTGGAGAAGTATGAACCATTCATTTCAAATTCATCCATGATGCTAACAGGAAACAACTTGTTCCCAGTTTCTTTATAAAGCCAATGTGCAGCAAGTCCATGCTCAGCGCACTCGTGCATTTTCTGCAAATTATTGCATCATTCTAGCAAGCTGAATACAAAATTATAGCACCTTATTTTTGGTTCTGAAAATTAGAGAAACCTAGCACCTGTGTTCTTATTTGCACTTCAAGAGGTGCACCATCAAGACCTTGCACTGCGATATGCAGAGACTGCAATAATTAAACAAAAAGTTAAATTAAACCGTGAACAAAAATAAGGGTAGCAATATGAACTGTTAGATCATTTTCCCACAATATCAACATAGGATATATGTAGTGGAACCAATATCATCACAATTGGTAATTGTGAACAAGAATAAGGGTAGTGATATGCATTGTTAGATCATGTTCCCACAATATCAACATAAAAAATATGTTGGTAGCCAAAGACCATCACAAGACCAAACAGATTTCCAGGAACTATTTCAGTTTAAGAAAAAACACAAACTTTCATGCATAACAAAAGTGCAAGTGGACTTCTAAGTAGATAGGATGACTTCCCGCCTAGATTAGAAATGTTCAATAACATTGGTAGTATCAACAGTAAAAGATATTGTGGGAAACATGAACATTTTAGGATTCTTATATCTTTTTAGGATAACCTATTTAATTAGGATATCTCATGATCATTAGAACTCATTATTCTTGTTTCCTGCTCAGTTGTAACATGCATATAATTGACCCTCTTGTAAACCTATAAGTAAGCAATGATAGAATTCTTGAAAAAGACCTTAGATATGCTTAGAGAATATTTTTATTGCCCAAATATGAGAAGATATGTTGAAAGGGTTTGTGCCAAGTGTATTGGATGTAAACAAGTTAAGTCTATGTCTATGGCTCATGGTTTGTATCCAACTTTACCTGTACCTAGTGAACCTTGGGTTGATATATCTATATACTTTGTATTGGGTTTACCTAGGACTAGGATACGTAAAGATAACATATTTGTTGTTGTGGACAAATTTAGTGAAATGGCTCATTTCATTGCTTGCCAGAAAATAGATGATGTAACAAACATTGCTGATCTTTTCTTTAGCGAAGTTATTCGACTTCATGGTGTGCTAAGAATCATTGTTTCAAATAGGGATGTTAAGTTCCTAGGTCACTTTTAGAGAGTTTTGTGGGAAAAGTTGGGTACCAAACTTTTATTTTCTACATGCATCCACAAATTGATGAGGTAGTTCATAGGACTCTAGGAACCATATTGCGTGCAATTGTTAGGAAGAACTTGAAAACTTGGGAAGATTGTTTGTCATTCATTGAGTTTGCATATAATTGTTCTACACATTCTTCTACAGGTTATTCTCCATTTGAAATTGTGTAAGGTTAATCCATTAATTGTGTTGGATTTGACGCCTTTACCTTTGACTAAGATTGCTAGTTTAGATGGCAAGAAGAAGGTTAACTTGATTAAAACAATACATGAACAAATTGAGAAAAAGAATCGCATGTATGCACAAAAAGCAAATAAACGTAGAAAACAAGTTCTCTTCAAACCAAGTGATTGGGATTGGGTGCATATGCGAAAAGAAAGGTTTCCATGGCAAAGGAAGTCAAAACTTGATGCAAGGGGTGATGCACCATTCCAAGTGTTGGAACGCATCAATAACAATGCGTACAAGATAGACTTGCCATGTGAGTCTAATATTAGTGCTACTTTTAATGTTTTTGACTTATCTCCTTTTGACTTTGATTCAGATTCGAGGACGGATCCTTTTAAAGAGGGAGGTGATTATGTGAACATGACTATGGTACTTTGTAAAAGAAATGGAACCAAAGATGAGCCAGCAATGTTGGATGGACCAATAACAAGATCTTGCTAAGAAGTTCAAAGAAGTGTTTCAATCCTACATGGGCTGAATTGTAGATGGCAAGAAATCTCAAGAGACAAAGAGAGCCAATGGCATCATAACTAATCAACTTGGGTAGAATGTGCAAGAAGACTTTCATTCTTGTTTAATTAATTATTTTAAGTTAGAAGCATAACTTTGGGCAGCCCACTAGTTGTGTTTTGGGCTTGTTTTAGTGAGATAAGACTTTTATTAACTTTTAGCTCATTTAATTTAAACTTTTTAGGTTTAATGAGCTGTATTTTAGAAATATTAGTTTGAGCTTTAGTTATTTTGGTGGGAGACCCATGTTTAAAGGTCTTTTACATATTTAGGGTTTCTTTCTTTTCAAGGGGTATAAATACCTCATAATAAACATTATTTAGGGATTTTTTTATGAATAATTCTCATGTTGGCTCGGTCGAATTCTTTAGGGGAGGTTTTCTTGTCTTCTTCATCAAGAATATAATTCTTATCAAGGTAATTATTTGTGGCGAATTCTATTCTTGTTTTGAAATCAACCTAATCATATGTGTTTACATCCATATAATTGATTGGGGGTTCACTAGGGTTGGGGATTTCTTCTTGTTCATGTTCTATCCGAAGTGTGTGTTTATTAAGGGGTTTCAGGTTTTTTAGCCTTAGGGTTCCGCATCACCCTACCTTTATATACTAGATTATTTTATTCACATAACTTATATTTAATTATAATCAATCATCCAAAATTACTCTTAATCAATCTAAAATTACTTTCAACCAGTCATAATCTCCAAAATCCTCTTAATCAAATCACAATCAATATCTCTAAGAGAAAGAATAGAATCTTAGGATACTATTTTTATTTCCTAGTTGAGTATGAAATCATAGTAAATTGCTTCCTAGAGATTGTTTCTTATCTTCTTTAAAATGTATATAAGAATGTAATCCTAAATCAATTGAGAATCATACAAGTCATTTTCCATTCTATTTTGTGACTTTACCAAAGGTTTAAATAGTTTAAGTTTTGAGAATATTGTACCTAAGTAGGGAATGGAGAATACCTATTTACCAACTTGAGGGGGAGTGTCGAAAACTTATGATCATTTTAGGATTTTTGTATCTTCTTGGGGTTTCCTATTTAGTTAGGATATCCTACAATTATGAGAAATCATTTCTTTGTTTCCTTTCCAAGCAGTACAGAAAATATTTTCTCAAAGTTTGACAGAAAGTAAAAGCAACCTAGAAGTAAACACCAAAAGACACAGCAACTAGCACATTGCAAATATAGGTAAATAAAACAAACCAAAAAGCAATTTGAATAAAGTACTATTAATTTCTTTATCTGTCAATAAAACCAGCAATGGTGAGACTGAGTAGTTCTTAATCACTGTCCATATTCATATACATTCATTGACTTCTAAAGTAGTAAAATCCCTAACTACAATCCATCAGCCCCTACCCACAATAACTTAGAATCCAACTAAAGATCAACCAAGAATCCAACTAAAGATTAACCATGTGTTAGGATCTAATTGAGGCTTTAAACCTGAGATTAAATGAACATTTAGCTAATGTCAACTTGAGTGCAATATGCTGAAATTGCAAGTTCAAATCACTAATCTACATGGGAAGCAACAAGCTTTACTTCTTGGGTTTTTGTTACTTAAGATAAATAAGCGGTAGAACACATCACCTGATAGCCACTAGGCTTTGGGTTGACAATGTAATCATCAAATTCACCATCAATAGGCGTCCACAATCTGCATATTAAGATAATAAAATGAAGATATTACAGTTTTTTCCGTTTAGAAACTAAAATTCATGTTCATCATGCCAATGGCAAGCCTAAACTTTTAGCTTGCAAAAGGTTTGTCATTGTCATATTATGTTTTAATCAGTAAAAGCTAGAAAGGAATACAACAAGCGTGAAATTGGAAAATAAAACTTGAAGTAAAATTTTGCAACAGTATCATTGACAATTTTATATCTTGAGGCCTTCAAGTTTTAACCCTCAGTCTATTATCCAACCAAGATTTTCTGGATAAACAATTTGTGACAAAGATGGAATAATTTTATGTGGTCTATGAAAGTAAATATAAAGAGAAGGAAAGGAGCCAAAGAATTAACATGGGGTTTAACATGGTTTGACTATGAAGCCTACTTCAATAGACAAATTATTAAAACTAGATCTTTATTAGGGTTTATGTAAGTTATGTAGTAAAATCAATCCTTATTTATAAGGTGACAAACATATCTCATCATAACCACATTCCTTCTTAGGAGGATATATATAATATTTTATATTGAATACTAAATATCCAAGGCTATTAAACAAGCTCAATAAGTTTCATTGAACACAAAATATGTTCTAAATTGCAAGGTGAGTACAAACAAATAATTGGCGTACTTGTGAACTATGTTGAGAAGACTGTAGCAGGACTGAATTGCTGGTCCATTTAAAGTTCCGTTCTTATCTCCAACAACAACCCTCAATGCACGAGTATCATATACTTTATTGATGCCAACATCTTTTCGCTTCATCTACAAAAGAGAAAAATAGAAATGTACTATATCCACATATAATAAAAAGCCTCTATAAGAGCTCCTTAAATTTACAAAACTTCTAGAGTAACTATAAAAATTTTTACAACATAAATAAACCAGTAACAAGGTGTAAAAAAAAACTAGTGGAGATTAATTAAAGAGAGTGAAAGACTTTTTTTCGAAAATTTATAGATTTCATTATAGAAAATATATACAATCTAGAGGACAAAACTAGTATAATCCATAGAATCTAGATTACAAAGATTTATGGTTCCTAGTAATCGTCTACATCCTAACACCGAGGGAACTTGCGAGACCACTTAGTCCAGTATTACTCCAATCCCCACTTGCTCTTCATGTTACTTGTCAGATTCTAGGCAGTATGGGAGTGGAATGCGTCGGATTGTGTAGAATCATGCAGATCACGTAGAATCATGAAGTATTATCTATGCAGATTACGTAGTATTATCCACACAGATTATGCAGTATCATGCAGATTATGCAGTATTATCTATGCAGATCTTGTAGAATCATGCAGTATTATCTAGTAGATTGTATAGCTATAGAAATCATGTAAATCCTTGATTTCTAGGGATTAGGATAAGATAAAGATTTCCATGTATCTTAGGAAATCTGATACTTTATTTAGTATAGGCAATTGTATATATATTGACTATTGCTGTAACCTACAACATATGAGAATGAGATTATTTCTTCTCTACTAGTATTTCACAGAAGGCATCTCAGAAAATAACCAAGGAAAGAGAACAGGCAACAAACATGCTAATGAAGACATGAGTAATTCTTACCCTGTAGAGATCAGCAGATCCCGAAATACGAGTGGCAAAGGAGCCTTTCATCCCACAATCACCCTATAGATGGTAAATCAGTAAAGTGTGGATAAATGGTAAATCAGTATACTGAGGCAACCTCTATCAATCTTAAAGGAGCAAATATAAACAGGAATAGCTGATGAAGAAACTAAGAACAAAATAAAAGGTCAAAGCAACCTCTATCAATCTTAAAAGAACGAATATAAAGAGGAATAGATGATGAAACAGCTAAGAAGAAAATAAAAGGTCAAGTAAACACCAGCTTTATGAAGAGAAAAGGATACTAATTGGTTCGCCAAGATGGAGTATTAAAGAAAGATAACGAAAATAAGAATCTTCAGCAAGCATGATCCAAAAATCTAATTTATGTTAGTACTAGAACTCCTGTTCTAAACAATTGGTTAAATAACAATTATTGAACCAATAACTGGCAATCGTGAAAACTGTTACCTGCTTACCTTTAAACTCGTTTGAGGACAAAAGGCTGACCAGCAAATTTCAGATAAAAGAGATGCCATTATGTTAGATATTTCATGTTTGTTAAACAAGCTTTAAATTGTGGTTAACTTATAGGAACACATAGCCCATAAATCATTACCTTGATAAATCTTCTTATGTCATCACGATACTTCCCATTCCATTCCGCCCACCTGCAAAAAAAATACTACTAGTTGATGCCCGATGTTTGCTTTTGCAAAAAGTAATGAACTTCTCACAAACTGGCTAAACTATAGAGCCCACAAATCATCAATATTGAAATTGCAGGAGATGGTGACAAGTTTTGAGATGGAATCCACCAAGCTAGGGGAAACTAGATGGGACAACCATAGTACAAAAGAGTTACCTGTCCCAATTTGGAAATTTTCCAACCAGATAAAGACCCCCACAATCCCAAGGCTCTGCAATGATTTTACATCTTGACAGAACAGCATCTTTTGCAATTGCCTGGTTTGTCAGAGAATTGCAGATCAATATACTAGCTGTTCTATCCATCACTGATATCAAGCTGATGCAATGTGGCATTTCAACTCACTCTAATAACTGGAGGAGAGTTGAGTGGAGAACCATCTGTTCCTCGGCAGAGAACACTGGTTAGGTCAAAGCGAAATCCGTCCACATGATAGTCAGTGACCCTGATTTCCAGTCAAAGAAGATGGCATAAATGATGATCGAACCGAAAGAATAGGTCTAAATCATAAACAACGAAACCATCTGTTATTGTAACATAATGTGTACTGGAACCCGTCTGTGCAGAATGGATTACATCATATTAGCAAAAATGATGTATGCTGGCCTTACCAATGTCTTAAGCTATCAAGGATGAGCTCCATGACCACAGGATGATTGCAATTCAATGTGTTACCTGGAAATTTTAATCATTGCAACTTAAAAATCTTCAAATATGCATTGCTAGAACACCTTAACAAAGCATGCCTGACATACATTTAGCTTAAGAATAAAAATCATGTAGGTGATTTATAATCGGAGATTTTAATCACGAAAACTTTGGCATCAGATCATATTTGTTTCACTAGTCATCTTGTCACATGACAAGAATATTGATGTTTATTTCCCCTTCTCTAATCTAGTTGATAAAATGGAAAACAAAAGAATAAAACTTATGGATGGAAATAATAAATTTTATGCTTCACTTGGACAAAATATGTGCTAAAGAACTTGCAAATAAACGCGAAAACAAGTCGATGTAAGACATCAATCTTTGTATAGAAGACTGTTTCTTACGTGGCCTAGTTACAATAATTCCTTCTAATACAACTCAATGGAGAACAAAATGGGGCATGTAATTCCTCAAAACTAGCAAGGAATAATCTAGGCCAGCTGAAATCTTGTATCTCGTTTTCTCATTTTACATCAAGTCTTAATGTCATGAGGAGAGCAAAAAACTTCATTCAAAACGGAAATCCAGCAGAATAGGAAGGCAAGATCAGGAACATTCCAACATAAAGGGGAAAATTAAAGCACAATGATTAGAATTACCGCATCCAGCAAAGTTTAGCAACTGGCCCTTGTTGTTTAGGTCAACCATGTAATAAACCTGCAGATGATTTTGAGATGTATAATTGACTAGCAAGGAAAATTCCACATCATAGTAGCAAATGTAGCTAAGGAGAATAGAAAAGCTCCCAAGTAAGGTGCGGCTAGTGACCTTTTCCATTCTTGAACTTACATTTCAGACTTTAGCATTCTTTAAAGGATTAATAGGGAAACCGCCCAATATTATTTAGCATTTTCTGAAAACATTGCCTACGAACTAAGTTAACAATAATAAGAAGAAACCAGGATATCAGTAGTTAGAATGCCATTCACTTGGATGATTAATTTCATTCTAGCATATCCCATTTTAAAGCCTCCAATGAAGTGAACAAGTAGGAACTCCAAAATGCAGGAACAACAAAGGTGAAAAGCGCAAAGCACCTTATTATCTATGCCACGAAATGATGTGGTATAAGGATTTTCATCATCAGCCTCATTTGTATGATTGTAAACAACATCCAAAATAACCTGCACAATGAAGAATGATATGCTGAAGGCTTAATAAGTTCAGGTTTTGTACAATATAATCACAAATACAAGCACAAAATAACCAACATGAACACACACAAGCACAGATACATGAGGCAGTGCATCTAACATTTACAACTTGCAACAAAGGACAATTGAAGCAGGAAATGTAAAATTTAAGATATTCATTACCTCAATGCCAGCGTTATGCAAGGCTTTAACCATTTGTTTGAATTCATGAGATGCATTAAGAGGCCCTCCTCCGTCACTAGCATACCGACTCATTGGAGCAAAGAAGTTGATTGTTGAGTAGCCCCATGTATTGATCTTCAAGAGAAAGGTAAGAAGAAAAATTAACTGCTTATCATTTATTACTTTTAGTTATGCACCAAAACAAGAGGTGCATACGAAGTTTGACACAAAAATCTTTAGTAGTATGATGCATCTCCAGCTGGATTACAGTGAGCATCTGTTGGGCTACCAGTGATGTGTTCAGGATATTTCCTTCTCTCTGAGTAATGTAATAAGTTAAGTTTTATACCTTATGTCAACCATATTTCTCTAAAAAATATTTAAGCCAAATGATTCGTGCTTTGCTATGGACCCAAGAGTTGATCGTATCAAGTAAAGACATAGGATATCAAAATACCCGATGCTTTTACTCCATTTCGATGGCTACAAGAGAATACATAAGCAAACCTAAACATACTATGCACCTTAAGTTATCCTTATTTCATTGTCCATTAGCGTGCAGTTATATTAAATTAAAATATGCCTTATCTATTAGAAATTGTTTATAATTGAAGAAGAAGAAGAATTCCTTTGATGAAATGTCTTCAAATTTCACTAGTACAACTAGTTATAAGGCATAATATGCAAAACGGAAAAGTGCAGGAGATCTGAGCAAACAAATATATAAACAGATGAAATTTAGAACAAAATAACAACAAACATAATATACCATGTGGTCCCTGGGGTTTGGGCGCCTTTGGAACTCAAACTCATCAAATTCAAAAACAGGAAGCAGCTCCACTGCATTGATTCCAAGCTCTAGAAGATGAGGGATCTTGATATACAAAAGTAACAGTCAACAAAACGTGTTGTGTAAGAAAAATCACATAGCTACATATTAACAAAATGTGAAAAGTAATTTTACAAGAAAAAAGAAAAGTGAAGAGTAATATATGATCTAAATCAACAAAAAGATAACAAGTGATTCATGATCAAGATATTGTTAACTTGTTCCAATACTATGTGTGCTTAGAAGAAGCCTTCAATTCTACATATCCCTCCATAATTATTACAATTATGGGATCAACAAGACAACTTCAAACTTGAATAGTAATCTATAAGACCACAAAATTATCAATAATACAACAATGATCTGATGACAAATAAGGTGAGACTGTCAATGATAGTGATATGGGTCCGGGCGTATGATCTAGTCACGGGACGATCCACCAGGGAGTCCTCTTGATTTCCCTTGTTAGAGTTCTTCCCTTTCCTAGAAGACCCTATGTTTCTACGCAAGAGGGAGACCTGTCCATGACAAGGTCTCTTCCTCTCAAGCAATATTTCTATGATAAATTATCTGATGTTTTATTCATAAATAGCATAGCCTTATATAGAGCTTGATTATATCAGTTTATTTAGAAAGATCCATAAATAGGACTTATTACAAGAATAGGAATGACTAGCGTAGAAATAGGATGCTAACCTACTAGTTATCATACTAAATATTTAAATAGACTCCTTCTAAGGTAAGATGCTGCAAATCTCCTATTATAAGGGGATATTGCGAATCTTCTATTTTAAAGTGCTAATCCTCTTCCTGCTATATTTCGTACCCACAAATGCATCCTTATCTATATCATTACTTTCCTCCTCGACAAAGAGCTTGTCCTCAAGCTCAATTTGATGAGCTTGATGGAAATCTGAAACATTTTCCCACATAACTTCTTCCGCAAGCAATCCGAGCCATTGCATCAAAATCTCGCCTACTCCACGGTTCAAGTGGGACCGAAGGACCATATACGGTGTAGGGACAACCTTGCCATCAAAAAAAGGTGGAGGGGGGAATAGAAACGAGCCCTTAAAATCCTTACGATGAGAAACATGGAACACATCATGAATTTTGCTGCCCAGAGGCAAGGCAAACTGATAAGCCACCTGTCCACTCCGCTTCAACAACTGAAACTACTTTCAAGGGGGTAGTTCGCAAAGAAGAATGAAAGGAGTATTATAACAATACTCCGCCCATGCAATCCAATCCACCCAACTTTTAGGACGATCCCTCACAAAGCACCTAAGATACATCTCGACAGTGCAATTGACAGCCTCGATTTGTCCATCTATCTAAGAATGATAAGTAGAGGACTAAGCCAATCGAGTCCCACACAGGCGAAAGAGATCCGTCCAAAACATGCTAGTAAAAACCACATCACGATCACTAACAATAGACTCAGGCAAGCCATGTAAATGAAACACTTGATCAAAGAACACCTGGGCCGCCAAACTAGCTATGGGTGGGCAAAGGGGAAGAAAATGTGTATATTTAGAGAATCGATCCACAACCACAAACAACACCAACTTACCACGCACCTTAGGAAGCCCCTCAATAAAATCCATTAAAATGTTAGCCCATATTTGCACCGGCACCTCCAAGGGCTGCATAAGTCCCGCCGAGTGTAAATTCTCCCACTTATTCCGCCGACACACTTGACAGTTTTGAATAAACTCCCTAATGGTAGATTTCATGTCGTGCTAATAAAAATCACTTTTAATCCGCTGAGTAGTCTCCTAAATCCCTTCATAAGTAGAATTATGTTTCCTTCAAGCACCAAATTAATCAATGGAGAAGTAAGGGAAAGGTATACCTAGTTGGCGTAGAAAATTATGCCTTCCTGTACAGACCACTTGGCACGCTCTGTCCTTGCAGAATTGGTCCTTGAGTTGCTGTAAGTCATCCAAGGAGGCCACCTCTACTCGAACCTCATCAAAAAATTCCACCCTAGGTCGAGAAAAGGCGCACAATAGTGCTGAATTGTCTTCCTTTTGAGATAAAGCATCAACAGCATGGTTGAGCACCCCGGCGTAATATTCGTCCCTAAAATCGAACCCCACGATACTGTTGTGGCAACATGGATAGCTGTTGTTCCAAGAGATACTTATGGCTGTAATGATCTGTGTGGCTGAGGAAAGGATATTGTTGACAAATTAGGAATGTGTATAATTAGGATTCTACTGTTATTATTCTTCCTTAATTAGTTCCTCCTTAATTAGGATAGTTTTTTCCTTTATATTCATGTGTTTATACGTTGTAAAATATAGAGTATGAAATAAACTCTTCAGAATTCTTCAGATATACACCAATGTTGTACCACCTTTGCGATCCCTCTCATATGTTGGGAGTGTGAAATACTGGGCGGTACTAGATAAGGTTAGTTATACTAGATACACTTTCAATTGATTTGTTAAGTTTATAAGATTATCACGTTTAGATTGAATCTTATCTTTTGTAACAACTTCTTGTATATATCTCCTCTGTATCTTATGATTCTGCAATTCAATCGAAATCACCTTTCTGAGTTTAATATCCAAGCTTCATTATTCTAAGTTGATACTCCTCAACAATACTTGTCTGTTTGAGATTGGCCAATTCTCCTAGCAGGTTAGTGCTTAAGGGGGAACAAATCTTATGTTGCACTGTGACTTGAAGTCCTCCCACGGCATTCCCGGTATCTCCTATTCTACCTAGTAATACCAGAGTTTGGCCTCCCCTATCAAGTGAAATGTAGCCAAGCCTACTCAGTTCTCTTTTGCCATCCGTTGGCTCTGAAAAAACTGATTGCAATGATGTAACCAAACTAGAGGGTCCTCTGAACTATTTTAGGTGGGGAATTCCAATTTCGAGTAACGTGGCTAGGACTCGGGATGCCCTTCATTCGGCCTCTCCCCTCGACTAGCCGAAGCATGGCTGCTACTCGCCTCACCTCCATGCCGCTCACGATTCGGTTCCCTTCCTAGCTCCCTAAACTGGCAATTCATCTCTTCAAATTGGGCAATCGAGTTCCTCTATCGAAGCTCCTCCAACTGCTGAAAACACTGCTCAACCCTTTGCATAGACGCCCTAAGCTCATTCTGGATATTCCCTGAGTCGTCCATCGTGCATGACTCTGATAGCAAATTGATATGGGTCTGGGTGTAGGATCAAGTAACGGGACAATCCACCAAGGAGTCCTCTTGATTTCCCTTGTTGGAGTTCTTCCCTTTCCTAGAAGACCCTATGTTTCTATGTAAGATGAGACTTGTCCATGACAAGGTCTCTTCCTCTCAAGCAATATTTCTATGATAAATTGTTTGATGTTTTATTCATAAATAGCGTAGCCTTATATAGAGGCTAGTTACATCAATTTATTTAGGAAGATCCATAAATAGAACTTCTAACAAGAATGGGGTTGACTAACATAGAAATAGGAATGCTAACCTACTAGTTATCATACTAATTATTTAAATAGACTCCTTCTAAGGTAAGATGTTGCAAATATCCTATTTTAAAGGGATGTTGCAAATCTCCTATCAAATCTCCTATTTTAAAGGGTTGATCCTCTTCCTGCTATAATTCGTACCCACAAATGTATCCTTATCCATATCAGATAGTAATTCTAAGAAATCAAATCACCGTGCATAGATTAATTTAACTTGCATCTATGGTTAGAATATTTTTGAACAAGTTTCTAACTATGATATCTGTAGCTGTTATAAACTCTTAAGCAATTGATCAGGATAAATGTCTGCCTAGAGGCAATGTATTTACTTGAACTCGATTAGATAAGCCATTACCTTTTCAATCACACCAAGGTAACTGCCCCGGATGCTTGGATCTAAGCCACTAGATTTATCAGCTGTAAATGCACGGACATTCATTTCATATATTACAAGATCTTTCTGCAAAGACACGGAAGATGTATAAAAGAAACAAAAAATGAATTTTGAAAAGATTAGCATCGAGTATGAATGAGACAAAATTTGAATTTAGAAGACATGCATATATTAATAATGATCAATAGACCAAGATTGACAAAAAGACAGTGAGGTGGAGAAGTGTCCGGAGACGTGTAAAAAAGAAAAATGAAAATGTAAGCACAATGTTAAGCAACTCTATGTACTTGAGGTATGTTAGGAAGCTTGTAGTTATCTCCCCAGTCAAAAGGCAAGCTATCAAAATTATAAGTCCCACGGAACTTAGACAACTTCTTGTTGACATCTCCAAAATATCTTCGGCCCTCAACTAACTTAGCATAAGGATCTATAAGAACTTTTTTTTGGTCAAATCGATGTCCTTGATGCCAATCACAAGGACCATCTATACGATAACCATAAAGAACATTAGTCCGTGGCAAATCCTGCAATTACAACAACAGGGTACAGAAGATCAATACCAATCTATCAAATAGGAAAAGTTATAGGAGCACAAAACATAGCAATGCTCGCAACTTATTACATATGTTTATAATCCAAGATTACTGTAACAAACCAAAAGTACCATGATCTAAAGACAAAGGGGAAACTGAAACATCAATGTGCTTCACTGTTATAAATATTTAGATGTTTCACTGATTAGTTAATACTTTTTCTTATGATGTCATCAATGGCACTAATTCTTAGCCCAAGAGTCAAATACGTTATGAAATGGTATAGGACTATTTACTGAGGTAGTATATCAATGACAAGTTAAATGAGTCCCTGAATGGCAGGAAATCCATCTCCAAATGGAAGGTATATCTTGAATGCACAATGACATACAAAAAAGCATGTCATAACTTGCCAAGGGGACATTCAAATTAGTAAACAGTGCACATAAAAAATTCCAAATGGTAAACACAAATATGTATCTATGGCAAGACAACGTACACCGAGAAAGGTGCTGGTTCCACCAACCAAATAGCATCAACACCTCAATACGTACCTCAATGCATATGTGCCATATGTCTCCTGTTTTATTGACATTAGGATTCAGAGGCAGCTCAATCATTTCATCATCCAACCCTGCAGGCTTTCCCCTAAAGAATTTTATATCAGCAAAAGTTCATCAACTTTGACGCAGCATTGTATAGCAAAAACTTAAGAGAGAAGTCAATGGAAAAAAATTGTTTAGTTCGTAGCCAATTAGGTGCATATGCGCATAGTAATGCCATAAAATTCAAATAAGGAGATCAAATTTTGGGTATATGAAAGTTCTAACTGAATTAATCTTCTTTCTAACTCTGGAAAAAGTGAAAGAGCTCATGCAGTCAAGAACATATGTGAGCTAGGCAGCAGTTATAGGTGAAGGGAATTGTTACCTTAGAGGCAGTGATAAGCAAAGAGTAACAGAAGTGGCATGCTGTGAAAAGATAGCGAAATTGATCCCACTTTCCACTTCTGAAACTCCGAGTGGAAATGCCTGACCTGCAAAAGTTCTAAACGACGAGGCATTCTCGGGCATTTCAAGGCCACCTTCCTAAAATCCCAAAAAGAAAAGAAAGTGTGCGTCAGAGGGAGAGAGATCATATGAATTATGATTGACTTTTGCAAAAGACGAAAATGAAAAGAACAGAAATGAAGAGAGAAGCAAGCTTTGCATCAAAAATAGCATCACGATCACATAAACAGCTTAAGTACCTTGTCAGGGACACGTTCTTGAGTACCAGGAGCATAAACGTTCAAATTTCCAATTCTCTATTGTACAGCAGATATAAGACAGATTAGTTACTAGTTGAAAAGAAACACATCAAAAGTTGACGCGCTCATGGAAGTTATTACCTTTGGGGAAATTGGTAGGCCGAAGGAAATCGATGAAGCTTGTTTAGTAAAGTTTAATCTAGAAAGACACAAACCAATGTCAAAAGCATACATTATCCAACTCAACTCGAATATCTCAATAAAAAAATAAAAAAGAATAGCCCAAATCGATATATAACGGTATAAGATAAGAGTAGTAGTACCCCATGCGAAGGAGAACACGAGAAGAGCCATTTGAGAAAGGCAAAGCAAAGAGAGGAATGCGATCAGAGACAAGTGTAGGAGGTGGTGGTTGAAGAAGCATTTGTCTTCTTCTTCTTATTGTAGAAACTGAACACAGAGTAGTGAGAGCGAGTGATTTTGTTGAAGCAAACGCAAGCTTATTAGAGCTGTGAGTGGACTGGTAATGTAGAAGAGCAATGGATCTCTGGGGATGGCCCAACGAGTGTCTGCCACGTCAACAATCTACAGTCAGGGAGCTGGAAGTTTCTTTCAACACGTGGCTTACGCCTTTTCCCGATATATAATTTAATTGCTATAACTATTGCTTGAGATTTGCGAAGACTAGAATAAAATAAATAAATATCTTCCACTGGAAACTGGAAAGTTCTTAGTTTAGATTTTTCCTTTTAAATAAATGTTTAATTATTATTTTGTAGTGAGAATTATTGAGCGCTGAGAAAATGACAGCAGTAACAATTAAGAACACAATACGTCTCTTCAACCGGGGGTAAAATAGCAGTAAAATGATTTATGGCACAACTCGCACGTCGTTTTGCCTTTTTTGTAATATTTTTGTTTGACATTTGTAATTGTCTTTGAATGTATAATTAAAATTATTTAAAAAATTATAATCAATTAATTAACAATTTAATTTAATTAAAACTTACAAATTTTAACTATTATCATTCATAAGTCATTTTTAAAATTAAAATAAATTATTATTTTTCTCATTGCGAATTTAACTTTTAATTTAAATTATTTAAAGCAGGACCTCATTTTAAATTTCACAATTTTGAGCTGATGAGAAATTACTGAATCAAAATCAAATTAATAGAATTTTAAGTTGAGACCAGACCTAAGAACTAACTCCAAACGCTCAAACCGGCCTAAGCAAGACCAGGTTGCATAAAAGGAGATCGAAGCAAACCCGAACTAATTCCAATCTGTCCTAACCAGATTCATTAAGCAAAGGTGACGCAGAAGGAATGAGGTTTGGCACAGAACATCATCAGTCAACTAATTACTACTATGATGCGAGAATAGAATTGTAATCGTATATTCAGTCTACTCAAATAATCTTCTGTACTGTGGTTGGGAAAAAGTTCCACAAAATTTTGCACTTAAAATTCTACACAAGAACATTAAAAGTGTGGAGATTCAGGAAAAGTGAAGCATTTCCAACTTATACATGCTTCTCGTTTTGGATAGGAATAAGCATCCAGTGTCATTGTCAAGTATTGAATGAAGACATTTTATAAATCATCATCTGAATGGACAACCATCCCAGAACCCATGATTCCTTGCATCATGTCACATAGACTAAGCAGGAGCAAGCAGGTTTGGCCAAACCACACGCAACCTGCGTGATATTTAACAGAAAGGAAATACCGTTTCAGTGGACCCTTGCTAAAACAGTTTGTGTAAGCTGGAGAACAACATAAGATTCAAGCATGAAAGGAAATCTTAAAATTGCGAGCAGTGGGGAACCATTAATAGCAGCCATTTCCAGCCAGAAGCCCAAGAAGGAAAAAAAATAGAGGAATAAGTCAAATAGGATATTCATTTTAGTCAATATTAATATATCCAAAAGACGAAGCCCAACAGTGAGATCACAAAAACAGTCAAAAGTATATCAGCCCAGGAGGAGATATTCAACTATTGTTCTAAACCTCTTCTAGACAGGCTTGATCTCCAGTTCATCCATATTTTTCACCAGCAGCAACTAATTTTTTGTTGTCTATTTCATAAACAAGGAAGCAAAATCTCCAAGGCACATATTCACTATACTACTGACATGATAATTGATAGAAATGACACCAACAATTTAAACATGAGTAATTTCCAGAAAACAACTTTATCATGAGTCTCCTGTTAAGATTGCATTCAAATGCATGAAGTAAACGCTCATAGCCTAACTTTGTCTTATTCTCTAAAGAGAAAATAAAACCACCTAAATTCTCATCAGAGTATACACAGCATGAGGAAAAGAACTGGAGATCGAATTCCGTCATTTTGATATTCATACTTAAAAGAAGTGAAGCCACTTCTCAAGGAGTAATTAATATCAGCGAGTATGCAATTATTTTTGTAAAGGAAACCTAGTCATTACCTCCAACACAAGCCTGAGCTGTTGTACAAGTAGCTTCAAAGATAACAGTGGCGAAGCAAACAATTAAGCTAAAGCTACTATGAACAAACCAATGCTTGGAAACTGCCATGATAGCAGGCAGACAGGATCTTCTACCTAGCTCCCAAGAAGATCTCCAGTAGAAAGCCTATCTGATTGCAACAGAAGCTGAAGCTGCTGTTGCCTCTGCAATTAAAGAAACCGGTTGACGAGCCTGAAGGCAGGCACCTATGTCAAAGGGGTGCAGTTCAGATCCATCAAAGATCAGGCTGAGACCAGGAAGAACTACTTCTCTACTATCAGTTTCATCGGGATCAACTTTGGCAGTATTAACCACAGATACTTCTTCAATGGGCCTTGTAGCAGCTTCATATACTGGAGCTACAGCATATGATCTGCCAATATTAATACATTCATGGTCATTAAGGCTCTTAACAAAATGAATTCTAAAGCATTAAATGTACTGGAACGAGAAAAAATCTCTTGATTCTCAATTTCACAGAAGTCCCAACAGAATGGTTCTTAAACAGAGCAATCCCAGGTGTTCATCTATATAGATTTACGTCAATAAACTTTCAAGTTTGTAACAGATAATTGTTTACTTTTTTTCTTCTCTTCTACTTTTGGCAGCTTTTACAGCTATGCCAAACTTTTATGCTCGGTTTAAGAATTTATAACATGAGGACGCTTGTGTACAATAAGGAGAAAATTACCAATAATTCGGGCACAACAATCAGCATAAAGGAAGCGGACTAATGGAAACGTTAAGATTTATAGGGACAGACCTAAGAGTGCTACCATCAAAACTCAGAACTTCGGTCCGGCAACGTTGTCGATTAGCAAGTTTTAGTCTCTGATGCTCACTCATGGCTCCAGATATAGGCGAAGAAGGATCAACAAGGGGATTCCATCTTCCACTAGCATAGTTCATGAGTAGTCGAGACGAATTCTTTGATTGCTCTTTCTGGTAAAGAAGTCTAGCAGCTGGACCTGTTGCTTGATACTCCAAACAGATATCACGTAATCTTTTTCTTAATCCTTGCATTGCATCATGATGAGCAGCCAGTGAATCTGACTGAAGTAACCCTGATGCAACGACCCTTTTGCATATATTCTTGCATAATTTTGGACTGAAAAGAGGCATCCCGAATTCTATACTCAATGGTACCCATTCATACTGCTGATCATCTGATGCAAAAAGTTCAGACTCCCTTTCATAAAAAAGTTTCAACATCCGAATATAACCTGTCGTTGGCAGCTCTATCTTTGATGTCAGATTGGTTAACAAAGAATTCAATTTCAAACTTTCTGCTTCACTTAGGCCCAATTCATTTCCTATGCAAAAAATGGAACCATCAGCGTTCTTGATAGGCAATGGTACATCCACAGTAGTGCATTTTCCAGATTTATCAAGATCATACCTACTGAGGGGCTGCACAAGTATAGCTGAATATTTAAGAAGTGAATTCAAACAATGTAAAAGTACACTACCCTTAACCAAAGTCCCTTCAAATTTACCCCCTAACCCTCCAACGGTGGAGCCATCCCAAGACCATATAAGAGCTTTCTCACAGCCAAAAAGTGGTGCAGGAAGTAACCGTAAACATTGGCCTTTCATCAGCACAACCGACAATGGGCCACTAGCAACAGTTGAATATAACACCAATTTCATCCATGGTGTCAACGATGAATGAGAGGGAGGACCAAAGTGGATGGGACCTTTTGGTCCAGGAAAAACTGCTGAATGAGGAAGTGGGATTATGGATATAACAATATCATAATCACGAAGAAACAATCGATCCAAAGTTGCTGGTGCTAAAGCAGCCAAGCTTTCACAGCGAAGTATATCCACACTGTACTTCCTTTCCCTTCTTAAAGTTTCCTTCACAACATCAGATCCTTCAATTGGAATCAGCTTCTCATTTTCATTCACATTTTTGTCCAACTTACACATCTGATTCACATAATTACCTTCATCAGATAAAGGAAATCCTGGGTTATTATGCAGGTTCCCTTCAGAGACAAGATCGGTGGAAACAGGATCATTTTCAAAAATTGTTGCTCTTGTGGAGTCCTCTGTTTGGACTTCAGAGCTATTGCAATCAAAGTTATCTAACTTTCTGCTCATAGTTATCTTGGCTGCAGCCTCGTCAACATTTGAAGATAATTTGACAATCTTATGAAAAGCTTCATCATCTTCCAAATCCAATGCAACTCCACCCGATAACAAACATTCCAGCACACAACGTAGGCTAAAAGCATGATTTGCAAATTCCTGCAATTCACCCTCATATTTTGCACCCTCTAATGTGCCCAGATCCTTGCAAAGATCTGCAATACTAGCATGACCCAATTTCCCTGCTTCATATAATGTTACAGCATGAGATTTCAGTCCTGCAAACAAAAGAAGCAACAGAATAAGATACAGAAGAAAACATATGTTCTAAGGGAATGTGCATAAATAGGCATATCGAACTCCTTCAAACCCAGCAGCAAATCCCCTCAAGTTTTCATTCAGAAACTTTCAATTCCCAGGTATGATGCTGGCAAGTCAATGATTAATGTCTCAGAAAGACAACTAGTCATCAGCCAGTCAGCATGTGAAGCCAATGCTTGGAATTCTCTCATTCAATTTTTCCCAAATTTAGGGATTCTTGAATTTTCAGATTCCTGACTACATGATAGGCATGTCTATTTTACTCTTCATTGAAGGGTAAAGAAGAAAGACCTGGTGAAACAGATCCCATCATAAGATAGGATGTTATAGTAGCATCAACAACAAAAGCAACACGAGTATGGCTGGTTCGTGGTACATGATCTTCCATCCCAAAATCATCTTCATGCTGACCATCAATGCCATCAGTGGACATGTGCACAGAGCTTATACTGGCACGAGCATCTTCATCGTCACTGAGAATATTTTTCGGAGAACCAGGTATTCCTGAGTCTTGGAGAACAGATCCAGGATCAATCAATTTCACAGCCCATCCAAGTCGACAAGCAAAAGATGAAGCAGATTGCAGCTGTGAAAGGTCAGCCTGTAAGGTTGTCGAAAGTTCAGCGACAGTAGAGTTTTCGCTTGAAACCACAAAAACTGCATACAATAACCTGGATAATGGGATTAATTTGCATCAGATCGTAATCTCATTGCTAGTGAAGCTAACAAGATGAACAGGGGACATCTATCTATGACAATAGTTGCCTTACTCCTCAATAGGATCTTCATAAGATTGTTCCCTATTAGAAACAAATCCTTCAAGCCTAGAAACTGCAACATCAAGAATATAATTAGTGCAATCCAGAAATGAAAGAAGACTGGTGGAATGTTATTGGATAACACTTAATCGTTTTCACATCCTTATTATTGAAACAGCCATTTTATGCATAAATCAAGGAAAAATTGAACTGATATTTATAAGATTAATGCAATTTACAAGTCCAGTAAGGTCAAAACATTAAAAGACTTTCAGTACATGAATTGCAATGTGAGTATACAGAAGGAAATAACCTTTAAAGCGATCATCAGGATAGACAGGGACATCAAAGTATACCAATCCTCGTCGATATAAACCCCTTATAATTTCAGGATCGAACAGAATATATGAATTAGCTTCATCCTTGCAGATTTTATCTATTGTTGCCGTCTCTTCTTCAGAGAGTTTCTGAAACAGAATAACAAGGATTTAGATCCAAGTGCACAAAAGTTAATCTCCGAGCATCTGGATATACATGTATTTAGTTTAATTGCTTTGTGCATAAAGCAATAGCGGCTTTGTGACTAAAGTATGTATTCTTGAAAAAAAGAAAGAGTAGGAAATTGGACCTTAAATTCCTCAAGTGTAAAGTTGACAAGACAAACTCCCCACCATGAGTCAATTGCAAAGTCAACAGGCTCCGTAGGCAAAAGTTCTTTAGCAATTGACTTGTTCAGCTTCCACATAATTTTCTGAATAGCTCCAGATTTGTAAATGATGGGTAAGATAACATCGTTTACTTAATATCAGAGTATAATATGCAAATAGCACTGAAGAGAAAAGGACTTTCAATTTTATGTTCAAGAAGGTCATAAAACTATTAGAAATTTTGCACTAAAATTTCATGAACTGGAGATATAATTTAATAACATAAGGTAATGTCCGATGAAGAACTTTTCTACTTATAAAATGATAGTTATTAAGTAGAAGGAAAAGCATTAACTCAAATAAGCTAATGAAATAAATATCATATACATAAGCAAGAAGTACTGACAAAAGTAAATGGTTGTCTTCCTTATGTTTTTCGATGAATTGATTCCTCTTTTCTTTTGTGGTGGAGTGGTAATCACAGGATATTGGTTTTGAGGTAAGCAACAGGGCTCAATTTCAGAGCTGTATAGTTAACTGAATAACATGCTGGGGAGTTTATGTGGAATCCCAGATAGTAAAACACAAGCATGAATTCTGAAAAATATACACGAGTTACATGCTTAAATGCCAAGATTTTGAAACTCGTAATCAGGTCAATTCGGTACCTTAGATCTGCACTTGTTCATAATGTCAATAAATTCATTTCTACCAATTCCAGTAAGACGCAAGGCATCAGCAGCACTAAAATTTGGGATGCTGTCATAAGGTTGCTCTGCAAGATTCAGAAATTACATGAGAATGACCGAGGAATTGGCATATTGTGCACAAATAAGTTTACTGCCATGCTAGACGAGTAGACAATAAAATTGCAAGCTTCAGCAACCATTCCAGATTTTGTTAAAGAAGTGACATATTACCGTTTCTCATGACCTCGAACAGCATATCACAGTAATATCTGAAAGGAGATACCCTCATCACACGGCAAACATATTCTGCAAGGTGATATGGAAATAACTGCAAAAATAAAGTCAGAAAGTTAAATAAGCAGTATGCAGATACCCTCATAGAACGTAAAAGCTAATAAATTTCCTCAATTATATCAGCAATCTCATAAGCTCTATTCCAGGAAGTACAGTAACAAATTTAACAAAACAATTAAAGTACAAAACTTGCGTAGAGAAAGGTTATAATTCAGCCAACCATAGAAGC
This sequence comes from Erythroxylum brevipes, assembly GCA_027479065.1. NCBI lineage: Eukaryota > Viridiplantae > Streptophyta > Magnoliopsida > Malpighiales > Erythroxylaceae > Erythroxylum > Erythroxylum brevipes. Next base: position 8,001,098 of record JANIHY010000002.1, read on the forward strand.
AAATAAGAAATGACTAAAGGTGGTCAAACAATATGACAGAATGTGTTAGAACATCATATCAACATAACATCTAGCAGTCTTTTTCCTCAAGAACCTGTAGAGCTCTTTCTCAGGCTGGTATTTTATGGCATTGTTTGCTACTAGTATTGCTCAAAAAGAAAAACAAAAACAAAAATTTACCCATCCAATGGATGGATAGACAATCTTCTTCCTTGAAACCAATTAATTTCTGATTTACCTCCAAAGCAAGTATGAAGGTGATGCTTTTTTAAGTAACAACACAAGTATGATCATTTCTTGCATGCATACCACATCAGTGGACAATGCTGTGTATATTTTATGAGAGTATTATTTGAATTGAGCATAAATAACTCACCGCTAGATTTCTGCGCAAGTAACGCATCATATCTTCATAGTATTCGCTTTCTTTGCAGACTTTGCGGGCAAAACATTTATTCCATTGCAACCTTTTCTTAATGCAATGTTCGATTATCCTGTAAGAAGTCAACTTTAATCAAAAGATGTATTAAGAAGGAATGAATAAAAAATTGAGACCATTGTTTTCTTTTGCCTTAAAGTAATAGAATATGCATCAAATTAGAGATCCAACCAAGAGCCTTTCTCTCTCTCTTCCACACATATACAAACAGCTATGCAAATATATGAAGATGTTAAGGATGTGATAACTTGATAGAGTAAATCATGGGATATAGTAATTGTCCCATGATTTACTCACAAATACACTTTTCTATTATAACTGTAACTCCTAATTATATATATATGATCAGCCTAACATAGTGAGGTTTAGGATTTTCCCAAAATATTACTTGTTAACTTCATTAACATGGTATCAGAGCCCATGAAGAACTTGACCTATTGTTGACCCAAAAGAGGGCCCGTCATTTAAGCAAATAGAGAAGGATTTGAAGTCTATATGGAGCAAGTGGCCCAGCAATAATGTTTGCCCCAAGAGGGGGCCTGTTTGACCTCAATCAGAAGTTCAGCCCTAATGAGGATTGTTTATATATCTCTCTAGATTGCTCAAGTTAAAAAGAGACTTACTTGTGAGGGGAAGTATTGAGAATACTCACATATGACTATCCCACATCCAAGAAAGAGGGGAAAGAAGACTATTTGACCTCAATTAGAAGTTTAGCCCTAATGAGGATTGTTTACATACC
>JANIHY010000002.1:8150265-8161632 GCA_027479065.1 Erythroxylum brevipes
TAATATTACTAAGTGGGTGAGAGTAAGCAACTCCAGCAGCCTGTGCTTGCAACCTCGTCTATACGGTAAAACAGAAGGCAAATTCATTTCATGTTCAACATAATTAGCTAATCATTGCTTTCATGCCAAAACTTAAACATATCAATCTGACAACTTTACAAATTATTCAATGGATTAAGGTTAAATAGCAAACAAACAATCAAAGCAGAACTATCCAAAATTTCTCACTAGATTTCTTACTGAATTACCCATAATTATTCAACAAGACTTACTTACAAATAAGATCATCTAAATTACTTACAAAAATTACCGTCTAAAATTGCTTACAAAAATTACCGTCTAAAATTATTTACAAAAATGATTGTCTAAAATTACTTACTAGATTACTTACTAAAGCTCCCTGTTTGCTTATTGCCTCGAAGTCCCAGCTATATCTGGAATCGGTCGCTTTAAGGGTTCCTCTAAAACATTCAATACAAACATATATTGCTATTGTGCACAATTATGAATTCAATTATGCACACTCACGTATACTGAATACGTATGATGCATGTTCATGACAAATTATGGGTTTCTTATCCTTAATCTTGTTACATCATCAACCATGTGAAACCGTACTTAATTTATCAATATAGATTTATTTCACTAACGACCATCAGGTCCACTTTTCTCAATTATTCTCATCAGAAAGGTGAGGTAATTAGATACAACTTCCTTCTAAAAATTTGTTCCTCTTTGTCTTAGGTTTCCATTGATACCAAGTTCATCCAATTTGGTTTAGTATATTGAAAGTTATACTCAAAAGATTTTGGGCCATTCTTACGCTTCAGCAGAATTCTTATCTCAACTTCCAATCAGATTATGGAATTCTTAAAGGTAGAATTAGAATTTAATATCTTTAGACAATTTGTAGTCTTATGTCTCTAATTTACTTCAAATAAAAAATCACTCTATTAGGATAACTATAAAAAAAGTTACGCCTAAAATACCAAAATATGTTTAAGTTGTCAGGAAACTTCGCCACGACGAACTTTCCAAACAGGAAAATTCTTCAAAATTTTCTTAAAAGTTTACCGCAGCAAACCCAAGAGTTGACCACGGCGAACTTTTATAGAAATGAAATCTTTTGAGTTGGTCGCGATGAACTTTGCTGTGATTAAAACATCTTCTTCTCTCTACTGTAAAATTTTCCAGAATTTGATTCTCACTTTAATCTTATTCAATGAACACATATAACACTTAACCCAACTCTTTTACTTCCATTTCAGCTCATCACAGCTTAAACAAATCAAAAATCAAGATGAAACACAAACATCAAAACAGAAATTATTTACATATTTCATCATGTTCTGCTTTCTCACTACTGCATTTTTGTTATGTTTTCTCTCTCTACTGTATTATCTCTATATCTTTCATCTAATGCTTTTCTTTTTACTATTCTCTATGCTTTCACTTCATTTAACTCCTTTTTATACTAAGATCTCACCAAATCCTATAAACAATTTCAGCACAAACTCCATACAATCGGTAATACACTTCCACTGCTCAATAATATCAACTCATCTCTTTCATCACTGTCACTGAATTTGCTTTATACACAACTCATGCATGTATTTAATCCCAACATTATCACATCATCGGAATCATTCATAGAGCTTAGAAACTTAACATTTCACTTACCTTGCTTTTAGAAAATCACCAGCAGTGAGGTTTCGATGATGAAGGTTCAATAACCTTTGGTGAAGACCAAACAAATCCGAAAATGAAAACAACCAGGAGCTTCAGTAACTTTGCCTTACACAACTTGTGATACGTGTATTACTTACATCTTGCCATGTGTCACCATGCATGTAAGCCATTTGTCAATCTTTAATCAGTCCACAAGTCACCATGCATGTAAACCATTTGTCAATCTTTAATTAGTCCACATGTCACACTATGATTAGTCCAAATTTTAAGATTTTTTCAAAAAATTATCAAAAATTTCAAAATAATCTAATAGTCTCTGAATAATTTTTCACAATTTATTCACATTTTATAAATCCATTTTACCCTGAATATGTAAATGAAAACATATATATGTGTCAAAAACACATATGCATTTATCAGCGAAAACTCAATTATGCAAAGCATAAAGTACATTGAAATTCTTAAATTTTTCTAACCCCTAACTTGGGGTATTACACACTACCCAGCCAGGAGCAAACCAGGCCTGACTCATTGACATTCTAAGATTATTTATAGCAAGATGGGGAGTATGACCACATCAACATAATGGGTGATCAAAAATTGAAGGTCCAAGGCATGGGGACTGTGAAGATGAAGCTCAATGATGGTATAACCCAAACCATCTCCAATGTAAGGTATGTGCTAAGTGCTCGTGCTAACTTTATTTCCTTGAGTGAATTGGCAAAATACAGACATAGATATATTGGTAGTGGGAGGTGATGCAAAGTATACCATGGTACTTACTTGATGATGCAAAGGAGGAAGGTCGATAACAACATTTACTATGTAGAGGGCCATTGCACCCGGAGGGACAAGGCCATGAAAAAGAAGGTCCGATTCTTGGATGAGGTGGAGGTATTTGATGGTTTGGGTCGAGGGAGAAATATGTTGGGTATATCCCCAAATTCTAAATACTAGCTATAGGAGTTTTGCAAAGGTGGGCCTTATTTTACTTACAAGTGGTGGTCCATTAGTAAAGAGTTCTTTGATTAGCCCATAAGTGGTAAGTTTTTGTGACTTATTGGAGAAGTCAATTTATGATAAGATAAAATAAGATTTACTCATTTTTGCTCGTGAGTTGTATTGTCGTAAAAACTAGAACGAAGGAGGAAAAAAAGAGAGGTCTGTTCTATTGTCCTAGCATGTGAGAAGGTAATTCTTTGGTGAGATAATAAAAAAAAGTGAATTATCATCGATAGACATTCAGTGTTGGTATCTCTTAAATTTGTAGAGAGTAAGTACTATATTAATTAGGGTCTTCAATTTGTACAAAAATTTAGAAATAATTGTACTTGTTGTTGAGATTATTTTTGTTAGTTTTCGATTGCACTATTGATTATTATAATGAAATTATTGTAATATGTGAAGATACAAGTTGTAATGTTTTCCTAATTAAAAGGAATTTTTCACATAAATTTTGTGTGCGTTGATATTATTATTGTTGTAGTTTGGATAATTTTCCCCAACAGAGAGTAGGAGATTGATAGGGTTACATGGAGATTAGTTTGAGAGAGGAACGTGGGGTTAGGAGTCAAATCAAATGGAAAACACAAAACACATTAGATGTGGGCTTATTTAATGTATGTTGTGCAGGTGCTTCGCAAAAGAAAAAAATAGATAATTAAAACATGCTACTTAAAATATAAATTCGCGTCTAATGTTATTTGTCTTATAAACAACGTTGACGAAAATTTTAACGTTGAGTAGATTTGAATAAAAAAGCTTTTTAATTAATATTTTTTCTTTTAAATAATTTTCTTCCTTTTTATTCTCATTTCATTATTTTCGTTTAGCCTAAACTAACGAATATCAAGAGATTATAACTAATTTAAATTTATAATCCATTTTACTTATTTGTCTTTTTTTCTTTTCATTATTTTCTTCTTTCTACTTAGAAGTATCGACTCACCGTCGGGCCATATCTTTTCCTTAAAAAAAAAACTTTCAAATTGACTTTATTTTGAAAATAAACGGTCAGATTACGGGTTGGGTCGCCCCGAGTCATGGCTTATGGTCGGCCCAACCTCAACTTGTAGCCTACCTATGACTAAAATCAGGTCGGACCCTTTTTAATATCTCCTTAAATTTTGAACTTATAAATTATAACCATGACTGTATTTTTTATTTTCCATTCATTATTAAAATGCGTAAAACTAATAAATTAAGAAAAAGAAGTCGCCTACTTGAGACGAACTTCTCCAAGCTAAAACCATTAGATGGCAAATGCAGGGAGTCTTTATTTTATCTTCATTAACGCATCCTCGCTAGCTGCTCTCGTTGAAGATAGAATACGATAGGAGGCATCTCAACTACTTGTCCATCCAGATTATGCATCTCAGGCTCTTTCCTTGGATAAGCAAGTCAAAGGCTTTGTTTATTTCGTTAAGGCTCACTTCATGTGTAATAAACTGCTCCAGGTTAAGCTCCTGTCATGAAAGACATTAAACAACGTTAAAGCCGTAAATTCTTTTGTTCTTATCTTCCTTAAATGTTTATTTACCTTGTCCAAATATTTCTTGGCGAGGATAGGGATATCTGATTTCGGTTTTAGTCCTCCAAATAATGTACCAGAAACAGTTCGGCCTCTAAGAATCTCGTATGGGTTCAAGCTTATTGGTGTGCCATGCATTTCTATTCCCAGAATCACTGTCCTGCCCCAACCCTGAATTATCCATTCCATCATATGTTAACATGTGTTAAAGATTATAAACAGCAAATTTATGTAGAAGACTCAGAATAGAAAAAACAAACCTCTCGGCTACTGCTGAAAGCATCTTCCACCAGTGACGCCAACCCAATGCATTCGAAGCAACAATCAGCTCCTCCTTCTGTCATTTCTTTGATCACCTAGATCATCAACATCTCATAACTTTAATCACAAGCCACTACCCTACCATCTCTTTTATTTGATCAGCTCCACTAAATACATGCATTTGGGTAGATCCATCCATCACATATCCACCCTCTTGATAGGTGTGTACAAAAATATTTCAGAATTACGTTCAGCTAGCTAGTTACCAACCTCGCTTACAGGTTTTTCTCCACAGTTTGAAGGATTGATGAAATGGGTGAGGCCGAACTTTTTTCCTGAGATAAGACTGAAGAATTTTAACCAAATTTATGCTTCACGGGAGCAAGTTTATCGGAAAATATTTGACCATACCAATTTCAAACTTTTCAGGATTCAAATCCACGCCAATTATCTTGGAAGCACCTAGCATGCTTGCTCCTGTTGCAACCTGACAAAGCATTCATGATAGATTAACACATCTTTGTTGCGATATGTTTAATTAACATGGAACTAAGTTATTGGTACTTGCAATAGAAGCATTCTATTCTTTCTGGGGATAACCAACAGAGATTTTCTCATATTTTGTTCTTAATTACTTCTCTAATATTTTGTTCCAAGCAAATTCTCGAACTTTTGGTCTAACAGACGTTATGACGTTTTATTGATGGTACCCAGCAATGGTAAAGAATTAATTAGTATGTTAATCCAAGCACGCAAGTTCTGATCTCTTCTCATTTTATCATAGAATGAACAGAATCTGTTATTGGTTAATGAAAATACCGCAAGTCCAACAGCTCCAAGTCCAAAGATAGCGACTGTGGATCCCTCTTCCACCTTTGCAACCTTCCATGCTGCTCCTAACCCTGCAACCCAAAACAGAGATTTACGTTACCATAGACACTCTTAATAAAAGTTCAGACATTGGCCGGAAATATATTGAAGAGAACGTGCGCTCATCAGTGCTTCGGTCATTTCTTTTGAACGGCATTTGAATACGTACTGGTGTCAACTATATCATATTCCGAGTAAATCACGATCTGAGATACAAGTACGAGGCAACAAATTCTGTAATTTATAAAATCCAAATAGAGAATTCGATTGTTTCAGTTGATTTGCCTTGTGGTTGCCTACTCAGGTTGTTTACTAGTAATTAGTGCCAGTTATTCATCCATGGATTGTTTATTTGATCATCTCTTTTATTTACGCTAATACCATTTTTGGTTTCTACAGCTGCTTTCAATATGATGCACAAGTTATTAGTCACTTGCATAACTGTAAAATCTAAGCATGGAAATTAAGCATCAAAGGTGACGTTTCACTAAATTTTCTGTCAGACACTAAAACGTCACCAAGTGGCTTAATACATTTCTTGTCGGCGGCATTCTATCCTTTGCTGGTCCATTTCTGGACCACAAGAAATAGACATTGAGTTGAAAATACTCGTGAAGCTACAACGAAAACCTCAGAAGGGAAAAAAAGAAAATTTCCAAATGGCGCACCTGTCGAGACTCCACAGCTTAACAAGCAGGCCTTATCTACGGGGATTTCACAGTCTATCTTGACAACTTGAGTTACATCAACGACAGTATACTCTGTAAAGCTTGATACGGCTAAAAAGTGGTGTAAAATCTGCCCTTCCATGTCCCTAAATCTGCTTGTTTCGTCTCTCGGCATGCCAGTACTTATGCCACCGCCAGTGAACTTGGAACACACGTTGCTCTTCAATGACTTGCAGCCTCTACATTCCCTACAATCTGGAGCAAACACTGGCAAAATTACGTCTCCTTCTTTAACTTCTTCCACATGCTCTCCAACGCTCTCCACAACACTGGAAAGTCCAGGACGCAAACCAGAAGATAAGATTAGGAACAGAATGGTAAGAAAGTTTTGAAACTTAGGAGACAAGAGTTGCATTTTAACCCGACGGCTTCATGACCCAGAATTCTTGGGAACGCAGCTAGAGGCCCCTGGAATAATCAAGAAGATGAATTTTATAATGGAGCGAAATACGAATTAAAGATCAATTATTTAGTTGAAGTACTTACAAGTTTCATCCTCCACGATGTCAAATCACTGTGACATAGAGATGTGCAAAGAATCTTGGTTCGAATCTCCCAAGCTTTTGGTGGGTCGACGTAGATCTCCTCTATCACCAGTGGCTCTCCAGGGGCTCTACATACTGCAGCTGCTTTGATCAGAACACAGAGATATTAAACCAATGCTATAGGTACTTGAATAATTGAATAAAGTTCAAGAATTGCCTTTGCACTTTAGAACTTTCCCTTTTGTTTCTGATGCTTCAACGTGCTCCATAATAATGATAGCAGAATTTAGATCAACCCTACTCTTCAAACAGATAACAAGTGATATTTTGACTTTGCTTTCCTTCTGCTCGTTTATGCAAGGATTACTTAATTAGAGAATAGGGATATTGAAAAGGAATTTGGGAAAGTGAAGCGGAAGAGGACTTGGAGGAGAGAAAACTGTCGCGCATAATAAATTATTCCTACTTTTTTTGGCTCAGATTACAATGTGAGATCATCCTTTGTAAGAGCCAGGAGAGAGTTCCATATTAATTCTCACGAACTTTAGTACTTACATTTAATACTTTCTCAATTTCCATCGTTTAATATAACATTTACAGGACTCTTAACTATTGGATAATTGTGAAACTAAATTCTATATAATGATTCAAATGTGGATCTCAGACTATAAAGATGACCGATTAAGAATTAACACTTTTGGGCATAAAAATTAAGTTTTTTTTACATTTTCCCTTAAACTTGATTTTTTAAAATCGAAGCATGTTTCTTAATATTTCAAAATACCTTTTCTTGAGTGGCTTGATAAGGATATTGGGAATATGATCTTCAAATCTTGTAAACTTCAATTGGACCTCCCTTGTAATGCATTCCTTTATAAAATTATAGCGTGTATTTATGTGCTTACGAAAAATAACTCAGTTGATGACCTTCCTTGTATTACGAGATGTACAAGAAATATATACAGAAGAGAATTACAGAGGTTGTTGTAACTAACTAAATAATGAAGTATCTTAGAGGATATACACGAATAAGAGAGTATTTGTGAAGATATACAGAGAAGAGAAGAGGAGATGCATTAAATATTTCCTATTACGCCCCCGCAAGATGAAGTCACAGGATGTGACATTCATCTTGGTCCTGAAAATTTCAAATTTGTGTCTGGACAATGGTTTAGTCAGAGCATCAGCAGTTTGAGATAATGTTGAAACGTGAGAAACGCGTAGATTTCGTTGTTGGACCTGTTCTCTAACAAAATGATAGTCTAATGCAAGATGTTTCATCCGAGAATGAAAAACAGGATTGGAGCAAACATACGTAGCTCCCAAGTTGTCACAATAGATCGTAGGTATATCCTGAGAAGTAACATGGAGTTCCTGTAGTAGATTACGAATCCACATAACTTCAGCAGTAGTGTTAGCTACAGCACGATATTCTGCTTCTGTGGAAGATCTAGCAATAGTGCGTTGATGCTTTGAGCTCCAAGAAACAAGGTTTCCTCCAAAGTAAATGATATATGTAGACGTAGATGTCTTGGTGTCAGCATCTCCTCCCCAGTCGGCGTCACTGAAGGCTTGAAGTTTGAAGTGGTGCATTCGATTCAGTTGAAGGCCAAAGGCATGTGTATTTTTGAGACAACGAAGAGTACGTTTGAGCTGCTGGAAGTGAAGTGTAGTAGGTTTGTGCATGTATTGAGACAATTTATTTACAACAAAGTTGAGATCTGGACGCGTCAAGAGGACATACTGTAAGGCGCCTAAGATACTGCGATAGAGATGAGCATCGGTGGTGGCTGATCCATCATAGAATTTCAGAATAGTTGACGAACATAAAGGGGTGACACATGGATTGCAATCCGCCATTTTAAATTTGATGAGTAAATCATGAATGTAGCACTATGGAGAGAGGAAAATACCATCACCGTTTGGTATGAGTTCGATGCCAAGAAAATAAGACGAAGTCCCCATGTGTTTGAGTGAGAAAGTGCATGAGATATCTGCAATAAATCTGTCAACTTCAGACGATGAGTTACCAATGAGCAGTAGATCATCAACGTATACTAGAAAATACATGATGACACCAAGACATTTATATATGAAAAGAGAAGAATCACAGGTGCTGCTGGTGAAGCCAAACCGAAGAAGGTAGACACGCATTTTTTGGTTCCACGCGCGTGGAGCTTGCTTTAGGCCATATATAGCTTTGTGTAATTTACAGACATATGTGGGATACTCCTTGTTAATAAATCCTGGTGGTTGTTGCATGTAGACAGTTTCTGTAAGTCGATGTTGGGACCCGATTTCAGAACCGGACCTCAATCAGAAAAGCAAAAAACGGAAACGAAAAGCGAAGGGAAAATAATACAAAGCGAAACGAATCAAAGGAATGGAAACATAAATCAGAAAACAAAGTGGCGGAAAGTGAATTCGAAAGAACGGAACATAAGGCGAAAGCCAAAGCAAACAAATCGGATCAAAAGGCGAACGAATTGAATGCGAATTGAATACGAATCGAATGGCTCAGAATCGAAAGCAAACAAAATGGTTCAATCAAATCATAAAGCGGAAACAATTTTAAAGCGAATCCGACATCCGAAAACGTGTATCTTAATGAAAACTAGCGTTGGAAACCATAAGAACAATCTGTCTAAAATAATCCACAATCGGTATAAATTTTTTTCTTTCTTTTTCATTCTTTATTCAAACAAAGCATTAGGATTTCCCCTTTTAAAAATTCATCCTCAATTTTTCGTATTCAAATCATAACCATCAATTTCACAAAATCTCATTAATCCTTTCTTTTGCCAAAAGACACTTAATACACATATCTTTAAGTCCACAATTCACACACAAGGCACTTCAATATTTCAGCTCAAACATCACAATTCATCGGACCTCCTGTCCGGAATCTCATCATAATCAAACACATACATAAGCAAAGCACTTCAATAATTCTCAATCAATAGTCAGAATCATCGAACCTCCTGTCCGGAATCCAAAACACAATTAATATACAATTTATATAAAAAACCACAATGCACTATTCTATTCCATATACAAATCCATAATTCAATCAATCTTATTCATATATCATAACTATACACAAATTTATATCTCATTCCCATACACAAGTACATAATTCACTTTCATCATGAAATAAATGCTTATAAAAATATTAATGGCATTCCAAGCCATATACAATAACCATATCAAATTTCAAAATACACAAAATACAAGGTATGCAAATTCGAACAAAAGTCTTGACTTTCTTTCATCCGATCTCCTGCTCAAAACTTGGAGATGGGGATAGAAGGGGGTGAGCGTGACAGCTTGTGGATAACATGTTTATAAATCAAAAAATAAGCAAAATCATTTCTCAAAACCTTTGCCAATTTATAAAAATTCCACAGTAGAAAATTCATCAAAAGCTTATTTTTCACAATCTCTCAATTTCAAAGACTTCATGAACAATTTCAAAAACATGGATGCATCACACTTAGAATCAAAACCAAAACACATAAGCACATCAGAATGGTTTGTGTCGGTCCAAAATAGAACGTACTGCACATTTTCGCATAGCGGTCCTATGCAGCCGTGAATAGAATCTACTACACTTTCCCGCATAGCGGTCCAACGTAGCCGTGAACTTATGGGAGTCCGTAACGGAGCTCCAATGCCGCTAGCGGACAGGTGGGCGAAGCCTATAAAAAGAAAACAAATGCACTTGACTCAACTTATGGGGCCTAACCAAACCCACATATCACATTTCACACTTGAAAAATCGAATTGCCCGAAGGCATATTTCGAAAATTCTAGTTTTCATATTATGTCAGATCAGACACATTGACATTTACAAATTTCTCATAAATTCACATAGCAATTTTCAGTCAATCGCAACACAGAATGCAACACTTACAGAAATTATCAAATCATCAAACACAATGAATGCGAAAATCGTATCAATTTTTGATGAAAATCATTCAAAACAATTTTAGCAATTTATCATAATCATAAGTCAATCAAATTCTCATTCATTTAGAACAATGAAATCATCAATTTCTCAAATTATTCAAAACATTCGAACAATAATGAATTCAATAATGAATTCAATTTTTTTAAATCATTCCAAATAACGAATGTACAATTGTAACAATTTCTAAAATCATTCCAAGAACAAGGATTTTAATCATTCGAAAATAATAATTTTCAAAAATTTCTTTTCTTGATTTTTCGAAATCACATAATTGGCTTATAAATCAAAATATAAACATGGTACCCATCTCATTTCCATGCTTGTAACTTTTCCCAAGCATCAATTTCTCCAATGCCTCACTTAAATTCCCTAATCCAAGACAAAAATCCCCAAATTAATAATCCCCCAAATTTAACATCACATAAAGCATAATCACCAAAATTGAGCTTAGAAAACACAAACCCATTTCAATCTTAAGCCATATGAACAAAACCTTTCAAAAATTAAGAAATCAAAATCTCAATCTTACCTTAAACCTTCACTAATTTCGGAATTTCTTAGCTCCATAGGAAGCTCTCATGCTCTTCTACCTTTTTCCTCTTGAATCATCTTAAAATTCTCCTTGAAACCTAAGAAAATCGAAACCCTAGACTTTCCTTTCTTCTTTTCCCATCTGAAATCTCCTTCCTCTTCTCTCTTCTTTCTTCTTTTCTTTCGTTCTTCTCTTAAAGTTTCGGGCTCCTCCTTCTTAAAAATGACAGCCCCTTAATTCTTGCCTTTAATGAATGCAAAATGACCATTAAGCCCTTCCTTATAAGCCTTTTAACTTAACAA
>JANIHY010000002.1:8167541-8185616 GCA_027479065.1 Erythroxylum brevipes
CGGGTCCGCGGTTTGGGGCGCTTGGCGCGGGCGCGACCCGAGGGGCCGCCTCGGGATTCGGGCATCCGGGGCCCGGGCCCAACATGTCATGTCAATAATTGTTGTATTTTTATTTTATTTGTGCCATTTTGTTGCAAAAACTTTGGCACAATTAGGACAACATCTCCCATTATCTTCATTAAATTCTTTGGATGTGAACTCTCCTCCTCTATCGAATATCATGACTTTAATTTTATGGTCGCTCTCCTTTTCTACAACAACCTTAAACTTCTTGAATCTGGTGAATGTCTCTAACTTTTCATTAAGAAAATATACCTAAGTTTTACGACTAAAATCATAAATAAAGAGTGAAAAGTTTTTTCCTTGAGAACTTGGATTTATCAATTTAGAAATACCTGTATGGACGAGCTCTAATGGCTTTTTTGCTCATGATGTAGCTTCTTATGGAAAGCCTTTTCTAATTTGCTTTCCAAAGGGACAACCTTCACATAGTTTATTAGGATGATTGATAAAAGGCAAAACTTTTATAATTTCTTTTCTTATGAGCAAATTTAAGTTATTAGAGTTTATATGACCAAACCTCAAGTGTTAAACCCAAAAATCCTCCTTTACACATGCTTGTAGGCATTTAGGGATATCACTTTGAATATTTAAAGAGAATAATCTATTTCTTGTCATTGGCACATTGGTTATGAAAATTTTACTCTCATCAATTATCTTGCAACGTCTATTTCTAAATTTGACTTTATAGTTTTTTCTCTAAAAGCTACCCCAAACTTGAGATATTATTTTACATATTGGGCATCTAGTTGACATAAGAAATAAATGTATGGCTATCATCATTTAGGTGGATAAGAATGTTGCCTCTTCCTTTTACTAAAACTTGAGATTTATTTTTAAATGTCACAACATCTTGTATCAAGCTTAAAGAACATGTCTTGACTTCCACTCATATGGTTGTTTGCTCCCGTGTCAAGGTATCATATGTTATCTTCTCCTTTTTCTTCCTTGCATTTTGCCATTAATAAGGGGAGCTCCTCTTCTTCTAGATGATGTTTAGCAAAGTTTAACTTCTTATTCACATTTGGGCTTTTACTTTAACAATCTGATGTATAATGCCCATATTTTTTAAAATTGTAACATTAAACTTGAGCATTTTTGTGCTTTCTTGAAGGATTGCCACATTATGCCCCCTAGTTGAAGAAAAACTTTGGCTTCCTTTTTCTTTTTGATTGCTTTGATAGTTTTCTCTTCTTTTGTCATGTCCACGACTTCTACCTTTACCACTTCCATTACATTTCTAGTTTATACCTTCATTGTTTATAGTAAGCTTCCTTTGAAGAACTTGCTCCAAAACATTTTGATTTTTTTCCATCAGCTTGTAGTGACCCTATGAGTTCATCATTAGTCATCAAGTTTATAGTTTTTGATTCTTCAATTGCAAAGACAATATAATCAAATCTTGGAGTTAAAGATCAAATAATTTTCTCTATTATTTATGCACCCTTTTAGGTTTCTCTTTTTTTTTTCATTTCATTAACAACGACCAATGCTCGAGTACAATAATTTGAAATGGACTCAGACCGTTTCATATTAAGAGATTCAAACTCGTGACGAATAGTTTATAGATATACCTTCTTTAGATCATTTTGAATAAGCTCTCATGTCTTTTAAATTTATTACACTTGCAACTTTCTCAAACTTGACATCATCTAAGTATTGGTGGATGAGAGTGAGAGCTTGTTGATCCCTTATTTAGGCCTTACATAAAGCCTCTCCAGGCAGGACTTAAAGAATAACCTTTCTTTACCATCTCCTATACATCATGAGAGCTTAGTAGAGCCTTTATATAAATATACCAACTTCTATAGTTATCTTTAGTAAGGCAAGGGAATTGAAGGAAAACATGTTATTTATCATGTTTTCCCTTTTTTTATGACTAACAACTTAAGTTTGATATCACTTTGTTAGAACCATGATATTAAAAAAGAATATGAGAAAGTGAAGTGAAAGAAGACTTAGAGAAAAGGAAGCTTCATATTATAAGTTGGCCTTACTTTTTAGTTTAGCTTATAATATGATACTCATTCTCTAACTAAGTAATTACAAGAGAAGATAGACTTTGTAAATACATGAAGAAGAGAGAGGGAGAATGATTATAAATTATGTAGGAAACTTTTTTAGAAACTATATGAGATTATTTTTATAATTGAGCAGATATGTCTCTTATATTAAATTCATAAATTTGTATGTTTTTAAAATAAGGAAATAGAGGTAATTATTCCTAGTAATTTTAGTCTAATGTGGAGAATTTGCCTTTAATCGACTTTGCAAAATGCTTGAACATTGCCTTCGAGAACAAAATATTAGGGACATGTCAATTTTTAATATTTTATAGGCCTTGAGTAAAATAAAAATAGTTATATTTTTTCTCTTTTTATTTTTTATGTGTCAAGAGTGGGCCCTCATAAAAAAAGACAAAATAAAAACCCTTTTATTACTCTTTATGAGGGTCTTGAGAGTGGACACTGGGCAGGTACCCTATCTACCCTTGCCCAGGGTCGGGCATGATTAGGGAGTGCTTGGTTAGTTGGCATAGAAAAAAGAAAAGGGCAAGGAATGAAAAAGAATGCCTGGTAATATATTACGATTGAGTGAAGAGTATTTCTGTATCAACTTTTAGTGCAACACTACATACTTTTCAATTATGAGAAGAATGAAAATGATTATATCTATTTATATTCTTGCTATATTCATTATGAATTTTATTACTATTCCTCCAAATGATTCAAGCATGTTGTTAATTGTAAAATCATAAACTATAATTAATCCAGATCATTAACTATTCTTCAACTGATAATTAGATTGACGTAAGATCTAGAACAACTTGTTTAATACTAGAAAAACAATGGTGTAATGTAAGCAACCCCTTTAAGTTATTAATTTGGTTATGAGGATCAATCATATTTTGACATATTAACTAGATGAACGACTTTAACCAAGAAATTAGTATCTCTGCTATCTTTCTAACAAAATCGACGGTATTTACGTAGATCATAAAAACATTTTTGGCGCGTTGGAAAACAAGTTGAGCCTCAAATTAAAAAGAACTAAAACAAAACACTTAGCCTTATTGTTTTTAAATTACTTTCGAAAAACTATTAATTACAAATTTTTAAAATTAAGGATAATTCAATTAAATTTGATTTGGATTAAAAATTCTAAAAAAAGTTCTAGTTAAAATGGATTAGGATCCAATGAAGAAAATAAATTCTTATTGATGTGAGCTAATTATTTATTAGGCATATGATTGAGAGGCACAATAAAGTTATTATAAATAACTGCTAAATTTTCTTATTGTTTGCTTAAGTATATTTGTAATATCTGATTTATTAAGAGATTCATACATTAAGAAAGCAAAAAGACAATATAAAGATATATAATTTTCATTAAGATTGATCGAAAGTTGCAGCAACTTACTCATCCATTGAAAAGATTATCAAAACATTCCCTCATATATCAGATTGCTTATGGTATACAGTAGCTTGTTCATCCAGAAATGGATTGTAAAATATATAACTTTTCGGATTATCTTTGTTTGTACAAGTTCATTGCTGATCTTAGACCAATCACTAAGATTTGTATTAAATCAATCATTATAGCAAAAGTTGTTTATAGAATGGCAGCCAACATTGTTTGTGAGCAAATATGAAATCTGGTCTCTATAGCTCCTCATGTTGCTTTTTGAAATGTGTAGGTTTTCATATTAAACCTATAGCCTTCAGTGGTCTTATCATCTATATAGCCTCTAGTGGCCTCATTGTCTAAAACCCTGCAAAAGGAACAAGATGAGTTAAAAAAACACATTAAACAAGAACTTGACACTCTTGGAAGGGTTATTGGTTAATGATCCTACATTTTCAGTGTTCTGAGTTTCTTGCCTTTTAGAGATTAACAGTAGGTGAAAGGCAAGATTTGGGAGTAGAAGAGAGTCACAAGTGGGCTATTATTAGTTTTGGGTTTAGTGAAACTTTAGAGAAACATTATATCATGTTAATTTAAGTTTAAATTTAACCATAAGTTTTTCTTTCTAAACTCCCAATCATTACTTAGCCACGTGGTAATTAGACCCATTATAAAATTATAAAAATAAACAAAAAATGATAAATAGTTAATCTCATCAAATTTCCTCTCTAATTAAGGCCTTTTAGAACGTTTTGAAAATGTTGAGGTTTAAATTGAGCACTTTGAAATTACCGACAGAAGAGAAACCGTCGCAAATTACCAATGAAAAAAGAATTTCCGTTGGTAAAATTGTTGAAAAATTTTCATTTAGTGGTTGAAGAAATATTGGTCTCTAAATACAGAGTGAAATCAATTTGCGGCGGAAGTTAACGACGGTACAAGTGCCTGTCGGTAAATACTACTAGAAATAAAGAATTGGCGATGAAAAAATAACGACGAAAAATAAAGCTTTGCAAATTACCGATAGTTTTTACTTGTCCATCGAAAAAGTTGTTAGAAAAATATAATTTAACGACGAAAAAATAATATCGACAATTAAGGAGAAAATTTGAGACGAAATTATGAAGTTTTCCGATGGAGTGTTAGTGACGGAAATTTCTGTCAATAAAGTTCCAAACCAATACATCGTTGTCTAATTGCGGTTGAACGTTATTAACTTAAAGAAAATGACGCCGTTTAGTTTAACACAAAATGGCGTCCTTTTGGTAACATTAAAACACAACCCAATGCCGCCCCCCCCCCCATCGTCGGCTCTGCTTCTTTCTTCTTATCCTCCATTTTGTGATTTCTTCTTCGATGCATTGTTGTCGACATGGTAGTCAGTTGGTGGTTCATCGAAAGCTCGTCGTCTTCTCCCACCATTTGTGAACTCGTAGAGACATAAAGTTTCACTGTGGTTTAATTTGAGTTTTTTTAAGTATGTTTAAGTATTTTGTTTTGTATGTTTGAGTATTTTATGAATGGATAAGAACATTTAAGATTGAAATGTTATTATTAGAAGGTTGAGTTTTCAAATTTGCTTATGAAGTGAGGATGATTTGTTGATGCATATTAGGTGTTTGATGAAATTTCTCTTGTTTGAAAAATTTGTTAATGTGTGAAGATGAAGTTGATTTGTATCAAAGAGTGAGTTAATGGGTGAGCTTATTTGATGATTTAGCCTTATTTTATGATTAAGTATAATTTATCAAATAATAGTTTTAAGTGTTTAAGCTTATTTGATGATTAAGGATAATGTATCAAATAATAGTTTTTAGTGTTTAGCCTTACTTGATGATTTTATTCTTACTTTTATAATTTTAGCTAAATTAAAGCTTGCTTAGTTCTTATTTGTTGACTTATCTTTTTAGGCATCTCAATTTCTTTTGAAATTTGTCTTTGAATTATTCGAGTTTTCATGAATAATTGATTTAGATTGAATTGCAATAGGAAAACATGCATGAATGGTTGAGATCTTCCCTAGTAAATATTGATTAATTGATTTTTGAAAAATGAAATATGATGCAATACAAATTATTTGAAAGTATTTAACATGTGAAGTGATTCAACTTGCATATGTGAATATTCTTAGCTTAATTTTGAAAGTATTTAACTTGTATTTTGAGTTTTTTATATGCTTTGGTACTTATTGTAGTTAGTCCCTGTAAGTACCTAATTATTCATCTAATTTACCCTTTGAAAACTACCCCTATGAGTGAAAATAACGTTATGTTATCAAGTTTTGCACTATGTATAAAAGTATATATCTATTAACTTCAATTAAGCTTTATGCAAGATTTTTATTGATTTCTAAGAAAGTCATCACTCTTTTCACAAAATACATATTCTTTCATTTCCAAGAAACAATATAATCATTTGTTACCTTGCTTCTTTTAAATCCTACAGACAAAGAAACCTCTTCTTTGAACCGAAGTCAACATTATATAGATATAATGTTGTCAGCACCCTTACTAAAACTTCAAGTCATAATAATAGAATTATTATTCTCCTTTATTTTTGTCTAAGTGAAATTGCTCGATTTAAATTTATATGCATGTACTTTATTTTTCATTGTAGCTCTGTCATCGTCTTCTTTCACGTACTTCAGGAAGATCCTTCACGTACTCCATAGATGTTTATGAAAGGCACTTATATGTTCTTGACAGTGATTGCACCAGGCCCTTTAAATCGGAAGCATAAAATTGATGTTTTCTTACAATCGTTGATATCTGAATTGTAGCATCTGTGGGAATATGTTGTTTAGAAATATAATGTGTCTCTGAAACAGAATTTTTTATTGAGAGCAGCATTAATGTGTACCATTAGTAATTTTCCAGTATATGCTATGTTATCTGGATGGAGCACAGTACGAAAACTAGCTTGTCCTTATTGTAGCAATGATTCTGATACGTTTTATCTTCCAAACGGGGGCAAATTTTGTTGGTTTGATAACCACTAGAAATTTCTTCCTCCAGATCATCCATTTAGACACAATAAACAAAAGTTCATTAAGAGTAGGATAGTAAAAGCACTTCCTTCCCCTCACAAAGCTGGAGAAGAGATTTTGCAGGAGGTTAATGAATTAGGCTTGTTGAAAGTTACAGAATTTGAAGCTGATGAAGTAAATATAAGCATTAGTAAAAATTTTGGTTGGAGAAAATGAAGCATCTTTTGGGATTTGTCATATTAGAAAACTAATTTGATACGTCATATTCCAGATGTGATGCATATTGAAAATTTTTTTTGACAATTTGTTCAATGTCATAATGAACATTGAAAGGAGAACAAAAGACAATGCAAAATAACGAGCTGATTGGCAACATCTTTGTAAAAGAAATGAGTTATATAAGGATTTTCGCATCGATAAATATTAAAAAATATGTTACACTTTGGAAAAAACAAAAGGAAATACTATGTGAATGGTTGAATAGTCTAAAGTTTCTCGATGATTATGTTTCAAACTTGACAAGGTGTGTGGACATAAGGAAGTATAAATTATTTGGGTTGAAAAGTCATGATTGTCATGTATTTATGCAAAGGCTAATTCCAAATGCATTTCAAGAGTTGCTACCGAATAAGGTTGATAATAGAAATAGGTTTGTTTTTCAAAAGTTTAACACCATCTAAAATCAAGTTGACTGAAATGAAAATACTGGAAAGGAAAATTCCAGTAATTTTGTGTAAGTTAGGAGGAATTCTTCCTCTAAGCTTCTTTGATTGTATAGAGCATTTACCTGTGCATTTAGCACAGGTAGGCAAAATTAGCCGGTCTAGTTCAATATTTATGGATGTATCAGTTTGAGAGGTAATTCAAATTCAAATTATTGTAATTGAAGTAATAACATGTTTTAACTAGTAAATTGTAATAATTATATTCTCTAATATAGGTATTTGGATCACTTGAAGAAAAATGTCAAAAACAAGGCTAGAGTTGAAGGTTCGATATGTAATGCTTATTTAATGGAGGAAGCTAGTACATTTTGTTTATATTATTTTGAGCCACAAGTTCACACAAGAGAAAGAAAAGTTTCTCGTAATGACGATGGGGAAGGAATGAGTGACGCTAATAGTAACTTATCCATTTTCACATATCTTGAGCGACCATATAGACGTGCAACAAGAAGAATGTTAACAAAGGAAGAAATTGAGGCTGCTCATGGTTACATTTTATTAAACTGTCAAGAGGTTCAACCTTTCATACATTAAGTTGAACATGATTTTATTGATTTTCAAATTTCGTGTTGTTCATAACTAAAATACATAATAATGTATTTAGATTATACGAGACGTTGTTATGTGAGATCATGCCAGACAGCACATGGGATAAAGTAAATAAAAAAGTTGGAAGACACTTTCCACAATGGTTCGAGAGATATGTAAGTTTCCACTTTCAAATATTCTCATAATTGAATTATAAGATTTAAGTGTTGAAATGACATTATACTCATTGATATAATAATTTCTTTTTATGTAAGCCTTAGAAAATCCAATAGAGAACACGTTCATTTGTGATCTTGTTAAGAAACCTCTGTGAACTTTTAAATCATATTCGGTATATTTCGTTAATGGATACAAATATCATACAGAATATCATGGTCATAGCATGGCAACAATAAATAGTGGAGTTTCCATACAGGTATAATTGATAGATTACTATGGTAAAATTATTGAGATATTTGAAGTTGAGTACCCTGCATTGTAATAAAGTGAACTGTAATATTTAAGTGTGATTGGTTTGACCCGACTCCAAATATTAGAATAAAAATGCATAGCCGATACAATCTTGTTGAAATTAACAACAAAATAAGATTAAGATAACGACCTTTCATGATGGCTATACAAGTGAAACAGGAATGTTATGTCCCTTTTTTCAACTTACAACGAGATAAGTCAAATTGGTTGGTAGTTTGCAAAATTAAATTTAGAAGCATTTTTAAATCACATGGAAAAGGAGAAAAGAGAATTGAAAGTGAAGCGTTTCAAAAAGATGTTTATTTTATAAATGCATCTGTCACATGTGATGATAATGAACCTTTGAACGATCCATCTAACGAATATGTTGAAATTTTATCTGGAGAAGATGACGAGAGTCAGAGTTCTAAAAAAGGAGCTGGATTTTGATTCTTATTCTTCAGAAAATGAAGATGATTGTAATTTAGAATTAAGTTATGAAAGTGATTAATTTGTGTTTGTAATTGAATATTTTATTCAACAAAGAAGATTATTTCCTTTTCAGTATATTGTGTCAAATATTGATTTCAAATTCTTAATTAAGAAATGTTGGCATGACTTCTAGTCCCAGATGGTAGTAATTCATTCCGTTGGGAGGAATGTGGCAAAATTGTCCCTATCGAAGGAATAAACAATGCAGCAAAAATCTCTGTTTCTTCCAGTAATGATCGTTTACCTTCTATGGCCAATCTTCTGCTTTAAGGTATTTAGTATCATCTGAACAACGTCACTTTCCTTATTATGTATATCTCATTTCTTTTTATGAAGCTATTATATATATTCACATTTTATGGTATACACTACATGTTTTAACCTTGCTTGAATCTCAAAAATGACATGTATGCTGATGGAGGCAAGAGCAATGTCACAATGGTCCATACAGGATTAGGAAAATCGGTTGTTTTTGGAAAAGTCATCAATTCCATAGAGATCATTTAGACATTCACGTATTTATGTTGCTCCAGGATTGGTTCGTTTAACGATTCTCTAATATGACAATATATAAGTTCTATACTAATTATGTTATAAGTAAACCATTTCGTATTGGCAGTTCATTTGGAGAGTTTGTCTTAAATCCTAAATATGACGACTCATTCACTGTATCGTCTACAAGTTTTCCAATAGTGGAAACACTGGTGCAAGAAGGTGTTAAAAACCTACACGTGAGTGAAGAACTTTCACTGTTTCCATTGGTGCGTTCAAACATGTCAGGACCCTTCTCGGGAATCCATACATCGGGGACTCATTTACCTTTATCGACTCTCATGTCACTTCGAATCCAAGAAAATAATTATATCATTGCGATTTATCAATGCAATACGCTAAACTCAGCTTTAAACTAATTATATTATTGTTCTATAACTGTAACAATTATTCTCATAATTGAATTCAAAGTTTGTACTTGAATATGATGTTCAACAAATCACCTTATTTCCTTTTACATATATTAAGTGAAATATTGAATTCAAATTCAAATTCAAATTCTTATATTTCTAGAAAATTCGATAAACAATGAATTTCAGGTAGAAATATGTCATCAAAGACACAACGTGATATAATGCAGCTCAAGTTCAGACATATGTTCGGAGGTACTTACTGTGAAGGTGGACCATCACAGTCTCTAGTTAAAACTGAATCATCACCATCTCCACCTCCAGGGCCTACAGTTGTAGATGAAGCATTACTTGCTGCTCCTGATACTTTATCATCCACCACTCATACATCATCCACAACCCATAAAGCAGATGAAGAAGACGACTGCTAGCCTAAAGCTGAGGGACCCTATGGAAGAAAGTACAAAATAATTGTCAATAATCTATAAGCGAAATCGCATGAAACACTATATATGTTTATAATTAAGTTAAAGGTTTAAATTTTTGCAAATGGTATAAAATTATTTTTTCTTATATTAGGTATATTCCATCTGGACCGTGTTCCAGAAATATAACATCTACATTTAAGGAGATGAATGATCCTGAGGGTTATATATGGAAGAATATCTCTCAGGCTACAAAGGCATGTTACTTTCAGGAGTTTGAGGTACAATATGCAAATAATTTTCTTTTTAAATTGATTTGTATACATTAATTAGATAAATATTATTAGAATATAAGCTATTGAATTTTTTCTTTTTATTTTAGAAACAATTTTCTAGAATTCTGGTTTCGACAGGGTCATATATCAAGTATGGGAGAGGCGAACTCATACACATTATCGTGACTTTATTGGTGCGATATACAAGGTTGGTATACGACCGCCTTATATTTTTTAGGGTGTATGGAATTGTTGGCAGGAGTATTGCACATCACCTGAGGCAATGTCTATCTCAGGGTGTAACTCGACCAACAGGCGTGGAGGCCAGAGGGACATAGTCTTTCCATACATACGAAATGATCAATTACCCACCACGAGTATGCAAAGGGACTTGTAAGTATCTAAACTTTACACTTATATTCTAATTTTTCAGTTTGTTGTATTTTAATTTAAATTGATGTGTGTAGGGGTGAGCATTCGAGTAATTCGGGCTGAAATTTCACTGTTCGGGCCCGGCCCTAATTACCTGAATTTTTTTCATTTTACCCAGCCCGAATCCAAACTTTTTCTTACCCGAGCTTACCCAACCCGAATTAGCCGAAATTTTGTTCGGCTTTACTCGAATTACCCGAAGTTGTTTTTTTGATAATTTAAAAAAAAACCCAAAATTTTGTATTTTTAAAACCTAATTCGCTTTGAAATTTTTTTACCCGAATTAATTCAGGCCGGGCCGGGTAATCGAGCCGGCCCGAATAATGCTCACCCCTAGATGTGTGAATGTTGGAATGAAAATATGTGTATTATGGATAATGATCATGGTATAAATGTCTGGTGTCATATATGACTATGTTGAGTTATTTTTTTTGTTAAACATCATAAAAATAAAGGAGACTCTGTCGAAAAATTTATGGGCATAAGGCCTACACCCCGTCAACTGTTTTTACACATTCACACTAAGAAGCATATCGGTGTGACATTCGTCAATAGCCGATGTAGAGAATTGAATGTATGTGAAATTTATGCTTTAATATTCCTTCTTAATGATTGTCACTTACTAATATAAACATTGCCTCCTAATAGAACCAAATACAAGAAATCATTCAGCGACAGTCTCAGGGAGAACAAGCTGTTGGTGAGAATCAGGCATATCTTGATACAATGGGTGGTAGTGACAATCATGAAAGGATCTTCGGGCTAGGCTCATTTGGGAACACATGTTATTCTCAATCCTCTATATCCAGTACAACATCATCTACTAGACAACCGACAATGAATGAATATCATGAGCTTCAGAGCACAATGCAGACATTAACAAGTCAATTATAGCAGATGATGAAGTATATGGCTAAGCTCCAAAATGAGATGGAACAGTTGAAGGGGAGGGTTAGTACCTCAAACCATCCGCGGTCACCAAGACAATAGGATTATTGAAGTCATTTGGTTTGAATTACCAAAGACTTATTATGTACAATTTAATGTTTTTATTATCAATGAAGAAAATTTTAACTTTATATGTCAGTTAACTTTTTGTTTAAACAAATTAAATATACAAATAAATCAAAAAATTATACACGGATAATTCATACTTATTGTATTTATGAATTAATCATAAGATTATGAAATAAAATTTAATATCGGTATTTTTAAAAAAATTAATATCTTTACCGATGGAAAATACAATTCCGTTTGTAAAATGCATTATACTTACTGACTATTTACCATAAACTGTCAGCAAAATGTAAGAAATCTACTGACAAATTGTCATACACTGTGGACAAAATGTAAGATATTTATTGAGAAACATCTGAACTGTTGGTAGACTCATTGACGGATTACTCAAACTATCAAAAAACTCACCGACAGATAATAGTACCATTGGTAAAATTACCGACAGTTCACATTATTGACTGTCGGTAAATATACCGACGGATAGATTGATCCATCGATATATTTTTTAATGGATATTAATGTCCGTAGGTAAATTTGTCGATGGTCTCTTTAACGAGGCTTATGTCCGTCGATGAATTCCGTTGCTAAATTATATTACTTCAGCAATGTCCGTCACTAAACAACCTTTTTGTATAGTGTCTTTAAATGAATTCTATATAATCTTCCTTTATTCTTTCGATATTTAAGGTTAACTCTATAAAATTTTTGTTGCCTTCTCAATATTTTTTTTCTTCATATTTTCAATAAAACCTTCTTTGAAAAGTATTTTGATAAGATTTTTAGTGATGTTTGTAAACATTATTCAAATAGTTCCTTTTATATCGTATCAATATTTTGTATATAGGTTATTATGTCAAAAATAGTGTCTCCGTCATTAATAAGCTAAAATTAGTATTGCTTTATAATTTGGATATAATAAAAATACTCTTTTCTAAATTAATGTTTAAAAAAATTAATTATATGAAGGTAAATAGTTTATTCAATTAATTATAAATTTCTTTAGAGTATATACGTGAAACATAATCTACTAGTTAATTTGAATTTATTTATTACATTTACTTTATTTATTCAAATATTAAAACTCTAATATGTTTGAATCTTATTTCCAATATTATTTTATCTTATGTTTTTGTTTTATCTTATAAAACTTATATACTGATGAAACTATTTTAGTGAAATTTTATTGTTTCAATTCTCGTGCGAGACATATGTTATGAAATCACATGTGAAACTAAATAGTAACTAACTTCTTGTTGTTTGAAGAACCTCTCCACTTTAATTGGTATTTTTTTATAAAAAGCAAACATGAGATAACAAATTTAGTCTTTCAATAAGATTTTAAATAGTTTTCATGTATTTAAATTGAATATATTTCACCCTTTCCTTAGAGAAAGATGTTCAAACCATCCTTAATCATTTATATAATATATAAAAAGAAACTCTAGATAATTGATATCTTTCTCTTTGAATTAGAACTCAATTCAACAAATGTTTCATATTAGTTGGAAGATTATTCATGTATAAGTTCTTTTATTTGATTTATTATCAATATAGTGCTTTGGCATATCCTTGTCACATTCTTATTTTGTTCAATATAATTTTTTATGTTTAATTAAATTTTTTACTAAAATAAATCAAATTTGATAAGTAGTTGTTTGACCGTGCTAAAACATGTTCTTATTTTAAGTGTTTATTTATTTTTTATTGGTATCTATGGATTAATCATGAGTTGATATATAGTTAGAGCCTATATGTGTCTTAAACTTCTATTGAATGTATTTAATACTAATTTGGTAACATTTTCCAACATTTTTGGTAATCATAAATTAAAAGAAAATATCTTCTGAATCATATTTGTTGAAGTAACTATTAGGTTGGCTATTGTTTCATCAATTTATCGTAACAAAAAAATCAATTTATAATAATCAATCACATTTGTTGAACAAGTAGTATTAATTACATAAAATAAATATCTTTATTTATCAATTCAAATTAATGAATATGATAATAACATATATGACAATGTTTACGAAAATATGTGAAATTAAAGTTTCTTGGCTCTCTCTCATTGGTCAATCCAAAATTGAATAGTAAAATTCATATAAATTATTGATTCAATTTAAATATATGTTTTATCCTCTAAGCAAATGTATGATCCATTTATAAATTTAATATATTATAAAGTTATGACGTTAAAAAAATTGTAAGTCCAATGTTATATTTAGTAAAGATTTATGATATAAGTACAGGATCTTACCTCATAAATATATTAAAAATGATATCTTAGGATGGATCTAAAGCTACTCGGAGGGTTATGGTAATCATAAGAGCTGAGAATTCATCTATAATGGATTTCTTGAGTATTGGAGTCTATTAATTGCATGAAACATCTTACAATATGGGTCTAGCTTATTGACACTATTTTTTCTATATCAAAACTTCTTTGAATTACCTATGCATTTTCTTTTTATTTTCAATTTGAATAATCCATTAAATCAAATAAAAGAGGATGATAAATGGATTTTTTTTAACTTTTATTAGAGACTAGGAATAGATGGACTTTCACGAGGACTTGTTTTACTAATATAATTTATCAACACTTTAGCCACTCTAGTGGCTTGGTCAATTACTCAGGATTTTTTATTCTCTTTTTTTAATGTTAGTAATGTATAGTGGCCAAAATATGATTATTTACTTCTCTAAGATCCTTTACTTTTTTATTCATATGGGAGTTACAATTGGGACATTCTAGTGTCTATTGATAATATTTGTATGAAATAATTGTTTTGACCCCAACTTTAAGCTTAAAAGCATTTTTTTAGTTCTTAAGCTTAATTTTGTTGTTTTTGTGCAATAATAATGTTAAAAACATTAGGGAGGAACTTTTGGAAAATGGTTACAAGTGTTGTGCAAATTTTGTCTTTGATATTATAGCACCAATATGAAGTTTTAGCTTTGGAAACAAGGATCAAACTTTGATGTTATAACATTAATTTAAAGCTATAAAATCATTGGAGAAAAAATTTACAAATCAAATCTCGAGGCCATAGTGAAGAGCAAGTTTAATCTCGATGTTATATCATCAATACATGGCTATAACATTAAAATAATAACTATAAGATTTTAATAGATGTCAAGAGAAAGAAAAGATCACTTTACCCAAAACAGATAAAATAAGGATGATTCACCTCTAAAAGATGGAAGGATCGAGAAGCAACGCCAAAAAAAGGGAAAGAATAGAGAGAAAGGATAAGGAGACTTAGACAGGCTTTGGCAACCAATTGGAAGGTTTGAAGACTAATCCCTTGAAGTTTTTCTTCTCTCTTTTCTCCTTACATCCTTGTATTTTGTTAGATTGAATGTTAAATTTTGAGTTGATAATCATGATTGGTGGTTAGATTTCTTATGATGGGAGACCTAAAAGTTCAAAGAGGTTAGATTTAGAATTGTACTTTATGTCCCTTTAGAAATTTACTTGAGTAAGGGATTAGTGGATTTTTCTAAAGAGAAATGGTTGGCTCACCTTTAGGAGAAAAGGGTTACTTGCTAGTGGGTAAAAAATTACAAGGAAAATTAGAAGGCAGATGAGGATGGACAACTAAGCAGAAGCAATGAGAAGAGTCGAGAAAGAAGGAATCGAAAGAGAGAGGTCCCAAGAGCATCATAAAGAGGAAGTAAGAACCAAAAATTCCAGAGAATATGGAAGAAGAATTAATGTTAATAGTCAAAAAGAAGCTTATAGAAAACAATGTTTTCAAAGCCCAATCAAAGACTATTGTCACCAATGGTGGCAGCGAATTATCATAGAATTCAGAGGACAATGGTGAATGCAAGAAATGTTCAAATTCTACCTAGATTACTTAATTTGGTGTAAATGAACCAATTTAGAGGAGCCCTAATTGAAGAACTAAATTTTCATTTGGCAAATTTTCAGGAGTTTTGTGACACCATAAGAATTGAAGGTGTAGCATCTTATAAAATTAGCCTCAACTTGTTTCCATTTTCATTAAGTGATAAGGCAAAAAGTTGGTTATAAATTACACTAGTAGGTAAAATGGTTAGTTAGGAAGGTGTCATATGCATTCCAAATAGGTAGTGCATATGGTAAGCCATTAAAGGACGTGTGTCAAGCATATGTAGCTTACGTGCCATAAAAGTGGGGCATATAGCTACACATGTGTCGTGTGTGTCATTAGTCAGTTGGCATATCGGTTCACGCTATGCATGTGTACCATACACGCCTTAACAAGCTTTGCACATCTAGGCTTATTTGGCACTTAATGTATATACATCATTAAAGAGGACATGCATTAGTGCATTTATTACGCATGGATTGCACTCACCTCTTGAGTCTAGTAATGCATGGGGTTGTATGCGCACTTTAGCCACATATAGTGCTATCGTTAGTTACAAAGTAGACAACTCGATGTATGCTCCAGTATGCATTATAATCAGACATTGTACTCGTTATCAGACTATTAGATAGGTATCTAGTTAACCTAGGTATAAAACACTGGAATGTAATTGAACGAGTTTAAAATACGTTAAATGAATTAAGGATTATATATTCACATTCAAAAAAGTCAACAATTTAGACCTTGATGGTTATATAGATTCAAATTTTGTTATATGTGCGAATGTTCAAAAGTCCATATTAAGGTATATTTTTATGGTAATAGATCATGTTAACTTATGAAAGAGTGTTAAATGGACACTGGTAACTTCCTCAACCTTACATAAAGAGTTTGTTTTATTTTATAGGACTACTTCACAGGTAGTTTGGCTTATAAACTTAATATTCGAGTTGTTTGTAGTTGATTTAGTTGATAGACCTATTTGGTTATATCATGATAATATTTCTATTACATTATTTAACAATAACAATAAGAATATCACAAAGTATATTTAGAGGACAAGCATTTGGCCATAAAAGAATTGGTACAAAAAGGTGACACATAATGGAACATATTTAACTGAGCATATATTGGTTGATTTAGTAACTAATGAACTTCGTCCGACTATTTTTTGGAGACATGTTTATAATATAAGTTGATGAGGTATTTAAGCACTATTAATTAAGGGATTATATTTTCGCTCCTTATGCAGCTATATATGCAAGTATTTTGACAATACTATTTTATATATGTATTGATGATTATCATTTTGTTGTCAATCATCCAATTTATTAAACATTATCATGATGCAGGGGAAAGTCTTAAGATTTGTGTCAATCTTAGGTATTTTTAACGGTCGTTGAGTATATATACAAATTGACCTTAATCATATATCTCCATGACACATTCAGATATTTTGAGAAAATCATAGATTTATGAGACATATGAGGATATAAGCGGTTAATCCCATAAGTATTGTCTCTAATATAGTTTAGCATCCAATAAGAGAAAACAAAATTTTCTATTGCAGTTTAACACTTAAAGAAATTGAGATCTATAAATGAAACAATGATATGTTTCAAATCATAAAGGTATTATTATTATTTGTCACACTTTATTTTCTCATTTATGTTAGTAAAGTATTAGTTATGCGATTGTATTAGATTTGCATTACATATGACTGAACAATAAATTTTCATTATCTTTAAATCAAATGTTTTATATTAGTTGACCATTACGTTGACTCTCTTGGTTTTTTTTATAAGCGTTATAATTAATATTTGTCTAAGGAGAAGAATATTGAAAATTTTAAATTCCTTTTGAACAATTATTAGTTATAAGTTTTTTAAAAAATTAACACTAAAAAAGTAAATTTGATTTGGATTAAAAAAAAAAGAACACTACAAGAAAATGACCATTTCTGCGTCGTTTTTTAAACGTTGCAGAATCAATTTAACCATCGTAGAAAACAAAAAATGACGTCTAAAAAATGTCACAAAAAACGTCGTAGAAGGTGGGGTAGGCAATAGGGATCTGCGACGTCTGTTGTTAAACATCGTGGAAGGCACCGATAATCTCTGACGTTTTTGTAGACGTCAGAAAAGGTATGTATATTTTGCGACGTTTGGAGTAAACGCCACAGACTGATTAAGTTTAACGACGTCCAAAGGACGTCGCATGCTGCGATGTTTATGAAAACATCAGAAAATGTGTCGTTATTTTACGACGTTTGAAATAAACGTCACTGATTATTTAGTTTTAACGACGTTTACTGGACGTTGCAGACTTTTTTGCGACGTCTTGTTAAGAAGACATCATTGATTGTGAAATAATTAATAAATGTTATTTAACTGAAAAAATGATTTAAAATATATTTGCAAATTTTTTTAATAATGATTTAATATAAATTATAATTTGTTAATTTGTTTTCATTTATCTGAATATTTAAAAATTTATAATTAAT
>JANIHY010000002.1:8287456-8300717 GCA_027479065.1 Erythroxylum brevipes
TTATTAAAAATATACG
This sequence comes from Erythroxylum brevipes, assembly GCA_027479065.1. NCBI lineage: Eukaryota > Viridiplantae > Streptophyta > Magnoliopsida > Malpighiales > Erythroxylaceae > Erythroxylum > Erythroxylum brevipes. Next base: position 8,287,473 of record JANIHY010000002.1, read on the forward strand.
AAATTAAAAATAATAAAAATTAAGAAATAATAAAAAGCAATAAAATACAATTACGATAAAAATAAAATAATTTGCCAACTAATCGGTAAGCAGAAAAGATTGAAGTGAGAAGTTCGATCTTAAAACACGCAGGGAAAGGAATGGACGATGCAGAGTTGGTGGTATCCCTAAACGTAAATTAAACAAATTTCCAATGTCAGAAAAGCGTTTTTCTGGAGAGGGGTAACAAATGCCTTGCTTCTAAAACACACAAAGCCTTCTCCGTCTCCGTCTCCCTCTCTCTCTCTCTCTCCATCGATAACGACAACGTATAGTTGTCTACGGAAGAAGGGCAACTGCCACTAACACTTCCATCTACGAAAACAATCCCCATTTTGCATAATCAAAGCCAAAGGAAGAACATGGATGCAAAGGGAGATTCACGTACAGAAATTGACGCTAAACTAATAAATACAAGCTCAAACCTCCAACAACAATTAATAGATCAAAGAACGAAACTCCCTATGATCAACATAGACACTAGATACTGTTAACACCATAAATAGATGCATACATATCCAAAAAGTTTGGAATCCCGAAACCTAGACAAGGAAATCTCATGACTAGACCCAAAAAGCACAAGATGGAGACACAGTGGAAAACATAGAAGTAAGGAATAATCTAGAGATAGTAAGTAGAGAGAGAAAAGAAAACTTGCTTGTTCTATGACAACACAACAATGATTATTTGCTCACAATACCTTTGATTGTTCTTTCGTATCTGCGCTGACCCCGTGCTCTGCAACAGCTCTAGCGGTCACCACCTTTCTCATCCAGACGACCCATTGACTAAAAAAGAAAAGAAAAAGACATACCTTTTGTGACAGCGAGCCCGTTTCGGACGCCAACCCTCAAGCATAGCAACAGGACACCCACACCTAGCCCTTTCCATGGCAACTTATCAATGTCTTTAGACCCATACGACCTCACACACTCCTCACTCTGCAACTGCAAATCAAACTCCATCGCCTTCTTCAACCCTTTACATCTCGACTTATCGCATCGGCGAGATCTCCACCCGCAACACAAAAGTATAGGCAAATCAAAATGTTCATGGAAACAGACACTTAAACTCCATAAGCCCGTAGATCTGACAAGACAGAGCGTTGTTAAGAAGAAACCCTAACCTTTCCATCTTTAGGCGAAGTTTAACAAGTCCAATATACTTATTCAGCACAGATTCAACAAACCCCTCTACAAGGAACCCTAAGCCTAAGTTCTTCGGCTACCCTTCAGAGCCTCCTTGTCGTGTCCTCTCACACCTTACACATCGTCGCTCAAAACTGACTAGTATTAACGATTAAAACCACATAGATCTAAATTCCAATACTAATGATTAAAACCACGTAGATCTAATCTTGTATAGTCCAACACAAAGTTATAACCAAAAAGTTGACAAAAATCTCACTACCGCCACTCTCTAAGAGTGAAGCCTTCCTCTGGCGTCACCTCTGACTAGAAACACAAACATAAAGTAGAAAAATAGAAAGAAGAATAGTGTACCTCCAAACCTTCCAAGACTCCGAAAGACGGACCCACTCCTCTTCTCTCGTCAGATTCGACCAAAATCAACCTCGGTTATAGTAAATCGTGCATTAGTCATCGACCATCTTCTCTGGTTCTTCGTGGGTGATGATGAGATAAGTCATCACAATCAGCACAACCCTCGAAGTCAAATAACTGGAAGTCTCTCCAACTCTGGGATCAATATCTCCCAAAGCGTCGATCTAAATCTTAAGCCCCTCCTCATAGGACGCAATCGATTTATCCAGCTGACCCATCATGGAGTAGGAGCCCCCCAGCTGCATGTGCCCCAAAAAAGTCGCGAGAGCGTGATCCATCCCTATCTGCAAGTCTGGCATCGTGATCGCCCTCTTAAGTACTAACACGACCTCCTCGAACCTCCCCAAACTACAGTAGATGGTGGTTAACACGTGTAAGCTCATGACGAGGTCAAGGTTAGGCTCTCCGTCGATGGCGTAGCGCTCAAAGGATTTGGAGGCGTGGATGGCGTAGTCGAGGGCCTTAGAGGTGCGAATGACGCATGTGAAATATTTAAAAATTATTGTTATTTAATGTTAATTGTGATCATTATGATTTTTGGAGGCATGGTTGATGTAAATTTATAAAGTATAAAGTATAACTGTACAATATAACAATGAGCTATTTTGCAAATTAAAAAACATCAAGGACTATTTTATAAATTTAAAAAATTACCTTAAACGGTATCCGGTATTGACTGGTATTGATACAACACTGTACTAGAACTCAATCTAATACCATGTCCGGCACGGTATGTAGGGATTGGAATATGATTAATTTGATGGTTTAAATGACAATTTATATTGCTAATTATATGTAAAATATTGTTTGGTGCTCTAATTTCGGCTGATATTTTTGTTGGGACAAATTTGATCGTGTTATTGGGCCGGACCGGTCAATGGAGCAGAACATTTGTTAATCTATGCCCGGCCCGAACATATTTCTTTATATAAATACTGCGTTGCAAAGGGAACCCACTCAAAAACCCTAAGCAGAAGGCAAAGGCCGAACAGACTTGAATATCTCTTCTTAGCCGCCTCTGCCCGTTTTTCGACCCTAAGCATGAAGGTTCGTCTTTTTTTTTTCATAACCAATCTAGTTTACTATCAAAACCAATACCCAAGTTTTGATTTTTCATGATTGGGTTGATCTTATTCTTTGTTTTCGCTTTTCTCTGTTGACAGTTCAATATCGCTAATCCCACTACGGGATGCCAAAAGAAGCTTGAAATCGACGATGACCAGAAGCTGTAAGATCTTCCCTTACGTTAATGTTTTTCTTGCTGTAATTTGTTTGTTTTTGGTTTATATTTGCTTAGTGGAGAGTTCGAACCTTTGCAAGCTTTTAGCTTGGTTCATACTTCAAATTTTTAATGAACGCGTTACTCTAGGCTCTTGTACTATGCAATTGGTTGTAAAACTTCAGTCCGAGGCAATGTTATCGGACAAGTATTGGAGAAATTGCTTTTGAGGGGAGACAGTAAAATTGCTAGTTGCTTTTGGGATGCAATTAAGAGAAAATATCTGCTATGTGCTTTTGCACCGGGATTTTTGTGAGAGCTCGATATCTACTTTGATGAGAGGCTTTATTTGCCGCCACAGCAGACAATTAAATTTTAATCATGCTATTTTATTTTAAATACTTGAATCTGCAAATGTTAATATAAATTTGAAATATAAACTGCCGAGGCTTCCTTCTGTGATTAGCAATTTGATTAAAGGAAAGTGGTTATGTTTCTTCGTTCATTTTTTCTTAGTTTTTAACACTTGAAACAATTTATCTTCATGTTTATTGTTGACCTACTTTTGAATTTTATGGTGATCCGTTGGCTTTGTGTCAAATGTGAAATATGATCCTTTCTCATTCTTAGGTCACTAATCTTGTTGTCACAGCCCTTATCGTTTGTTAATTATTTTCAACAAATATTACCAATGCTACAATATTCCTCATCTTTTATCCTTTTGGAAACCTGCAGCCGGGCATTTTTTGACAAAAGAATCTCACAGGAGGTCAGCGGAGATGCTCTTGGAGAGGTATGCATTTAAGTCCCCAAGGGGGTTAGGTTTCAATCTGCTTTCTTGTATAATGTCCAGCAGCCAGTAGTCTTTTGTGTGTTTTTCAACTACTCATTGTTACTCAAAATACTCCACAGGAATTCAAGGGCTATGTTTTCAAGATTATGGGAGGCTGTGACAAGCAAGGATTCCCCATGAAGCAGGGAGTTTTAACCCCTGGTCGTGTTCGTCTCTTACTTCACAGAGGCAAGTGCTTATTTTTATTATATCATAGAAAGCTATGATAGTTTAAGTTGCTAATTCAAAAGTTGCCCTTGATGAAATGTAGACTAATTTTTACTGTTATCTGTACAGGAACCCCCTGTTTCCGTGGATATGGAAGGCGTAATGGAGAGCGTAGGAGGAAGTCTGTTCGTGGGTGTATTGTCAGCCCAGACCTCTCTGTTTTGAACTTGGTAATTGTGAAGAAGGGTGATAATGATCTTCCTGGATTGACTGACACAGAGAAGCCAAGAATGAGAGGTCCTAAGAGGGCATCTAAGATCCGGCAACTCTTCAATCTCTCAAAGGAGGATGATGTTCGAAAGTACGTTAACACCTACCGAAGGTCATTCACAACTAAATCTGGAAAGAAGGTTAGTAAAGCTCCTAAAATTCAGAGATTGGTGACCCCCCTGTCTCTGCAAAGGAAGCGAGCAAGAATTGCTGACAAAAAGAAGAGAATTGCAAAGGCAAAGGCAGAGGCTGCTGAGTACCAGAAGCTCCTAGCAACAAGATTGAAGGAGCAGAGGGAACGCCGGAGTGAGAGCTTAGCCAAGAAAAGATCCAGGCTTTCTGCTGCTTCTAAACCATCAATAGCAGCTTAGGTTAATTCTTCCAATCCATTGAGTTTTGATATTTAAGATGTATTTCTTGGAGTTATCTTGAAGTATATTGAGGTGTTTTGTGAAGTTCTGGAAGTACCTCAAAAACACTAGTTTGTTTTATTGTTAACTTTGGGTCCGACTATTTTGATGTTTTGACATGTGTTCAATGTTTTTCTGTTCCTAATTAATCATGAATTATTGAGCTAAACGATAGTTTGTTTCTTATTCTTTCTGAGATTGTCCCTTGGCAAGTGGGGCAGAACTTTGAAATTTGCATGCTAAATTGTGTTGTTTCTCATTTTGAGTTCTAGGAGCCACAAATTATCTAGGAAAGAGAAACTGTGCTCTTTAAGGGCCAAGCAATTTAGAATTGGATCCACTACTCAAAAATTCGCAATAAAGAAACTTATAAGGTTGAAAGATAACAAATAAAGAGGCAAACGGTTAGCCGATTATAAAATTCAATTGAGGCGAAATCCTTGAAAACTCCGTCAATTTAAAAGCTAATAAACTCTAGCAATCATAAAATCGCCCTCAAACTGCAAACTGAAAAGAACGAGCATCGAGCTGGAAAAAGCACTCCATGGACTTTGTTCACGTGAGGACCCAAGTCCACTTGCATATTATCAAAAGAAGTCGCTTATGTGAATCAAACTAGGTACTGAATATTGTTAAAAGTTAAAACCCAACTCACATTACTCATTTTAAAAACCAAGTCTTTATTCCTTTTGTTTCTTCACAAGTCTCAAACCAAGTTGTACAAGCACACATGTGCCATGATTAAAGCAAATATTATAGGAGCAGTATTTCATGCAGACACTTAAAACTTAGTCAAAAATAACAAACATATTCTTTTGCAGCCTTCTACAACCCTACATCAGGAATTATGGGTTGCGATCCAATCCTCCTCTTTCTGAGGCGCTCTGCAATGATGAAGGCGAGCTCCAGAGATTGTGAAGCATTGAGCCTAGGGTCACAGTGAGTGTGATAGCGCGAGCTCAGATCATCAAATGTCACCGTCCGTGATCCACCAATGCACTCTGTAACATTCTGCCCGGTCATCTCCAGATGAACTCCACCTGGGTGGCTTCCTTCTTGTTCATGTACATCAAAGAATGCTCTCACCTCAGCCTGCCATAAGTATCATAACACTTGTCACGATATTGCTCTTGAGCGACAGAAACTTGTTTTTTGATGCAAAAAGCATAAATATTGTCGACGAGGTTCACTAATATACGTTATAGAATCTGAAAGAGGTAAGCGCAGCAGCAGTACCAGCGATGAATTTACAACCACAATTGTCAAATATTTTATTTGATAACCAACAAACAACTAAGAGCATATCATGATTATCATGCTTGGGGAGATTCAATAATGAGAACAAGTCAATTTCTCACCTACCACACCTAAAACTTGTTGGCATGTCACCTATATTTTATTGCCTTAGTCAATTTCAAAGAAATCAACTTTGCTACTCTTCAAAGCTACCCAAATTTCCATCTTAGCCAACGGAGCTCTAGCTTGCCAAGTTTTGAATCATTAAGATCTCTATTACTAAACCTACCAATAGTACCAGATAATGGAACCACCGGATGTTATCCTACCAAGCACTAATTGGTAAGTGGCACATCAATTAATATTAGACAGGATCATGAGGCAAACAAAAGCTAATCTCAGAACGCTACAGAAAAGAATAATTGCTGCCTTTCCATGTCTGTACTTGCCTAACAACTATAGGAACAATAACAATAAGTAAATATATGAGTATACATACCCTGATGGCATCAAATGGACGAGTTTTCAGACCACAAGGAGCCTTTATTGTATTTCCATGCATAGGATCACTGACCCATGTGACAATTAGTCCAGCCCTGCGGACTGCCCTTATGAGATGAGGAAGCTTCACTCGCATATTCTCCGCACCCATTCTTGTGATAATGGTTATTCTCCCTGGTTTGTTCTGAGGATTCAAAATCTCTATGAGCTTAACTAGCTCACTGGGATCCATTTTATCACTCACCTGCAGCAAAACAAACAGAGATAGGTAAGAAAACCTCAAGAACTAAAGGTCATTAACGTTGCAAAACTAGAAATATTGGTAAAACAATAGTCTGTTCATTACATCAACATTAAATTGCAAGTCCAAATTTAAATTGCAAACCATAGGCAAGAACTTCTTTCAGAAATAAATTGCAAGCAAGAATTGATCATATGTCAGTTCAAGTTCTTGATCATTGGTAAATCAGGGGGTGGTCATTAGTTGTTGTCAGGTTCAATAGAACACAAAGGAGGTAACAGGAACATATTTTCAACTGAAAAGAATGCATTAAGACAACTCTGGCCAAAGATTGCAAAAGATTAAGGTTCACTGCTTTGGGGAATCTTGTCTTTTTGCCAAACATGCAGCAGACACTGTATGGAAAATCAGCCAAACTACATGTTATTTAACAAAACAGGTTGAATTTGAGAAGATAATGGCAATTTACCTTAATGCCTAGAGGATTTGCAACCCCTCTCAAAAAGTCGACATGAGCACCATCAAGCTGTCTGGTGCGTTCCCCAGCCCACAGAAAATGGGCTGAGCAATCATAGTAGAGGCCAGAAGTTGAATCCAGCCTAGTAAGTGATTGCTCATATGGCAAAAGCAAGCACTCATGGGATGTCCAGAATTCAGTAGTTGTCATGATTGGATGGTCAACAGTAAGGCCGGCTGCAGCCATGAATCCAAGGGCCTCATCAACCCTGTGAGCAAGTTCCCGGTATCTACCACAACAAGAAAAATGGAGAGCAAGTCAGATTAAACTACCTTTGTCAAATGCAAGAAAAACCTTCACCACACATTCGTAAACTTTATTACATATAATTTCTATACAAGATTCAGATACACGATTCTATAACAATATTATGACCAACTAAATGGTTATTTTGGTTTTCAAGTTTCTATATGTCCGGTGTTAGCCAGAGTTTGGGTGTTGCCTATGCACTGCTGTCCCAGTTCTCACATAACCAAGACGTGATGCATGTGGAACCACCACATTCGATCCATCGATATCGACATAATTTATCTTTTTCCCCTAAATGTAATTGGATGGAGGACATTCATAACATTGTATGCCAAAACTGGACCAAGTGTCAAAAAGAGAATGTATGAAGTGTATTAAACAAGAGATGACACTATGCATATTACATAAGGCCAACCGAAACACGACAAGCAAATGATTGTCAAATTGTTATAAGCGTAAGCCAGGGGTACAATCTTGAACATGTAACTTGCCAAGATTTACGGAGTAACTTGCACAATTCAGAATCTTTACCCAACAAATTTATAAAAAGCAGACAGCCATGTAAAACAAGACACGTAACTTTTGTTCAAAACATCTTACACTTCTCCACCTGAAAACTTATTACCAATGCAAGGTATCTCAAACAAAAAAGGAAAGACAAGAAAGACAGTTACTTGATTTGAATTTACCTATCACCCTGTTCACTATGCTCGGTGAAATCCAGATTCCACTGCGTAACCCTCTGCATAGCAGCATAACCACCAGTAGCAAACGCCCTGAGAAGATTTAACGTCGCTGCTGATTGACAATAAGCTCTGATCATCCTCTGTGGGTCTGGTATCCTTGACTTTTCTTCAAAAACATCGCCGTTGATGTTGTCTCCTCTGTAACTCGGCAACTTCACTCCATTCTTTTCCTCAAAAGGATCTGATCTTGGTTTCGCAAACTGACCTGCCATCCTCCCCACCTACAAGGCCAAGAAAAGCCATTCTTTTATCCAAATTTCTGATATAATAACTTATGCAGTTAATCACCACACGAAGTAAATAATAAACAAAGTACAAAACACAAGGTAAAGGTTCTTTCTTTACCAGGTTTACATAATAAACAAAGTACAAAACACAAGTTAATGGTTCTTTCTTTACCAGGTCTCAATTGGTTTGTGCTACAGCAATGACTAAACACGAATGCAGAACAGTGAAAGCAATTACACTCACCTTGACAACGGGCATTTGACCACCAAACATCAAAACAGCACCCATCTGAAGTAGAATCCTGAAAGTGTCACGAATGTTGTTAGCGTTGAACTCTTTGAAACTCTCCGCACAATCACCACCTTGCAGCAGAAAAGCCTTTCCCATTGCAGCTTCAGCGAGCCTCTCCTCCAATTTCCGCGCCTCACCGGCGAACACAATGGGGGGGAACGTATCGAGCGTCCTGAGAACCGATTCAAGCTCCTCCTTATCTGGATATTCCGGTAACTGTAGCGCCTTCTTCAATTTCCAGCTCTCCAAGCTCCATTCATCAGAACCCACATTGGTCTTCGACGGCATAGTCGTCGGTTTCGGTGCAGTTACAGCTTTAGCCGCCTGAGGTTGTTGCGACTGTTTGCCAGAGACAATGGGGTTCTTGGCCGGGTCAGCGGCGTGCACGGCGGCGACACGGAGTAGGGATCTGTGGTTGGTGGTTGTGAGGAAGGAAGGTTGGTGGGGTTTGTTGGAAACGAAGGATTTGGCGGGAACCATGGAGCTACCAGGGAGAGACATTGCGTTTGATCTTCTTCAGAGAAATGGAAACAAAAGAGCAGGGAATTTAATTGAATGTAAAAGTCCCTGAAAAAGAGAGAGGAGTTACAGAGGAGAGGGGGGGTTTTATAACGTAAGATTTTGATGAGGAAGAAACATGACTCTGACGATGTGTTGTGCCTGGTAGAGCGACGTGTTGTGGAGACGGTAGGTAAGATACAGGGGTAAATTTGGGAATTCATTGGTTTTAATTTTCTTCTTATAATACTAGATTTGTCCTATTAATTACGATTAGTGTGCTAATGATTCTCTCTTTCTTTCTGAATTCTGACGCATCATCAGTCACCGAGCGGCTTGGCTTGTGTAGCTTACCAGTCGTGACCAACTCATTCTTACAACTTATTAGGGGTAGTTTGGTTTGAATTCAAGTCCAGTTCCATCTCCATGAACCAAATGCAATAAATGATAGACTTAGTTAATCCGCGAACTGAGTCAAAAGTTAATAGAATGATCTGTGCTTCTTTGAGTTGATGTTGGGCGTCTGGTATTAGACCAGCATATGCTAAAAAGATTCGAAGAAAGAAGATAACAAAATCTGTTTATGCTGGAATATCCTTTACTACTTACAAGACTACACAGCCATATAAATCCAGTTACAATAATTTAAGCTGTTATGTGAGATCAACTCAATTAATTTTATATATTTTCTAACATATTTTCTCAAGTGAAAGCTCTTTGGGCTTGAAACTTGTACAAGCCTACTTTACTTTGTGCTTAATTTACTTAGAACAGGTGAGTGGTAGGATTTGAACTCATGACCATTTGGTCATAAAGACTCTGATACCATATTAAGTGACCATTTCATCACAAAAACTTAAGCTACTGTATGAGGCCAACTCAATTGATTTTATATATTGTCTAACAAATCTTTCTTTGGCTCAGGGTTTACAATCTTTTTAACGTTAATTTGAAACTTTTTGACTTTATTCTCTAATTTTAAAATATTATGATACCAATATTGTAATTATATTTTTTAATAAAAACTAATGCCAAGAGGGTAAAAAATAAACTTTTAAAAGAATTAATTATTCATTTTAAATAAATAAAATTAACAGTAAACTGAATTATATAAAAATATAAATTTAGTTTTTACGGTTTTTATAAAACTTGCATTTGAGTGTTAGGTATTCGCCGCAAGTACTTTGTTTATCAATTATCGTCAGTTGTATTCTCAAGTCGGACTCGGAGCTTCTCACTTCCTCCACGTGTGGATCTATTAGTCAACAAATATTGATTAATCCTCTAGTTGATCCTTAATATTTATTAATGTATTCGTAGTTCACGAGACGATAATGGAGGGGCATAAACATAATGGCATAGTTTGTAATTCAACCATACGACTTTAAAATCAACATTTTATAACTGAGTTACAGACTTTCAACTCGTTTGTCAATTACCAAGAATTAGAAATTCATATATGGGTGAGTATTTTGTTTAGATGCTCACCAGATATGAAAAGGTATCTTTAAATTATATGCATTTAGATTAATCCTTGTCAAACCAGACAGGTATTTTTGAGAAAGCAAAACTCTAGTGTCAAGTTTTAAATGATCGCATATATGAGGAAGGTTTAAACCTGCAACTTTACTTAAATCAAAAGAGTCTCTTACCAACTCATTTGAGCTGTGAGATTTTATGGATGAGTTTTTTTTTTATAATTGACAACGATGTATTCTAAGAGAGTCCCAATTATAAGAAGACACTTTAAACTCATCCACACTCAGACTAATTCTCTTTTAAATTATGTAAATCCTTTATATGAGATAAAATTTTAGCCCTAAATTTTAAATAGTTATATACATGAGGGAGGGTTTTATGAACAAATGACAAGATGTATTGTAATTATAGTTAGCAGCACAAAAACAGGTCAGTGAAGAAATTTGACGAAAAGTCCAACTTCAATGTATGCAAATAAGATAATTGGGGCGATTTGCAACAAGATGTAAGGTTCTAATCTCATGGTTTGCAGTGTGAGAGTAACACTCTTGAGCCCCTTGTGTGCTTTGAGGGTGGGCTCCTTATAAGCCTGTAGGTTGTTCAACTCCTCCTTAACGAGTCGCTGAGTACCTGATTTACATCCTCCCAATTACTTCGCCGGGCTGAAATGTGAGGGATCCTTTGAGTTAAGGATTCAACCTTTTACGACAAAATAAGATAATTGGGATAAAGCCAACAACAGCCTCGGCTGGGACTGGAAGAGAGAACCTAAGCCATGATATTTGGCTTGTGTTTTTTAAAAAGTGAAAATGAAAAAAAGAAAGAAGAATTTACAAGCACGCCCCTTGACATCCCAATTACTTAATAATAATAAAATAAAGGGGCAAAACCCAACTTGACCACCTCACCTCCGCCTCCACCTCCGCCTTCACCTACCCTCTCCTCCTCCATTTAAAACTTCCACAACCCAACCCTCCTAACTCCATCCACCATCTCCTCTCTTTCACAATCCCACAAGAGTGCCCATCTCATCACTACATCACCCTTTGCATATTCTTAATTTCACGCTTTTGGCTTTTAACATTGTCTTTATCTCTTAACTTTGACGATATCTTGAAAACTTTACCAAATGGAAGGAATACAATTTAATTGTCCATGTTCTATTACTATAGCTTTTTGTAAATTACGAACTTACATGCTCCTTGTAGGTTTAGATGGACCTGACTGACCATATAAAGAGAGTTGGTGAAAGTCTCAGCGTCCTCTCACACATGTAGCTGCAGAAGTTGGTCTGAATATTAAGTAAACATGGAAATTAGATAAGAGGACTTTTAGGACTATTATATATCGATCGTCGTCATTTTCTAATAAAAGTCTAACATCCCACCATCGAAGCTTTTCATCTGGTCAAATCTTCACCAAACAAAGGTCAGTGTCTTGAATATATTGTGCTTAAGTTATTATTAAAAAAGAAAAGATAATCATCTTTTATTATGTTAATAATACCAAAAGAAAGCAACGCAGCACCATTCATCTTATAAGTTTCTGTTCGATACTAGAGCTTAACGATGCAAATAACACACAAGGAATGTATATACTTACAGATATCAAGATGAAGATAGACCACTCTCGTTAATTTCAATGTCTATTTCACGAAACAGATCATCACTCTGGTTGTTCAACTGTTCCTATCAAAACCCTAAGATGAGCCACCTGTCCCTCTTTCCCTCTGCTCGCTCTTAATGGAGCAAGTATTTGCTTTCTTCAGAATTCAGATGCAACAACGCTGTTATTTGCAAGATCACAGGATTTTGTCCTCTGGGTCCTGACACTCACATGGCCCGAGCCGACATAACTGTACCCAATTTTGAGGTTGGCCCACTGGAAATTCCCCATTCTAATAAGAATTCTCTCTCTCTCTCTCCCCCTCTTTACCAAATTCCTGATTTCATATAGGATGATTTCCTAATGTTATAAAAACAAAGTACAAATATATTAAAATAGTATGCAAATAAATATTAATTTACTATTTTATGGTATTTAGATATTAGATTAGAGAATGTTTGGTTCATATGAGACGATGATAATAAGAATGATTGAATATTATTGTTATAATTACGATAGTCAATTAAAATGATAGAATGAACTATCAATGATAATGGTAAATTTTTATTTTACATCAAATTTCAGTACATTTTAATTGAATATATTCAATTCATGCACCCATTTATGATAACAAAATATTTAAAATCAAATATATTGCAGTTTTTTTTTAGTAGCTCTTGAAGAAAAAAATGCTTTAACATTTGCTTCCCTAAACATATATTCAACCAAATAATGACTTCTGGTTGGGTCGGCAATATTGGGCCCGAGTCTAGTTTCATGAGCCGGCCGATCAGTCCCGTCTCCATGGCTTAATCTGGGCTTAATCCACACCTCCACAGCCCATTAGCATGAGGAAGTCTCTCATGCACGTACGTGAGAGACGTAAAAAAACCTAAACCTAAGAGCAAAACCGTATATAAGGTATTATTTCCTCATAACAGAGATACGCAATCTTAACCTAGTTTTTTCTCTGCATTCCACGATCTCACCTTCACCCGAAACTTACTTGAGCGTCGGAGGGGCTAATCGGGACATCACCCTCGACGCGCCTTTCATTGTTTTCAGGTATTCTTTACGTGAAGTTCATCACAGAAGGTTGCCAATCAATGGATCCAAACGGCAACGCACCGTTCGGCCAGAATCCGACTGAACCA
>JANIHY010000002.1:8300817-8312841 GCA_027479065.1 Erythroxylum brevipes
CGTCTCCATGGCTTAATCTGGGCCTAATCCACACCTCCACAGCCCATTAGCATGAGGAAGTCTCCCATGCACGTACGCGAGAGACGTAAAAAAACCTAAACCTAAGAGCAAAACCGTATATAAGGTATTATTTCCTCATAACAGAGGTACGCAATCTTAACCTAGTTTTTTCTCTGCATTCAACGATCTCACCTTCACCCGAAACTTACTTGAGCGTCGGAGGGGCTAATCGGGACATCACCCCCAACGCGCCTTCCATTGTTTTGCAGGTATTCTTTACGTGAAGTTCATCACAGAAGGTTGCCAATCAATGGATCCAACGGCAACGCACCGTTCGGCCAGAATCCGGCTGAACCAACTTCAAAATATAATTTAATCATAATATGTTAAAATTTTTATTTTCATCAAATTTTAATATATTTTAATTAATATACAATTAATGAATTAAATTAAATTAATGAAAAGAAAGGAAAATAAATATCATAGAGAAGTGTCACGCCCATGACACTCTTTTCACCGGTGGGCCAACGATTTGTCAAGCTTGTGACACTTGCATTGATTAATCTTCAAATAAAAATATTGTCTATTTAATAATAATATATTACCAACAAACTATTTTTCATTCCTTATCATTGATATCTTTCCAAATCTATTAACCAAACACCCCCTTAAATCTTAACCTAATGAAAAATGGAACCATAATTATCAAAATGGAAAGCTATCAGCTTTTTTTTTATATATATAAAGGAAAAATGAAACAACGAAGCTAAATGAGTCGGAGAAAACAGATCCCCGACATATCCTCTATGAGGAGTCTATGGCACCTTAAAGGTGGTACATCAAAATAAGTGACGTCAATGTCGTCCAGAACGGTCGAGGCGACGAACCAGTCCACACATCTGTTGCTCTCTCGGAAGATATGGCGATGAACAACAGTTCAGTTCCGGTGGAGGAGCTCCCCGATACTTATGACGAGAGGGATACTCGACTGAGAACGGGAAGGCTCAAAGGACAGGAGGAAAAGCTATCAGTTTAACCATTCATTCGGAATTATGAGAATGAACTGAAATAGGCAGACCAGATAGGTCCTTGCGAAAAAAATGAAAAGGGCAAGCGAACCTTCTCTTTGAATTGAAATGATTGCATCTATTCTTGTCTTTAAACTTTAAAGAGAGGACCACTGTTTCATAAGCTCAAGATGGACCCCTTCCCTTCTAAACACGAAATACCCATAAAAGGAAAGGGATTATAATTATACAGAAGCCTCGTTTAAGTCTAGCGACTCTCTTCTTTTATCCTCCTTCACTGCGCGCGTACATGGAAATTTGTTTTGTTCTTTCAACTTGGCGTGATAAAACAACAGTACATGCAGGTGAATTTGGAAGCACGTAGTGATTGAAAGGTAGGGATTAGGGACCACGGTTTGTTTTTCATAGAAGCCTTGTGGGAGCCATTCCCAGAATGTCAAAATTGTCCACATGCCAGCCAGGGTATGTAGTCCTTTAGTGGGTCTTTGGAAAAAGACGAGCACTCAATAACTTGAGCTCTTAATGCTTATGAGGCCCTCCTCTCTTTTATGTTTTCAATCGACCATGACGAGTAATTAAACAAGGCACCAACTCAACCGAGCAGGAGAGCCTTGTTTTCCATAATATGGCCTTTTGCCTGGAAACAGAGTTTAGGTACTTGCACCTTTTGAGTATCAATTTTCACCTTGTACTTCCTAACCAGTGAATTATACATTTGTAGTAAAATAAGGTCGTGTACAAGTGCAAAAGAAGTTGAAATAAAGAAGAAAAGAACAGAGATAAGCGTACGAGAAAAACCTCAAGGACTGAAAAAGAAAGCATCAAATTGATGGGCCTTTATGGATAGGGTAGGAAAGGAATCCGTAAATGGTCAGGACTCAGGAGAATAACCAAAAGAAAAAGAGAGAGGCAATACGCTTGTGGCATACTACATTGAAATCGAAGGGTTCTGCAAGTTGTTAGCTGGGTGGCTAGCAGACTGAGAATAAAGTCATCAATTACTCCATCACCATCGCTTCTCTTGTTCAAAATATAGTTGCGTAACTTTTGGTTAAGGGATAAAAGATGGATAATCAATCTTATCAACAAAGCAATGATTTTAGAGGGTTACCTGATCCTGTGCTTGGCTCGTTTCAACGCAAGGTACTTTTATTTAGTGATAAGTTATACAAACATGGAGAGACATGAAAGCACATAAGCTCGAAACCTATTGAAACACATGCATCCCTACACTATTACAAGGGTCCAGCAAGATGCATTCAGTATTTGAAGCAAAGGAAGGAAACAAGAAGTTATGGAGATGGATACCAACCATAGAATTCAGCATCTTCGTTTCCTTCATAGAACCTCAGCTCAAGCTCCTCCAGCCTTTGCTCGTCATCCCACATCTCATCATAACTATCATCGTCATAATAATCCGCAACATCACCAGCAAAAAATTCCCAGGGCAAGTACTCTGAAGAGTATGAAAATCCAGAGCAATCGTCATCCCAGTCATCCATTCCATAGTAGTCCATTACAAAAGGTCCCAATGTTTTCAACTTCGGGAACTTCTTGAGGAAGCTAACATCGAGTTTTACTTCCCAGCATCCTCTCAGATCCAAATATTCAAGTTCTGGACAGCCTGCAAGAATTTTTGAGACAACATCTGAGCTGATAAGAAGATAAGCTATCTCTAAACGTTTCAACTTGGGCATCGTATTGGCAATGGCATAAGCCTCATCGTCCTGAGTGATCTTGTCATAAGTATCTAAGGGGTGCATATTCCGGCACAGACCGACAAGGGATGTACAATGTTCTCCAATGGCCTCTAAAGCACAAGCACCAATTTTACCACAGTAGCTCAAATCCAAGAATTTGATCGTTGAAAGCCTTCCAGCAATTTGTTCAACTATTGAATCACTAATCTCACTCCTAGGCAATCGCAATGTTTGAAGAGATCCAGCACTTGCAAAATCAAGAAAACAGAAGAGGCCTTGTCATATATTGTCTGTCAAACCAGACCACCCCACCAAGTCTAGTGTTACTCAAAATGCAGGTGTTTATTAACAAGTAGGTGAAGACTATCATGAACAACTGAGAATTGCAAGCATGAAAATAGAGAAATAAAGTAAAAAGAGGTTCTGATCAGTTTAGCCCATCAAAATTAATAAAGATTTCTATGAAATGAAGAAATACGAATGAAATTATTTCTTCACATTGAAATGCAAGCACAACTGAGGGTCCAATAAAAGCTAGGCAATTGAAAGAGGGATTTGAAAGAAAAGTATAGTTCAGCTTACTGCTCTGCCAGGAATAAGAAAATGGAATCATTATGGAGGCCTGAGACACAAAGTTTGCGAATTGATCCGGAGCTTCTCCTAATTAAAATGTGAAGCATGCGATCAATGTAGTCTGGGTGGCACTGGTTACTCCATTCCTCAATATCAATCTCTTGCCAACAACAAGGATCTGAAACAGCTCTACACCACGATTTACAAACTCTTGGGACCACTGTAAGCTTCTCTTGTAGCGAAAGATTGGTGAAGATTAGGCCAAGGACATCAGGTATCAGCTCATCCCATCGCCGGTACACACCTTCATCCTCCATGGAATCTGCTTAAAAATTAATAATACGGTTAGAAACAGAGCCTTTTTAACCAAAAGACAACTTGATACCCATAAGAGACATCATGAATCCCATCTTATATGGGATCAAATAAATAAAAAGATACAAAATTTACTGATTTAGGAGAATTGGCATAGAAAATATGCAAAATGTAACAAGCGAATATAACCAATGACAGGGCCTGAAGATCTGCATCACGTCCGTAATTACATCATGGAGGTATTTCCTTTCCACAATAGCCAAATACCCTCAAAGAAACAGATGGGAATCGCGATCTTAGAGAGAAAATCAATGAACAAAAGAAAAAGCAGCCAGAAACAAGTGATTAAAAAAGTAGGGTGAAGAGGGTGTAAACGTAGAGTAAACAAAATAATTGTAACCCAAAAAATAAAAATACTAAACAAAACGAAGGTATTCCGATTATAACAAGGCAAAGAGCAAAATTGGGGTAATCGAAAGATGACAAAAGAGCAACTAATCTGGATAAAAAATATCTACCAATAATCCAAAGATCGATGCATGAATGAGGTCTAGGGAAGCCACCTCCAAGGATCTACCCGGCTAAAGGAACCCACGCGAAGAAGATACTCAAAATGTACAGAAGTTAAAGAAAAGCCAATCAAATTGCATGCTCAGGCACATAGATGCCAATTAACTGGAAACCCCATTTGGGTATCAAAGATAACAAACAGAATACAAAACTGTACGGAGACTAACAGAACTAACAACAAAAAAATTGCGTCTTTTCTTTTCAAGTTGTCTTTAGCTCGGCAACGAAACCGGAAACAGAGAATAAAACAGCAAAAGAGAAGAGAACAATTATCAGATACCCACATGGAGGAAACTGAGAACTTTACCTTAAGAACTGCAACTATATTTTTTCTGGACTCGGATTCTGAAACAAAGTCACCGATTTAAACGCCAGAAAAACAGGAGAAGAAAGAAGCAGATAACACACTAGAGTTTCGTGGGAATCAGGTAAACAAAGAGAAAGAGAAGAGAAAGCTACAAAAATAGACCCATTACCCACCTATTTAAACAGGGCCATCCATTGTCAATACGAGACCGAAAGAAGAACAGAGGGAGAGAGAGTAAAAAAACAACCAAAAGAGTGGAAAGCAAGAAGAGGATACGTATGTGTAAAACCCCAGCACATAATTGTTTAAAGAAAATGTAAAGAGTGACAAAAAGAGAGTGGCTTTTATAGTGTGTGTGTGTAGTTTTCATTTGTAACACCGTGAGAAATGTCAAGCTCGTGGTAAATTATTGTATTTAATTAAATCTTCTAGTTATCAGAACACTTACGGATACGAGGAAAATTAGTTTGAATGTGATTGATTGTCACCGAGATACTGCCTAGATATTTGTGACCAACTGTTCAACTACGGTATGTATATACATGTACATGTATACATATATGTGTGTATATATATACAGAGAGAGAGAGAGAGAGAGTATGTGGGAGTTGGTGGCTATGGCTACAAGTTTGAAGGTCGAAACAGAGCATTATGTGTGTTTGGTGGTGGTACTTGCACCGACAAGAGACTGAGGAAGAAAGTGGTTCCAAGGCCCAGGTTGAGTGGGTTGGGTTTTTGTTAGGAACAGTATGTAGTTGACTGCCATTGAGTTTGTGCTCAAAATTTTGACTTCTTTTACAGTTCCAAATTCCAGAGATCGATTATTCCGAGAATTTGCAATTTACCACAGTCGGCTACTTTGACCTATATCTAATTTTTACACAAGTTCATTGGAAAATTAAAATTGAAGAGAAGAACTTAATTGACCTTATCTGCTAGTTGTTGCGTAAATACTAAATACGATGAAGATGTTTGTAATGGATAAATATAAGTGAAGATGAGTTTGCTGGGATATGGCAAAATATTAAGTTTTACAAGAAATCAGTTTAGGGGCAACCTGGAAAAGTGAAGAAACGCAAGGAGACTGGAGAGTCGATGAGGTTCAGCATCTGGGGCTGAATGATCGTAATCTCCGATGTACGCTCCAGTTTTTATTTTCTTTTTGGAAGAGAGGGAGTAACATTTGTCACAGTTGTCAGCAACGTAATAACTAAAAGATCGAATCATATCTTCCCATTGTTTTGTTTCAATTTATCCATTCAATAAATTAAACATCTGACATCACACCTAAATAGAAAGCGCACCGAAAATTGAGAAAAGGTAATCTTGCGTTAATAAGCAGTGCTAGGCATGGCGTCATTATTGTGAACCTGACGTTCCCTATCTTCCATTCATTGGTACATTATTATCATACTTTTACCGGCGTACTGAAAAATTTATAAGACAGTAAAATACAGTACCTAATAAATGATATAAGCAGAAGACTACAGTGACGTCAAGACGCTCAGAATCTTAAAAGAGTGGTTGCTTCTGACAACGTGAAAAGAGAGTCGGCAGTATACTTGTTCAGATCAAAAGGGAAACAGTTGGGACAGTCCTTTTTATTCCAATTCTTTTCCTCCGTCTAGGCAGTGAGAATTCACCGTCACGAGACAAACAGCTCAATCCGAAGGTGGATTCAGTTTTTGAATGTTACCCGTCGTAGTTCATCAGTGTCCATCAATCAATTCACGGGGCTTTTTTGACAAGCAATCAGTGCTGCCTTTCCGATCAATCACTTCCCATGTTACTACTGGAGGGGATACCAAGAATCTTTCCTGCATGTATGGGTCGACGCACACAAATAAAATTGCTTTGCTGAAGGCGTGGACTTGAAGAGTAGCTTATATCCAGCAATCAGCTTTAAAGCCAAATAATTACAAGTTATCAAGTGCTATTTCATAAAATGAAACTGAAACAGAGAAGATGAATTTCAAGAAAAACCTTGGAAGCCTAAAATCATTTTGAATTGATTCTAGCAAAATAGCTAAAACAAAAAGAAGAACAAGTAAACTAGATTATTAAAAAGAAACAAATACAAAACGATAGTAACTTTATACGCCGATAGATTCTACTCAAACATATAATAAATTATGAAATTTCTTCGCAATGCTGAGACATGCTATGTTAACATCATTTTTGCCTTATCTGCTACAAATATCATGTTATAAAAACGGCTCAGGAATGACTGTATCTTGAAACTAAAATTTCAAGTTGTGAAGTACAACTATACGTGGCAGGGCTAGACCTCGACTACAAGGTCAATCTGGTATAGCATCAACCGAGACAAAAAACCTAGTTGCCGTAAATGAAGAAAGAAGAAATTTATGCTAACACAGGCATTGACCTGATCAAGGATCTCCAAGGTCTATCATCGTAGGAGGACTGTGGAATCTTCAGGAAATGGAGATGAGGAAAAAAAAAAGATTATTCCGATCCAACTCTGGAATACGACAATTGTCAATACTGAGGTGAAACCTTGTT
Organism: Erythroxylum brevipes; assembly: GCA_027479065.1. Taxonomy (NCBI): domain Eukaryota; kingdom Viridiplantae; phylum Streptophyta; class Magnoliopsida; order Malpighiales; family Erythroxylaceae; genus Erythroxylum; species Erythroxylum brevipes. Next base: position 8,307,834 of record JANIHY010000002.1, read on the forward strand.
TTAAGAACCATTGTCTTCATTACAAATCATACTCTCTCACAGAGTTGATAAAAGATGCTATTCCCTGGGATAATAAGATATGTTGTCAAAACATGAGAAATTCTGCATAAAACACATTTCTAACAACAATACAATCGGTCCATACTAAGAAATTGTAAATCATAAGACAATGTAACAAAAATGCATCATGGACTCGGCAATTACCACAGATACACCCGTTTTCGAATTAACAAAACATAAAAATGGGTCTAAACTAAAGACATGAATCCTTTGCAATCAAAATCCAATAAAAAATATGCAAAAGCTTGAGCACTAGGGCACAAGATAAAGGGCGAGGGAATATGCTCCATAGTCAAATCCCACGCTTCCCAATTTTCCCAATTGAACAGAACTAGTAATTTTCCATCAATCAACACCTTGTAATTTCACATACAAGTGACTTATAATGCAGAGCAGTACTATCCACATAGTAGGGAGATTTAATATTAAATATAAGACAAGAAAATTTTGTAGCACTAAAAGGAAACACATCAGCAATGACTGAGGACATGAGAAAATCATCCTCAATCCCACTTCAAAAGCACCAGTATCCACTAGCAATTCCTATTTTCACCTCCAACAACATACTTTAGCTTGTCAGTTGCCACATATCAACAATTCATCCAACGTACATGTAAAGAAACTCAGCAATTTCTTTCACATAGAAATCATCATCAATTTATCCCACATTAATCCTAGTTTAGAAGCTTCAAGAAAGTTCCTAAACCCACCAAAAGTATACTGTGATAACACTCAACTGATAATGGAAGACAACAAAAAACGTACCACTTAATGAGCCTTCTTCTAAGAATGGGTATCGCGACTGCGTGCTCGTCTGGGAATGCTTTTAACAGATGCGTGTTTTCCTTCTTTTCTCCCAACAAAAATGTAAGTTAAATAATAAATTTAAAAACCTAAACAAATTGATATTTATTCAATTCCCGAAGTTAGGAGAGGGGAGGGAGGAGAAAGAGGAGTAGTGGGAGAAGGGATTTACCTATCGGAGACCGGTCGGTGACGTTGGAGCGCTGAACTCGGCGACAAGCGGCGGCGATGGAGTCCGATGGTGGAGGAACGAAGGAGGAGTCGCGCAGCTGGGAGAGGAAGGAAGGAAGAGTCGCGCGGGAGAGAGGAAGAAAGGATCTGGCAGAGGGTTTAATCCCTTTTCAAAATGACGTCGTTTTCACTTAACCCAAACCGACATCGTTTTGCTTTAAATGAGGGGCTGCAATCCGACTTTGTTACCGACCACTTCACCGACCGAATATTGTACCGTCGCAAAATTCAGCGACCGAATTTGTTTCCGTCACAAAACTACTTCTCCCTAACCATCTTCCCCGACGGCTGCCCATTTTCGGTCGGTATTTGTAACGGTTTCTTGACCGTCGGTGATGTTCCATCGCAAATTAACATGTTTCTTGTAGTGTACGCCCTTCGATTTTTCAAAACCATTGTTGTTAGTGAAAGAATTAAGTTGGGTGAGTATCCCGCACACGTAAGCAAGGTATGCTAAATTGTGTTACCAAATTTCGGTGTTAATATTTTTAATTTTATATTTATTTTTCTGTTTTCGTTTGGTATAAAATAAATTAACAGTTGCATATACAACAACTTTATATCTAGTAACCGATATACAGCAAAACCTTAATTACAAGTAATTATAGTCAAATTGAAAGTTATGAAACTACTACACTCTATCAGGAAACAGAGAGAAGAAATGTCTTAACATCTGGGCTGAGTAACTTCAGAGCATGATCTATCCAAGTACACCATAAGGAAAGCGAATAAGAGCTAGAAGAGAACTTTCGAAAAGTCTTTGTTGATACCGTAAACGCGTGAACTAAGAGAAGACGGGGTCAACTGCTGTGTACGTGGGAAATGGTGACTCGGGATTATTTATTAGCGTGTATTTGTTAGTTTCCCATGAGCGAAACGGGAATCTAGAACCCTAACTAGTCATTACTATTACAAAAACAAAAACAGCTAGTGTAACCCTCCTTGTCCCACCTTTGATAGTAGCATCTATGGCTGTGGATTCCTCCTCCGCCTTCTGGTTCACTGATTAACTGCTACGTGAGATGCGAGTGACCCACTTTAGCACTTGAAAAGATTTCCCAGTTAGCACTATGAATTATTAGCTGGCCAGTTATAAACCAACTAGGGACAAGTGGAAAATCTAGCTAAGGGTATTATGACATAATCAATGACTAAACATCAACCTGGTGCAGACAAACAGATATGTCATGGCCCATGAGGGATACCAATATCAAGGATTAGACGAGCAGCTGGATTTAAAAGAGAGACACTTTTTGTTTAAATTATCCGTTTATCTTTCTCTGCAGTTTTTCTTTTGAGTCGAGAATAGACAAAAGGGAAAGCCTTTTCTAGATTTATCAATTACGTACCGTAGTTTCTGAATGACTTAAATAATCTACGGAAGAGATGGAATTAACCAATTTTCATCTAGTTCTCATGTGATAAATATGCAAGTTGATCAGTACCCCTTCAAATCTTCCTGTTTAGAATTGTAATTGTTAAGAAGATGACTTCTAGAAATGTGCTGACCACAGGAAATTACAAGTCGAGCCAAGTTTGTAGTTCATTACATTGAACCGACGTATAAATTCCTACACCTAGTTGTCAGGTTCTTTTCATCGATTGACCGTATGGCGTGACACACGAGACGGTGTTCCATTCCGGCGGGCAAAGTAAAATAAAACATAAAATGGGTGAAAAAGATTGAAAGCCAACCTTTGACTTCGTTTTTGGCTGAATAGAATTGTGCAAGATGATAAAGTAATTATCTATGTGGTCCTGTCCTGCAAGCCAATATCTGAACGAGGAAGGTTCACTTACATAGCTTCAAACTTGCAAACTCTCATCTTTGTTTAAGAAAAACAGTTACAATTATGTAGAATAATTTATGAATGTAATCAAAGTAAGTCCATGTTAGTTGTCCGAAACAGAGAGAACGAAGTTCTCAACTTTTATTTTTTCCTTTTGAAAATCGAAGTATCACTCTTCTTGGTGGGTAAGATTCGCATCTTCAATTCCATTTTTTGTGCAAAATCTTTTAAAAGATGTTTCAGGGACGGGGCCACTAGGTCATGATGATCCAGGAAGCGATGAAGTGGTGAGTTTAGAGTGAAATGTGTTGCGCACATTGGTTGGATTTACATCTAGTGAAGGACACATGGCTCATCATGATACCACCAGGAATGCTAACTCTTGAATGTGAAGGACCTCCAAAGGGCAACTCATATTTCATTTGTCAAATCTTTTCTAAGAGGAGCGTTTTAGGGGCTGTGGTTTTTCCAAATGTCGGCAGACGGCAGTTTATTGCCACCAACCCCTTCAGACGTTCGCATGACATCAGCATATCGAACATGGGAGTCGAGGCATCAAGAAAAGATAATCACAGCTTGTAAAAACTACTTGTTCGTAAGGATTTCTTAGGATACTACTTCAAGAGTTTATTCCACCTAAATATGAAGATGGGCACTGTTCAACAAAATCGATAACGTGTGAAGTAGTTCTCGAGTTCGATAACTTGTCTCAAACTTGAAATTCGGAAGAATAGTAGTATGGATTTTGAAGTGACTGTCTCGCTAATATAGTTGCTCCTTCTCGAGATTAAGCACTGCTTCGCTGAAGCTTGAAGAAAGGGTAGACTTCACCTCCGTGTCTGTTTATGTTGTAGCAAATTCAGAATGTTGAAATTATGGATATGCAGGAGATTTCCTTTCCTTGAAGATGTTCCAGGTTGCATGAGTAGGTTTGCTTCAATATGTTTCGTAATTCTTTTATATAAAAGATATCCTCTTTATTTCATGTTCTATAGCATTGCAATGAATGTTTTAATATAAAGTAACGATAATAAAGATTTCATTTCCCTCCTTTCAGAATCCCATGTCATGTATTTATCATTAGTCTTGAACATACTTACACAATTATGAACTTATTGAATATCAAATTTGATAATTGTTTGACGTTAATCGAGTGTGGCAGTTGTTTGAATTCTAAAATAATCCAAATATTACATTCTAATTTTGATATTAAAACTAATATACTATAATTAGTCACTGCTTTTGAAGTAACTGTTATAAGTATCCAAATAATTGAAGTCTATCACAAATTACTAAATATTTCGTTGAAAAATAGTAATCTGTAATTTCTAAATCTTGAACTGAGTCATGTTGTAAGAATATATGTTAACTATGTACAACTAAAAATAGGTGAAAATAACAAAAACATTTAATATTAATTGTGGAAATAATGCTGATGAGACTATGGTATGATAATCAAATAGTCATAAATAATATTATTTTCCATTTGTACTAAATAATTTATATTGATATTATTTTATTAGATAAATATATAATCACGCTGGCTCAAGTTAAAATTGCTTTAAAATGTGTAAATATTCGCAATAAATGGTTAATTGTTTAAAATAGGTATTTATGCAACAAGTTATTGTAGTGAAATTGGTTCGAGATCCGATCCCGACCGTAGTAGAATAATTATGAAACTTTTTTCGTGACTTTTGATTTCTCGAAAGCCAAGATCTATTTAATTCTATAAAATACTTAACAAAAATCATAACAAAGTGAAAATTTAATTCGTATCTTATTCCAAAGCTTAATTTCTGTCTTATCGTATCTCTCGAACTGTTCTCAACACTGATTCGTCTCAACTACCGTAGTCACACAAGTATCCGAACTCTAACGGAATTCACATAACAAGTTGAGAGAACTCTGTAACTCTTATAGAGAGGATTAAGTAAGAACTGCTAGCTTTATAGACCTTAAGCTTATTTATAATAAACTTTAAACGTTTTAGTAATTTAACTGAAATTAAATTCTAATTTCAATTAAACTTTAATTAAAATTACAAATAATTCTAAGTAAATACCAATTATGCCCATATGAGATTAAAATTAAGAAAGCAATATAAAAACAATGTTTGAAGA
>JANIHY010000002.1:8315829-8326849 GCA_027479065.1 Erythroxylum brevipes
GAGAGCTTTTTTGAGTTAAAATTAATGGTTAATTTGTTTTTTCTTTTTACTCCACAAAGTTTTTTAAGAAGTTCTCAATTTATTTGTTCTTTTTTTTTTTTAACCTACGAGGTATTTTAGGAGAGTCTCAACTTATAAGAAGGTATTTTTAAAACAATTATTTTTAGACTAATCTTCGCTCGTACCGAATCAGCTCATCAAATTCAAAACCTCTAATTAAGGGATGAGAATCTTTAACACTCACCTACTTGGTTGGTTCTTTTGTTCTTTCGTGATGTATTTGAACAGGGAACTTCCTGTCAGATTCGCTTTTGGTGACCTTGACTTAATTTTATGAGGGCAGGTTGGCAACTTTTTTTTATAAAGAAAGCTTACAACTAAAGACTTTGCTAGATTTGGACCGTGTCCTCTTCATTCTTTCAACTTTAGCGAGCCAAATCCACGGCGACGGCGACTCAGGGCTGGCATTAAAGTTTCCAGCTGTGAAATTAACTACGACATGACCAAATTGCAATTTGCCTGGAGAAAGGAGTCCCGACTAACCTTACGTTTCTAAGGATACTAATTGCAATACAGCGTATTTGAATAGAACAGTCCCCTTAATTATGATCCGAAATTGACTTGTTCTTGTCTCATTCATTTTGTCAACTGTTTTTGCCTCACCTATTAATAACATAATTGAAACTGGCAATGTTTGATAAGAACTAACGAGTGAGCGTGTATTTATAGCGGTGGCACCGAATTAAACTTTTGGTAAGATTGGACTGTAATCAAGTTTGGAAAAACAGGTCGATTCCATTCCAATGTATAGTGTATCAAAAAATGAGAGTGCGGAATAATCCTTAAAGTGGGATATCAATAATAATACATAATTAACCAAAATTTTCTCATTTCATTTTTTGCCTACTAATATTTATTACCCAACATATGAATACTAGTTTTTTGATTCTGCAATTTTAATTAGGTGTTGATGTCGATAAAATGGATACAAAGTAAATGCATATAGTAAGTAAACATAGACATAAAAATGCTTTAAGAAAATAAACTAGGCATAGATATAACTAGACATAATGGATAGATTTAGAAAAATAAAATCACTTGTAAAAGTTTAATGAGCCATGTTCAATTCTTAGTAAATTCGCCTGATTTGAGCAATGAAGACGTTTTATAAAGAAACGAAAATTAGTTCAATCATTACAATACTGACCAAGACAGGCTTTACAAAAAAGTAAGCTGTCAGAGATGAAAAGAAATTAGTATATTAACCTCAAGACTCAGATGAGTTAGTTACAAATTTTTTTAATTTAAGTAAGATTGTAGGTTGAATTATTTTTATGTATGTAATCGTTTAAAATTTAGAATTAGAGTTTTACTTTCTATAAAGGACTTATCTAATTTGAGCGAAGACTAATTTAAAAATAGATAGTTTAAAGATATCTTTTTATAATTAAGATCGTTCTAAAATATTTAAAATGATTAGTTCAAAAAAATAACTTGTTATAGTTGAGATCATTTTTTATATATATAAAGAATGAGATAAACAAGACAAATTACATACTAAGCTACGGGGGACTGACCCTATTCATCTTCTGCTACGAGAGGTAGGCACCCCCTCCGAGGTTTTTTAAATATCTATCAGCCAACTAAAAAAAACTCATGTAATCTATACAGTTGTAGTAGTTGGCCTTTTAGGAGTGGTGCGCTCTAGTCTTGCACGCACTTGGATCCGACTTCCCTGTAGTTTTTAGCATGACTTGTCATGTTTCTCTTATTCAAAACGTCTGAATCGAAACAACCGTTGAATGTGGATCGTGGATGAGGATATTCTACAAGTCTAAAGTTAGGCATAAAATATTAGTCTCGAAAGCAATAATGATAACTCTGTTGAAACTTATGAAAAGCACGACTCTTAATACTACAAAAACTTTTACTTATATTGTTAATGTTGTTATTGTTACAGTTGTTGCAGTGAAAAGCAAGTTAAATCATCGGTACACTCGTCTAACTTTATAGTATTTCCATGTTGAACATTAATGAGTATTCATTGGACACGCGATGCCTGGCTAGAAGGCAAAGATAAGTTTGTATGACCAAAGAAAAAGTGTAGGCAGAGAGGTGATGTAAACGGAGTTTTCGCGAGTGTCGAAGATGGCGATGGACGGCGCCAACTCTTGCCAGATTCTAAGAAAGTAAGGAACGATTGTGAGAGGCAGATGAAGATGAACCTCACCGTGTGGGCCGGCGGGTGCATGTTTTGGGGGGGCCTTTGGGCGTGAACGTTATGGAAAACTGTGGCAGATAACAGTGGGAGGAAGGGTGGCCCATTTTCAATTTAGTGGCGTGTGGGTCACTACTCCATTTCATATTCTTTTTGGTCCATTTGAATCATTGACAATTGCGGCGTGCTGTTAAGGTCTGTGCTTGTTTGTAGTATATGACGGAAGGGGATCTTCTGTCCCCTTTCCTCTGGCCCTATTCTGATCCCGAAGCATCCGAACCATCTACTTAAGTGGGTTCCACTTGAATGGATAGCTCAGATACTCCTGAACCAGAATAGGTCTAGAATAAAGGGCCAGAGGATCTGACCCCGTATATGACAATTCCGAAAATGACATTTGAATACTACATAATAAGAACCTGTGTGATCTTATTGGTCGACTCTGCCTCTTGAGCTTCGTTTGTACCTTAAAGGCGACTGTCAATCTATTGTCTTTCTGTGTACCTAATTTTCGCCTACCCTGCTCCTCACCCAAAAAAACAAAAGTTTTCACTTCGGAGACAATATCAATTATGAAGTTCTGCACTAACTCCACTGAGTAATAAACAAACCTCGAAATTGTATTATATCCCCTCTTTTCTGCACAATGGGTTAGATTGATTTAAGGGAATAATCTATAAAAAAAAGTGTTTATTAAAACAATAAAATTATAGGTTTACGATAAGAGAATGTTGCTAGTACAGGCAACATTGAAGATTAGAATAGGCATTTACATCATATTGGTAGAGTTGGGTTGTGGAATAGCTAACTAATGTTTTTAATAAACATTTGGTTGGTTCGGTCCTCTATACTGAACCTCCTATAGAATATCAAATCATTTTGTTTCTACTTTTTCTTTTTTCTTAAAGCTGATATGGTGAAAAATGAACTTTGGCTGGCAAAGGAGGCATGATTAATCCAGCTTCCAAATTTAATAAACCTTTGGTTATTCGAGTTCTTCTCTGAGCGAAGTAAGAAATTCACCACCTTCCCGAGGCGTTTCACAAATCCATTCTAAGAGGGAAAGTTTACAGATGAATACAATGAGCTAATCAGCTGGCAAATTGTTGCTTATAATGGATGTTTCAGTCATAAAATAATTAAAAAGGTACTAAGGAATGAGTCTGTTAACGTTTTCATTATTTAACCTTAGTAAGGTTACAACGAATGAACGAATAATTAACTAAATCAAAGAATCCCTCAACGTTCTCCTAAACGCACAAATTTTTAGCGTGATCTGGCTCAAACAAGAGTAGAGCAGGTTGATGTTAAAGGGTCAAATAAAGCAGGAAGCAAGTATTTCCTGTCATTGACGCCATGTGCATTGTAGCTAGCACCGGTCGTAGAATCAACCAAGAGATCACCGGCATAACCTGGATAGGCTCCTTTGCCATAAATTCCAGGACAAGCCGATGCAGCTTCAAGAGGAGCATCTTTGGGACCTTGAAAGTAGCCATTTCCAAAAGGGTTCGTAGCTGTCCCAGCCAGAAGACCAGCCAAATTGATGACCATACCATCTAGACCCACATCGTTGTTTGGTGCAACCAGGGGAGAACTCTGTGGTCCATAGATTGGCTGGTGAAACGGCCACGCGCATTGACCCGGGCATTGCGTCTCCGAGTTACCGACCCATATGTAAGCGAACTTGGAGGCTTTAGCTTTGAGTTTCTGAGCACCGAAAGCAGAGCCATGTGTGCCACATCTGCTTGAACAAAACCCTTCTACAGTTACGTCTGCCGATGTGAAAACCACATTGATTGCATCTTGTTGACCACCCTTTGATGCCAACTGCAAGATTTGCTTGTTAGAGAGAGATTTGCCCAAGGAATAGCTCTCGTCTAGGATTTGTGACCCTAAGGAGAGAGCAAGAAAAGACGTTTTCTTGGATTTGGTTAGGGAATAGTATTTCTCAGTAGCCTTCCACCAAGTAGCGACAGAAGGTTGGGCTGACGCCGGTTTGATGGTGGAAGTGAGGGAAGAAATGAAATCTGAGAGGATCGCACGTTGAGAAGGTTTGAATTGGCCGTACCAAATCAAATTGATAGAAATTTTTCCAGAGAGAAGAGGACCTTTGTGGTACTGAAACAACATAGGTTCATCAGACTCTGCAAGTCTCCTGGCTGCTGTGCTTGAGTGAAGCACAGAGACAAGAAGAAGGAGCTGGAGAAGAGAATGGAAGGAAACAGAAAAGCTCATGGCTAAATTGAAGACTTTTACGTAGCAATAGTGGGGAAAGATTGAAGCTTTCAATCTAATATGTAGCTGTTTTTGAGTTTGGAATGATTATACCGAGCCTGAAAGATGGGTATATATAGTGTGGGAAGTCTCGAAGGACTGGAAGGGAAGTTGCCAGGAAAAGGAAATTGCAAGTCGGGTGTGACACTGTGACTTGCCAGATAAATAACGCGTTGTTTCATAAATTAAAAGTGTCATTGTGAGGCTACGTCCGGTTTCAACCGAGCCTGTGTTTAAGGTCCAGTGCTTAGCCAGCTAAGGAGAACAGAACAGCAGAGATGTCACAATGAGATCGTCATACTTTTGACGGTCAGAGAGAAAGAGGACAAAAGTTAGCGCCATTTGGTGGGGAGCTTGGGGTGCAAGCTTTTTACAATAAAGCGCTTAGTGCTTATGTCACATGGGCTGCGGTTCTTTTCTTCGTTAGCTGCAATCTAGCTGCATGCAATAGACCACATATTCATTAGTATATGGACATTATGTTTTTTTTTATAAAGAATTTAGTTCAATAGGTTAAAATTTTGATTAGTGCAATTAAGGGTTGCATATTCCACATGTATAAGAAATAGTAGAATAGTGGAAACCACGATGTTGTTCTGCTACAGTCAACTTACAGATGGATAGAAAGGGTTTACAATATTCACACTATCACTAATTAGACAAGGGAATCATGAGTCACATTTTGACTTGGGAGATATATGTGAAGAGGAAGCTTAGCCTTAAGGTTCTTTCTCATGCACTTGGGGACGATTTTTACTTCATTGGCCCGCTAGGACCGTAGTGAAGGAAAACCTACCCCACTCCGCCTTTATCTTGCACTTAGATCCACAAATGACCAATATTAGACAGCTTAAGGTGTGGCAAGGTCTCTTTTCTGCAAGTTTGTGTTTAATAGTGGAAACTATACTTATATATTCTCATGTAGGGTTCTAAGACAAGAAGTAAATGGCAAAATCCTGGTCGGTGGTTATTTCTGACATTCTTCAAATGCGATGCACCGTCTTTTTAATTACTCGAGCTGGTTGATGCAGCAGAAAAGTTGGTGACATGCATTGATGTTTGTAAGTTATTTGGCATGTTTAACTAGTCCATCGAGTCTGCGTCTTTCCCTTCTTGCTCTTCTCTTAGCAAAGCAGACCGTCTACGCAATAAGAATAGTTATCATAATGAAATGGATACCAATCAAAACTACCAGTTTTTCTAGAAATTCATTTATAAATAGACTTGCCACAGCCAAAATTATTTGTACTCGTTAGCAAGTTAAAGAGCATATATAAAATTTGTTTTGGTCCACGTACATTGTTAAGAACAAGATTTATAAATTTATGCCTCTCGTGTTATTTTAATGAAGAGATTGGTGAAGACAAAATTCACCAATTAGTTCAAGACGACTTAAATGGAGATGTATATCAGTAGTTTTATGTAATAAAAAGATATTATTCGATCTTAAAGATAAATTATATTGTTTAATGATTACGTTGGACATGTTTTATGAGGTGGAGTATTAGGGCGTTAAACATATGCATAGTCATAACTTAGTAGTGACAAAGATGGGGATGTTTTGCTGGAGATAAAACCTTACTAGAAGAGATAAGACTAAGAATATAATGATAAGAAACAAATTAAAGATAGCTAATATTATTGAAAAATTAAGAGATAAAAGTTTTAGGTGGTTTTTGTAAGAGAAGGTATTTTACATAATAGTTTTTCAGCTCATTTTGTATTATTGCTTAGACTTGTATTTATATACATGTTGAGTTGATCTGAGCCATACATTGTTAGAGAGTACAAAATAAAATGAAGGGTAGAGATTTAGTCTATTATAACAAATTGTACGGGTCCAGTTGGTTATTTGTGGATGTTGAGTCTGCCCTTAATGCCTTATGCTTTGTCTGTATCTTGGCATAGGCAAGTGATTTATTCATATGCATTTCTCCCTCTTCTCTCGAATCTTCTTCTCTAACACCTCCACTCGAACTGAACCTAGGGCTTTGAACTAGGTTTAGTTTGCTTGTCAACAGTTGATATTGTGTGGAGTTTAGGGGTTTTGTGTGAATGTCTGCGAGTTGGTCGTCGGTGCTCACATATTTAATTTCTATTTCTCCTTTCTCCACTTTGTCTCTGATGAAGTAGACATCGATCTCAATGTGTTTCGTTCTCGAGTGAAAGAGGGGGTTTTGAGCGAGAGATCTGGTTTCATTACTGTCACTCCATAGAATGGGTATATGAGGAAGAGTGAAACTGAGTTCAGACAGCAGAGATGTGAGGTAGAAAACTTCTGTCGACGCCTGAGATAGGGCTCAATATTCAGCCTCTGTGTTGGATCGAGCTACTGTCATTTATTTCTTAGAGATCTGGAAGATTAAGTTTTTCCCTAAAAACACACATCCTCCGGTTGTGAATTTGCGATCATCGAAGGAGCTAGCCTAGTCAAAATCACAATACACATAGAGAGCAAGAGGCAACGATGAAGGTTTGAAGAGCAGTGCTAGGTTTGAGGTTCCCTTCAGGTAACGCAAAACTCTTTTATATGCTATCCAATGTGTGATTAAGGGATTTTGTAAAAATTGGCTCAATTTGTTAACTGTGTAGCTAATGTCTGGTCTTGTGTTGCACAGATATTGAAGAGCTACTATTGTACTTCGGTAAAGCTTTGGGAGTTCAAATGGTGTGCCATTTTGTAGAGACAATTTGGTTGTTGGAGTGATGGGTGTTGATGAAGGCTTGTACGAGGACATGTTTGTTCGGGTGAGTAGATCTTCAATGTATTGTTTTTGTGAAAGATATAGCCCATTTATGTTTCTGTATGCTTTAAATCCAAGGAAGTGATTTATACTTTTGAGTCTTTTCAGTGTAAATTGAGACTGCAATTGACTGATAATTGTATGAATTGCTTGTGTTGAGTTTCCTGTGATCAAAATGTCATCTACATAGACCAGTAGCATGGTAATAGTTCCATTTTTGGTAGAGTAAAATAGGGAAGTGTCTGACCTTGAATTGTGAAACCCTCATTGAGACAGTGCACACTTTAGTTTGTGAAACCAAGCCCTAAGAGCTTGTTTCAGTTCATAAATAGCCTTTTTTAGCTTGCAGACATGATGAGGTTGTGATTTGTTTTCAAATCCTTGTGGCTAGTTGGTGTAGACAGTTTCATATAGCTCTCCATGTAGAAAGCCATTGTTGATATCAACTTGTTGAATCTCCCAGTGATGGTGATAACATTAGTCTTATAGTTAAGGCTTTCACAACAGGGCTAAAAGTTTTTGAAAAGTCGATGCCAGGGGTTTGATTAAACTTTTTGGAAACAAATCGGGCTTTGTGTTTAGAGTTAGTCCCATCAGCATTGTATTTGGTCCGAAATATCCATTTTGTGCCAAGAATATTCATGGTAGGTTCATAGGGAACAAGGGTCCAAGTTTGGTTCTGTTGGAGAGCATGAAATTCATCTTGCATAGCTTGTAACCATGTAGGATTGTTTAGAGCTTCAGGAACTGTTCTAGGTTCAATCTGTAGGCTTAAGGTTAGGGCAAAGGAATAAAGTTTGGTTTGAAAATTCCACTTTTGGATCGGGTTTGCATAGGATGAGCATTTTGCATGTGAGGAACTGAGGAGTTTGCTTCAGTGTGTGGTGTGGTTGATGGAGCGATGGTAGGTAAGGTATATTATGAAGATGAGAAATGTGATAAGGAGTAGGGAATTTGAGAGCTTACCTGTCTGTCGAGGAATTCAACTGAGTGAGAGCATTTTGTTGAAGGAGAGTGATTCGAAATGGTCCCTGATGAAGAGGTATTGATTGGAGTTGAGGTTAGAGTAAAGGTAGGTGAATTTAATGAGGCTATAGGATGGTTTGAATGGGAAGGAAAAAGTTGAGAAAAAGGAAATTCTGTTTCATTGAATTCAACATGATGAGATATGATGATTTTACCTTCACTAGTCAAACACATGTAGCCTTAATGTATTGAACTATATCCAAGAAAAACACATTTAGTGGTGTGAAATCCTAATTTGTGATGAGAGTAATATATAAGGAAAACAAATACAATCAAAAGTTTTGAGGTTAAGATAGTTCGGTGGTTTGTTGTGTAATTTTTCAAAAGGTGAGAGGTTGTTCAGTCTAGGAGATGGTAATTGTTAATAAGGTATGCAGCTGTGTGAAAGGCTTCTAACCAATAGGTGAGTGGCATATGAGCATGAGATAAGAGGGCGAGTCCCATTTTTGTAATATGTTTGTGTTTCCTTTCGAAAACCCCATTCTGTTGATGAGCGTAGGGACAACTGAATCTTGGTTGTATTTCATGTTTTGTAAGCTAGGGTAAGAGAGCTTTATATTCACTCCCATGTCAGTGTGTAGATCTTTGATTTTTCTGTTCAATTGAAGTTCAACATTGGTTTTTGAATTTGATGAAAACAGATAGGATATCAAATTTTTGTTTTAGGAGATAAAACCAAGTGAATCTGGTATAGGCATCTACAAAAATATCTACAAAGATAAGATAGTATCTGTGTCCTTCGATAGATAAATGTGTAGAGGGTCTCCAAATATCTGAATAAATGATTTCCAAAGGATTTTGAGCAGTAATTTCATGAGTTTGAAATGGTAACTGATGTAGTTTTCCTTCCTTACAAGCATCATAATGAGATAGACTTTTGAGACTAAAGTTGAACTTCATTGAATTTATGATTTGTTTCAAGACATGTTTAGAAGGATGTTCTAGCTTGGTATGCCAGATATTTACATTTTTTTGTGCTATATTAGCCTCACAGTGAGTGTTTTGAAAGGAAACTTAATGAGAAGTACTGGGCTTGGTTGGTCTGAAGTTGTCAGATTGTTTAGAGGTTTTGAGGCTATAGAGCCTATCCCGAAGCACTCCCTTAAGCAGAATCTTCCTTGTTGCTTTGTCCTTAAACAGACAATGCTCGTTTGTAAACTCAATAGAAATGCTATTGTCTTTAATGAGTTTAGAAATGTTGAGTAAGTTTTTGGTTATGCTAGGAACATGCTAAATTTATCTTAATGCAAGGGGTGTGTGTTTATTGTCTAGAAAGCGTATGTGGGATGAGCCAATGTTAGCAATAGGAAGAGAGTTACCATTGCCCACAGTAAGTTTATCCTTTCCATCACATTCTAAACTTATTGACAAGTTGTTGAGATCTGCTGTGACATGATTTGTGGCCCCGCTGTTTATAAACATTGTATTGTTGTTGGTTATTTTAGATGAGGGATTTCCGAACTGATTTTGAGCCAAGTAGGTCTGGGGATATATTTTGTTTCCATGTTTGAGTGGTGTTACCTTGCCATGAAACATTGAACCTTTTATGACATTTTAGTGCTTCATGTCCTAGTTTGTGACATATTTGGCAGAAAACTCTGCTTCCATTCCATCTGCCTCCTCTGCCTTAATTTCCTCTTCCTCTAAATCCACTTCTTCCTCTATAGTTGTGGTTGCATGGTTGGCAGTGGGTGATGAGATTTCCAGTTGATTGGCTATATTTAGCTGCTTTATTCTTGTTTCATGCATCATGAAAGAGTACTGCACTTTTTGTAATGTTGAATATTTCATAGAGTGTGTTAAATAAATCACAACAATGACATGTTAAAAGGAGATACTCAAACACTCCAATAATAAGATGCAAAAATATCATACTTAGAGGCTGTAAGAAACAAAAAAAAAGAGGGCCTAAGAAGAATTGAGGGAGGTGATCAAGAATGATATAGCGTTGGTAAAACTTACCGATAACTTGACCTGTAATAAAAACTTTGACGTATTAGGATACAGATAGATTCATGTTATTCTCACAGGTCTTTTAACAATTTCTTCTTGTATTTAGCCTAAATTTTTTAATATGTAATTCTTAACTTTAAGGGGTTTAGCATAAGATTTTTCCTTCTTAGCTTTATTATTATTATTATTATATTTTATCTGTCTTTATTGTTTATCGTATTATTTAGTTTATTACTTATTTCTTTTTTTATTCATTAAGTGTTTATTATTTTTTGTTTTATTTTGTTTTGTTTTGTTTTGTTTTATAATTTTAATTTTTTTATTTATTTTTCCTTCACATGAATTATTTAGAAACAACATCTTTATTAGTTAGGGTAAGGCTGCATATTATTGAACTTTCTCACGTATCAACGAAATTTTTATTACATTATTATTGTTATTGTTATTGATGTATTATCTTAATTATAAGAATGCCTTATCACAACAAAACATAAATAGTTTCTCTTATCACAGTATCCATTCATACCTAGAGCACTGGTCAATTATTATTTAGGAGGCGGTTAATTCACATGGAGAGATGATAATAAGAATGAGAATGAATATAGTGACGAATGAAAATTGATATTATCATTATAATTATGATAGTTGGTTAAGAATAAGGAATGATTACTATTACTATTGATAATGGTTAGTTTGTAAAAAATATTAAGAAATTAAAATTTAGTAAATTTTAATTAATTATATTTTAATTAATTAATTACAATATATTAATTAATTAAATATCATAATTAATGTTTATACAGAT
>JANIHY010000002.1:8327138-8340146 GCA_027479065.1 Erythroxylum brevipes
AAAATGAGTTTCATTTTTCTAATAAATGGAAGGTACGAAGAATTTTTCAAAAATGAGATATTAAATTATTGTTCTTATAATAATAATCAGCAATTAACTACTTAATTTTTATTCCTTACCTATTAACCCTTTCTAAATCCATCAATCAGGTACCTCCTTATTCTTTAAGCTCCGTGTAAATTCAAAATTTGAGTGCCTAGGTGCTTTTCTAGTCATGACTTTGAAGTTCAAGCGCTTTGAAAAGAATCCCATGCCTAGATTCAAAGCTTTCCAAGTTATAACTATTCTAAAAAAATCATATCGTTTTATTTAAAAAATTGAATCCTAAATTAGTCTTGATTTAATTTGGCCCATAAGTTAAACCATTAAAAACTCCGAATTTGTACTCATGAGTTAGCTCATTATCATTATTAATTTTGTAGGTCTTACTACAGCCGTGGACTACCCATCTTAATTCGAGGCATGCTTACATAAATGCAATTTGAATCAATTATGTTATAATAGTCCATCGATTAACTTGTGTTAATTAATTAAGCAATTAATGACGCGTTTATTCTTTTTTGTTTGGATCTCTTACATTACCAGTAATTACTTACCTCATATAAGAACAATTATTTCTTTTGTATTTAATTAAGTCAACGTACATACATTTTAGTTTATTGGTTTGCATTAATATGTAACAGCAACATGTTGGAACTCTGCGGTGGCATTGATAGAAATGAATGGTAGTTGTTACAAAGTTCTAAAAATACAAGAAAGAACATTAAAGAATCAATTTTACACAGGCCTACGAACCCTGACTCACGACGATCATTTCTCATGCCAAAGGAGAGCATTTTGAGGTTAAAGGGTCAAGCAAAGCCGGAAGCAAGAATTTCCTGCCGTTGACACCATGTGCATTGAAGCTAGCACCGGTTGTAGTGTCCACGAGTAGATCACCGGCATAACCAGGATACGCACCTTTACCATATACCCCTGAACAAGCCGTTGCGACCTCAAGTGGGGCATTCTTATGACCTTGAAAGTAGCCATTTCCAAAAGGGTTGGTCACGGTCCCAGCCAAAAGACTCGCCAAGTTTATAACCATGCCATCCATACCCACGTCATTATTGGGTGCTACAAGCGGTGGGCTCTGTGGACCATAGATTGGTGTGTGAAATGGCCATGCGCAGTGACCTGGACACTGAGTCTCTGAGTTTCCAACCCATATATATGCAAACTTGGGGCTGGAGTTCTTGCCACTTGAAGCGGAGTCGTGAGTTCCACACTTGGTCGAGCAAAATCCTTCAACGCCGACATCATTTGATGTCAAAACAACGTTTATGGTGTTTTCTTTACCACCCTTTGATGCCAACTCCACAACTTTCTTGGATGTCAGGTGCTTGCCTAGTGAGTAGCCCTCGTCAAGGATTTGCGATCCCAAAGACAGCACAGGAGAAGAGAATTTTTTGGACTGGTAGAACTTGTCGGTGGCTTTCCACCATGTGTTGACAGAGGGGGATGTCGTTGGTTCGGAAGAAGAAAGGGATGCGACGAAATCAGTAACAATAGCACGTTGAGAAGGCTTAAACCTGCCGTACCATATCAAGTTGATTGAGGTTTTACCACTGAGAAGAACACCGTTGTGGTATAGGAACGGGAATTCCTGGGAATCAGCTACATTCCTCGCTGCTGAGCTGAGATGAATCAGCAACAAGAATAGAACAAGTGGAAAAAGAAATAGGAAAGAAACAGAAGAAGCCATGAACAAAGTTTGCGACAATGAACCGACACAAATTGGCTAATTCTGGAGCAGAAGAGAAGCAAAGACAGTAGATAGTGAGTTTCGGAGTGATCAGAGAAAGAAGGAGAAGATAAGTTTTTATAGTGGTCATTAAAATCTTGAAATTAAGCTGAAATGGAGGAAACTAGTAGGAAAAGGCTGAAAAGGGACAGTTGCAAATTGCAAATTTCTGGTAGATAAAATGTCAAGTAACAGCTATTAACGCGTTATTAATTTAATTAAAGTCCTATCCACACAGACACCAAACAACACTCCTGGAAAAATGTCATAAGAAGTTTCAAGCCTTCGGGGATAGAAAGGGACAGAAATTAGTTCTACCTGGTGAGGAAATACCAGGGAAGGCTACATACGCCCTAAAATGTGATCCACCACGACAACACCATTGGCTTTGCCCTTCTTGTTCAGGTTTGAATGACATACCGCCTTTTCTTTTCATATGCCTATGATTTCATCCTTAATAAGTAATCCCATAATTTTAGGCCAAAAGTTTATTTTATATAACTTAAAACTTAATGTTTTGAAGCATTCAAATTGAAATATAACATCTTCAGAATAAACATTAAATAAGTAGAAAATTTGACCAGATAAACTCTTAATTAATTAAATATTATGTTAATAAGACATGACAATATTTTTATTTTTTAAATAAAATGTAAAGCTTAATATCATTTGATTAATTTTTTAAACTAATAAAAAAGTAAATTTCACCTCTTTTCCTAACTATTGAATCCCTCTGCCATGACTTCCAAAGATTCGCTAATGGAATCAAGACTGTAAGTTAGGGTAGATGTTGCCCAATTCCCCCTCCTATCTTATGACAGTGGAGTGCATTTTTATTTTAAAAAATAAAAATACATTAGTATTGATGTGTTGTTTAATTATTGGTGAATTAATCCCGTTAAATTTTTTTATCTATTTAAAATATGTTTTTGAATATTTTAAAAATATTTAGGTTTGAGTTGAACATTTCGAAATTTGTTATAAAAATTGAATTTCCAAATTAACTTTTAGTCCCTTACTTTTGAGTAGAACAATCGAGGTCTAACGTGTATTTTCTTTGTTTGATCGCTAAGAATATGAAAATAATTAAAATATATTTAAACACCAACGTACTGCTAAAAAAAACCATTATTGTAGGCACTCACGTGCTTGTGTTCGTGCTACATTGCTCGACAATATTTGCTTTTTAGTTTTTAAAGTGTTTTATAATTAGAAAAAAATGTGCAGAAAAGTTTAAAAAGAAACGTGGTCGTATGCTGCCACGACCTCTCAACCCATCGATTAAAAGAAATTTAACAACTGAGTTACGATAGCGCAGGAAAGTCTGACAAGTAAAGATGCAAATTAATAGCTCAGACAAGACGTTTCCGAGAAAAAGGCAAACAAAAGTAGTTTGCTTTGATATTATAAATCTGAATAAGCACAAAGAAATTAAACAAATTAATGAATTCTAATCTCAATTATGAAGCTTATACATACTAATCCCTTGATTTAGTTAAGCAATTTCTGGATCACTACCAATCCTAAACATTAGACCAGAGTCGAACATGAAGATGTGTAAGGGTCGTATAATGCTGGAAGCAAAAACTTCCTTCCATTGTCACCAATGGCATTGTAGCTCGCACCGGTTGTAGAATCGAACAATAGATTACCAGCATAACCAGGATAAGCACCTTTGCCATAAACACCAGGACAAGCCGACGCAGCTTCTAGTGGTGCCTCTTTGGGACCCTGAAAGTAGCCATTTCCAAATGGGTTGGTGGCAGTTCCAGCCAAGAGACTAGCTAGGTTGATGACCATGCCATCAAGGCCCACATCGTTGTTGGGTGCGATCAAAGGTGGACTCTGAGGTCCATAGATTGGCTGGTGAAATGGCCAAGCACAGTAACCTGGGCACTGAGTCTCCGAGTTGCCAACCCAGATATAAGCAAACTTGTAGTTTTTGCCCGTTGCATGACTAGTATTGGATGCCGAAGCAGATCCATGAGTCCCACATCTGTTCATACAAAACCCTTCAACGGTAACATCAGAGGATGTCAGCACAACATTGACTGCATTCCTCTGATCGCCTTTTGAGGCCAAGCTTACAATTTGTTCGTTTGTGAGTGACTTTCCCAGAGAATAAGCTTCATCGAGTATTTGCCTGGGCAGAAGAAGCGAAAGACTCGAGCTTTTGGAGGAAAGATAGTACTTTTCTATGGTTTTCCACCATGTGGCTACTGAGGGGTGATTCTTTTTTGATGGCATTGAAGTTGTGGTAGTAGAGAGAGAGGCGATGAAATCGGAGACAATAGCTCTCTGGGATGGCTTGAACTTGCCATACCAGATAAGGTTGATGGAGATTTTGCCTGAAAGAAGAGGACCATTGTGGTAACTCAAAAGTTGGTTCGGATCCTGTACTACCTCATTGAGTTTCCTAGCAGCAGAAGCCAATTGAAATAGAGAAATTACAAGAAGCACTTTTACTAAAGAAGCCATCTTCGAAGTTGGCTTGATTGGTCTCGAGAGGTAAATGAGGGAAAAGGTGAGGCAGCTTTATCTTGTGAATGACATTGTAGTGGATGGTGGAGGCTATATATAGTAGTCCAACAAGAGGGGAAGTGGAGAGGGCAGAGAGAACTCGAAGACAATAAAGGTCAAGATGGGTTTTGCCAGCTGAGAAGTTTAGAGCAGAGGCTCCAACGACTCTCTGAAGCGCGTTTAGTATTCAAAACAGAAAGCAATCAAGGACAAACACCCAACTCCTACCTCCTATCTCTGATCTCCAAGTTTGAGGGTCCACGCGCCAATCAATGGCAGCTCAAAGCTAAGAATTTTACGACCAGATAGAGTCGATATGCCGTAAATGACCTCACCCATTTGATCTGCGCCAGTCGAAGCTCTTGCTTGGAAGGGCAAAGCAGCCAAGATGAAAAAAGTGGATGAGCGTTAGAACTGACAGGCTGGAAGTAATGTTTGTTGGGAAGTGTGGAGTGATACAGCTGGGACCAAAGAGTATCCTAGGAGTGAGAGCACGTGATTCGACGCGCTCGCCGATTGATATCAATATACGCATTCGTCACACAAAACGACAAAATCCTCGTGACCGTAAAATAGAGAAATAAAAATATAAAATACCAGAAAAAGCTAATAACGACAA
Organism: Erythroxylum brevipes; assembly: GCA_027479065.1. Lineage (NCBI taxonomy): Eukaryota > Viridiplantae > Streptophyta > Magnoliopsida > Malpighiales > Erythroxylaceae > Erythroxylum > Erythroxylum brevipes. The sequence continues at coordinate 8,332,061 of JANIHY010000002.1, forward strand.
GTCGCAGCTGGAGCATGCTAACTCAACACTCATGACTCGATTGGGCAGCAGTAATCTAAACTATTTATTTTACGAAACTTACACTAAATTTACGAAAGATTTATATAAGATTCATATAAATAAACAGTTGAAACTTATTAGACACAATAAAATATTATAATATTAAATAAGAGATCTGAATTCAGACAATAGTAAGAGCTTGCCTTTGTCTTATGAATCTAACAAAATTTCTTAATTAAGTTTTTGCTCTAAATCCGATATTATGAGCGATTTCCTGATAATTATGCTAGTTAATCGCCAAGTTGCATGTGAGACAGCAATTTTGGTGTATATTTTTTATATATACACTAAAAAATATAAAAATGTATATATGTCTTTTACCGAACATAAGTATAATATAACTAATTGCATGGCATCGTCTAACCTTAATTTAAGTCCTTGTCCCTTTTGAATAAAACTCTAAAAAGAGAAACTCTTTTTAGATATGCAAATTGAACGAGACAAGGCAAGAGATGGTCATCATCTTGCTTGCTACATAGTTGTTATACGAAAACGTGCATGCATGAGAAAGCAATTGATCTGTATACCTGTTTTTGTTGGGTGGATGCGTCAAAGTTTATATCGGAATCGGATACCACACGAGATTTCTCGACATTTTTTTTCTTCTAACGTGGCTTTTGTACAGAAAATTAATGTACAAGCTTGCTTGTGTCTAAGTCTAACAAAAAGGTAATCCATCAAACTTGTGTAGCTATATCCCTGATTAGACACAATTTGTAGTATCGTTGTTCTTTAAGAAATTAATCATCCTATATATATGGACTGCTTAAACCTTTTTGTTAATTTATTGGCAATTCATCTATCCCAATGTTTCGCATAGAAAGATGAAAATGTTAACGCAATTCAAACAGCAATCGCCGTCTCGTATCTAATACCAAAGCTCGATCACAAGCTTCACACATATATAAACATTATCCATTACCTAGCGTGCACGAGGCACTAATTAATTAAAGATCGAAAGATGCTTATATACTTTGGGGGATACGTTAATTACTGGTGAAAACACGTTCTGCGATGCGTCCACCCACTGTGCGCTACGTTCTCGGTGAGACGCAAGTACATTAAATAAATTCCCACGGTCGCACCATGTCGGGGTCGCAATTCTTACTGCTCCGATCCTTATATGTAATTGGGTGGACAGATATGGGTTTAGACAGGTTCAGTCGAGGTCAAGGAATCCTTCCGATTATATATATTGACGTCTGCTTAAGCTATGTCTAGTATAGCTCCAACACTAACAAGGATTTTAGCATCATAGTAGAGCTATACAGTGTTAATGTTTGCATCTATGTAGAAAAACCCAAGATATATACAACCCTCAATATAAAATACGTCAAGAACTTTGATTATAGCATTTCACATCCGCTATTGATTCCTCTCGTCTGCTAAACTATTCCTGGATTTCTTATTGTTCAGATATCGGATTTGGAAGGACTCTTAATATGCCATGTATATTTATAAGTTTCCTGGAGTCATTATCTCTACATGCAAACACTCCATTTATATTGTAGCAACTAGCAACATAATTATCTGCCTTTTCCATTTAATTACATACCTTAAACGACACAGTTACATGCTTTAGTTAACCATAATTGTCAAAGCTCAAATCTTCTAAATAATTGTACTGAGAAATGGATTTTGATTAGCTACATTTACATCCTTAGCCAATTCAACGCATCAAGCTGTCCATATCGGAACTGTAACGTCTACTTCTGGTTTAATTTCTGAAAAAAATAGCTTGTAAACAATGAACTCAGATAACTGGGCATGGCAAGTGAACGCCACAGGTATGGAGGGACATGGAACATATTCTCCTTTAGTAGAGGAACCAAAGTTTTGGAATCCCATGATGTGCAAGTGCACTGCATTTTTATCGAAGATTGGAAGTGCACTGCACTTTTGCAGCAGATAGCAATAATATGCAAATGAATGCATGAACCAAACTTCATATCCCCATATTATAGATTCTTCAGCACATTTATAACCCCCAGAACCCAACACAATTAAAATATGAAGGTAAGGAAGAAAAGCTAGGTCCCCACTGGGAAATCAGAAGCATTTTTCAAACCAATGGTGCAAGACTCATCCAAAGTATCGTAACCTAGATGTGTACCTAGCGGATGAAATAAATATCATTACTTAATTGGTCTTAAGAGCGACCCCCCACATTAGTTGCTTTAAGACAGTAATTATAATAACATGCACACTTCTTTCCAAGAAAATTATGACTATATATTTGGCATGGAAATGCGAAACTGCCTTGGAAGGAGCTTTTAAACACATGCATCTGCTATTAACATTCACTTTTGTACGTTTCTTCGCAAGCCTCTTCGGGTTTAGCAGTAGTGCTCGATCAGTTTTATCATTACCCAGATCTCCATGTATAATATCCATAACTTTTTATACATTGAAATTGATAGACACGGAGAGAAATTGCCTAGTGCGTTCCTTTTAATCTTATCTTCAGTACACAGTTCTCGTCATGAACTTTTTTTTTTTTCCTTTGTTAAGTGTCAAGTTGCTTGTGAATGGGAGTGCAAGGTAAACCACACCAGGTGGGTGCATGCACACCCCCCTCACTTATAAATTAATACTCGCGTTTCAAGCTCTCCTTCACACCACTAAAACTTCAACCGTAACCTCTCTTCTTCTGTTCTAGCTCCTCAGAATTTTGATCAAGAAAAATTCGAGATTTCAATATATTTCTTGCAATGGATGCATTTAACTATGCGAAAACGACTTGTCTTTTCTTTGTCATTGTCCTATCAAGCTTAGCCAACTTGAGTCTTGGTGCAAGAAAGCTTAATGCACTATACGAACCCCCACCTATGTCTCTAACCTACCATAAGGGCTCTCTGTTGGATGGAGATGTTCACGTCTCTATTCTCTGGTATGGAAAATTCACGCCACCTCAAAAATCAATCATCGCAGACTTTCTTCTTTCACTCGACACGAAGAATCTTCTTGCCTCCTCTGCCCAACCCTCAGTTTCTCATTGGTGGAACTTAATCCAAAAGTACATGACACAAGCGGGCAAGAAAGAGACACGGATTCTCCTCTCAAACCAAATTTCAGACCAAAACTGCACCTTGGGCAAAATCTTGAAACGATCAGATATTCCCCAATTAGCCAACAAAGCCAACTCCAAACCCGGCGGTTTGACCCTGGTTTTGACAGGCAAGGACGTTACCGTTGAGGGGTTTTGCATGAGCAACTGCGGCTTTCATGATACGCAAGCCAAACACAAGTCCACATTTATCTGGGTTGGCAACTCCGACAATCAGTGCCTGGGGCAATGTGCGTGGCCATTTCACCAGCCCTTGTATGGACCGCAAACTCCGCCACTCGTTGCGCCGAACGGTGACGTCGGCATCGATGGCATGATAATAAATATTGCGAGTCTTTTGGCCGGAACCGTGACGAACCCGTTTGGAAATGGTTACTATTTGGGGTCGGCCGGCGACACACTAGAGGTTGGTTCGGCTTGTATAGGGGTTTATGGAAAAGGAGCATACACGGGTTATGCCGGGAATCTGTTGGTTGATCGGACCTCTGGTGGAAGCTATAATGCGGTGGGTGTCAGCGGAAGAAAGTACCTATTGCCGGCTCTGTTTGATCCGCTGAGTTCTCAATGTTCAACTCTTGTCTGAAACATGACAAAACCAGTGAAGCAGCTGTTTGTAAATAAAAAATAATTTGTGAATATAACTCAAGTCATTTCGCTTTGATAAATTGGATAATTACTTGCAATAATAAATAATCTGGATAATTACTTGCAATAATAAATTTGGATTTCCATCCATCTTTCGTATGAGTAAGCCAACTAACAGCCCAAAAGGTTCAAAGCCACGTCTTATATTAATCCAGATGCATTTCATCGAATACATGGCATACACGTAATTCTTGTTGGATTAAATTGTCTTCTGCAATCTGAATTGTTGAAGATGGTGGAAGAATTGATAATGTCGTTGAAAATTCGAAAGAAAAGGAAGTTGAGAGGAAAGCTTGCAAATGGAGATTGCAAATGATAATTATTGGCATAATTCAAGAGTGTGTGGATCGAAGAAATGAAGACCAAATTCTGATGAGTGAAGTTTAGTGCAAAGAAGAAGAAGTGGGCAAAACAGAAGCAGCAATGAAAAACTCAAAATGTGTAATCAAGTTTTATTAGAGAAAAGCATCGCACATGTAGCTGCAGCAACTCAATTTCTTGGCTGACAATCGGATTTGCTTGTCAAGATATTGGTTGCTGGAGAATCAAGTAGCTGTCAAATTGTTTACTATTTATGCTGTTGACGTTTTAGATTTCTGCAAATGTTTGTTTTAGTTAGACTAAAGACAAATGAAGTTACTTTTGTGTCTTGCCAAATCAGGAAATAGATGTACTAGTCTAGTTTGTACTCATCAGTTTAGTAGAACATGCAAGAGCTGATATAAAGCTCCACATTTTTCACTTCGAAGGAGAGATGAAAAAAAACAGAAATTCTTCAATACAAGTTCAATCTTTCTTCATGTTCCAAGTTTTCTTTGTTATGGTTTAATGTTGTTTTGTTTTCCAGAAGTGTGCTTAGAAGTTGAAGATCAGAAGTAGAAAAGAAGTTTTTGGTGTATGTTTTGTTTTGGAAAAAAAAAACTGAAGCTAGTTTTGTGAAGTCTTGGAAGTATAAACCCGATCCATCAGTTTTTGCAAAATTACAACATTCTTCCTTTAGATCTGATAGACATTTTCTATATCATTTATACTCCTTCACAAAAGCAAAGTTTCATTTTTTTAAGCTATGGATAGCTGAAGTAGTTTTTATACACAGAGATTGCAAAATCGAAACTTACTGCTTTAATACAACTGTAGCACCACATTCGTTTTTCCCAATTCACACAAAACCATTCTTCATACATCTACCACATTGTAAGCAATCTCAGTTACAAAATTCCTAGACCTCATACATTCAGATTACACAACGTGGAGACTGGAGTTGCAATTTTTCCCTTGTGTTGTCAGCAGGCGTGAATAGTACACGCCAAGTGCTTGACATTTTACATCTGCAGATTTGAAGATCGACAGGTTCTGTGCTGAAGGTGTTGTCTTCATACCTTCGAGAAAGCACTTTCAAGAGTGGTATCAGAACTTCACGGTTCACCTAGTCTGGACCAAACCGAACAATGGTAGGTATGAATCCGATGATGATGAGTTTACAAAATGTTCAAGAGACAATACCAGTATTGATTGGAGAAAATTACAAAGCATGGGCTCTTCGGGTGGAGGATTGCCTTAGGATTAGTGATTGTTGGAATGTGGTGATTGATGGAGTAGCTGAAGATATTGAAACTGCAACACAAGCTGATTTGACAAGATTAAATCAAGATAGAGAAAGAGACTTTAGAGCACTTGTATTTTTGAGATCCGTAGTAAGTGAAACAATTTTGCTAAGGCATGCTAGCTGTAGAAGTGCTAAGGAGTTGTGGGATACACTCAAAATGGAGCATGTGGGATCAGCTAAAACGTTAAGGTTGAGGAAACAAGCCACTATGAGGATCTTTGAAATTTTTTCAATGAAGGATGAGGAGAGTGTGTCAACCGCTAAGGCTAGGTTCTTGGGTTTGGTACAACAGCTGAAGGAGTTTGGGGAGAATACCAGTACAGAGAGTTTGATGGATAAATTCCTGAGCAGACTATCATTGAGGTTCGAGGCAAGCATAGCACCGGTGGAATGACAGTTTACAAATGATCCAGACTCGATTTCATTGGAGCAAGACTTCAATGTTTCGAAGTTGCATGAGGAGAGGCATGGGAATAGAAGAGAAGGGGAAGAGTATGCACTAAAGGCTGAGAGATTCAAGACACCAGAAAACCCTCCTAGTTATATCCGAAACCAAAGCTCAGTTGAATCAAAACCTACACAAGTCCAAATCCACTAAAACTCACCCAATCTGCTTCACAACAATCAAGTCCCTCACCAGATTAACACCTACACTCAAAATCAGCCATACCCGAGCCATTTGTACCCTCAAACACCAAACTCTTCGCAAATGCCTTACCCAAATCTCCACAATACCAACCAATGTCCTAGAAACAATGACATCCGAACACAAGGTGGATCAAGAATGAATAGATGGGGCATGTTTGTTAACTGCAAATTTTGTGGAAGAAATAACCATGCAGCTGAGGAATGCTACTAGAATGACAATATTAAATGCATTTTTTGCAGGAAAAGGGGCCACTCAAGAAGGGTATGTTATGAAAAATGGTTGAAGGAGCAACATAATCCACAAAGCACTCTTTTTGGGAAGCCACCTCCAATACATCCACTACACAGGACAAACACCTCACCAAATATGATGTCAACTCATAGACAACTATATCAGCACTCTTTTAATTCACAAATACATCAAGCACATTTTATTAGAAAACCAGAAACCTTTCAAACACCACCACTAGCTCAATCCTACACAGCATCAGTATCAACACCTCAGTTACATATTTTCCAACCTCACTTGACTCAACACTCCTTGATCCCGCAACCTTATGCTTATTACCCTCAAATGACCCAACCAAACCAATCTCAGCCAAGCCTAATATATCAGAATCACCAAACCAATCAAACAACACTGCCTAGCCAATCATGCCAACATCCATATGGTACAAACACGATGGTTGAATCTGTGTCATATTCCCAACCCCAACCACATTCAATTTCTCAGCATAACTCATCAACCATATCAAGCAACCAACCTGGACCTTTACAAACCAAAAATCAACCAAAGAAAACCATACCCGAAGAGAGTGTATTTGTAGCAGAAATCTGTCAAGACTTGGAAGTGAAATTTGCAGACAAGGTTTGTGATACTAAAGTGATGAATGGGAGAAGTAGTGAATGGTTGATAGATAGTGGCTGCTCCAACCATACGACAAAGAAGAAAGAAGCATTTGTAGAGAGAAATGATGGAGTTAGTGCTGTTGTCAAAATAGGAAATGGGGAGATTTTGCCTATAACTTGGAAAGGGTCAGTGAAATTGGGAACAAAGGCTAGAAACACTACTCTTGAAGAAGTATATTACATACCCGAGCTTGATCAAAATCTCATAAGTGTCGGCCAGCTTTTGGAGAAGAAGTATAAAGTGCACTTTGAAGAAGAAATGTGTAAGATTTTTAATGCAGAAGGAGAGTTAATTCACAAGATTCCCATGGTGAATAGAGTTTTCAAATTAAAGATGGCAGAATTCGAAGGTGCATTTGTTGCAACATCAATGACTAAACTTACACAATTGTGGCACAAAAGGTATGGGTATGCTAGTCTTGATTATATAATTGAAATGCAAAAGAAGGAATTAGTTTTAGGTTTACCTCAATTGAGCTCTAAGTTAAAAGGTATGTGTGAACCTTGTGCCCAGGGGAAGAGTCATACCTTACCCTTCCCATCAAGTGATTGGAGAGCAACAGAAAAACTTCAGTTGGTGCACACTGATGTGTGTGGGCCAATGAAAGCACCATCAGCAGGAGGGAGTAGGTACTATGTAGAGTTTATAGATGATGCATCAAGGTACTCATGGATTTACTTTATGAAGTGCAAAGATCAAGTGTTCGGATTGTTCAAATTATGGAGGGCAGAAGCTGAAAGTCAAAGTGGGAATAAGGTAAGATGTTTGAGGAGTGATAGAGGAGGAGAGTACACTTCAGTTGAGATGAAGAACTACTTCGAAAAGGAAGGGATATTTCACCAATTTTCTGTTGCTTACTCACCTCAGTAGAATGGAGTTTCAGAGGGGAAGAATAAGAGTATAATGGAGATGGCTAGATCGATGATATGTGAGATGAAAGTGCCTAGGAAGTTCTGGACTGAAGCTTTTTGTATAGCTATATATCTGCATAATAGATTAAAGACCAGATCATTGGAAGGAAAGACTCCATTTGAGGTCTGGTTTGGAGTGAAACCAAAGGTGTAACATTTGAAAGTTTTCGGTTGTATAGCCTATGTGCACATACCAGAAGTTAAAAGAACCAAGTTGGATGAAAAGGCACTCAAAGGAG
>JANIHY010000002.1:8402121-8423799 GCA_027479065.1 Erythroxylum brevipes
TGTAAAAAGAGAGAAGTGTTTCTGAGTTTTATATTGTAGTAAGTGCTCTAGTACGCCACCCTCGCGGGACACGGGCTTGGATATCACCATCGATATCGGGTTCGGGTCTGGCGGAAGTGGGGTGCTACACGTTGTGAACTAGAGGAAGAGGTCTACAATTGTGGTAAAGATTGAGAGTTTGAATTTTGGTTAATTAAATCGTAATTATCGAGAGAGAGTCGATTTCAGTTCCTAGTATAACCTAAGAGTTATGTTTTGTCTATTGGAGTTATTATTGGAGACTTAGTAAAGGAATTTGACCCAGTGAATAGTGAATTTTGGGTTGTGAGCCTAGAGATAGCGGTATCGGATTTTAGCGCTGGAAAATCAAGATCATGCATCATATAGTTTTAAATTGAGACATGTGCATTAGTGAATTTCTCTGATTGAGCATCTAGTGATGAGAAATTGTTTGAATTGTTATAGAGGCACCGTTGGATCGTCAGTCCGCGGATTGTACTGGGACTTCCAGGCAGTAGCTCAGAAGTTACAGGTGAGTAACCTAGTTGGTTCCTCGATCTTTGTGTGATTAAATGTGCTGAGAATGTGTGAATTGTTTGCTAATGTGAGTGGTATAAATGTCTTGAGATTGTGAATACATACGCTGAATGCGATAAGTAGAATTGAATGAGATATATGTGATTGATTGTGCAATAGTGAGTACATGCTAGGCATGATTAAAAACGGTAAATAAACAATTGTGACTGGAGCAATTAGTGAATGGGAATAGTGCATACCCAGAGGGCTATCCTATCCCTAATGTGAGAGGGCAGTAGTGCATACCCTGAGGGCTCTCCTACTTGCCTAAATTGTGACCTATGTGAAAAGTGTCGAATCGAGACAGTGTTAACGCTCAGTCATAACAGTGGCATAAAAATGAGAATTTGCATGCATTATGCATCTGAATGTGTTGTGTAAATCGAGAATGCATGTAGTATGTGATGATTTCTCAGTGACTTGTATAATGATAGTGAAAATGTGTAAATTGCCTGATAATGTCTTGAATGTATTATTGTGACTATGTGATATATATATATATTGTACGTATATGCATGCGTTGGGTGAACCATCGATGATGGTTTCTCACTGAGTTAGCAAACTCACCCAACATTGCTAATATTTTTCAGGACAGCGTTAGTAGGATTCTAGCTCCCGTGTTAGACGTTTCCTGTCGTGCGAGTGCGAGGACAGTGTAGCGATGGCACACAGGTCGATCAACTGGGGCGATTTTGATTGGATTTTGGGATTGGATTAGGATAGACGTTTGTATCAGCTTCCTTTTTGGTTTTGTTAGGGGACTGATAGACCTGTCTATTCTGCTACTGGATGACTGTATCAGATTGATATTTTGGTTTTAATATTTAGTGATTTCCGATATTGTGAATTTTATTATTGCGATGCCATGCAGATTTTAGTGAGTTATTTTCGAGTAGTGCACCATTATCGTGGGTTATGCGTCGGAGCGTACCTACAAGTATCCCAATGCGTACCATACGGTGAGGGGGTGCTACACTATAACCATTTCTCTTATTTTGATCCATCCAATATGAAACTAACATCTTTGCAAAATATAAAAGAAAATGATAAAAAAGAAATAAAAGAAATAACATAACAAAAAATAAAATCCTATGTTAAGACGAAAGAAAAACAAAATAATATAGAAATTAAAATAAAATTAAAAATAACTTATGGGTTGTCTTTCATGTAGCGCTTCTTTAACATCATTAGCTTGATGTAACCTTTATGCTCAACTTCATCCAGTATTAACAATTAGTGGCTTGCTTCCACCTTTTTCTTTATAAAGTGGTTTCATAGCCTATAAACAAGCCAAATGTTGCAGGATGATCAAAGGACATAATGTATTAAGTTAGTAAAACCAATTTCAAGCAATAATGCCCTTTTTAATGATAAGCTATTAATAAAATGAGAGATAATGAAACTCCCTGAATCATCTATTAACGCAAACATTGGAAGCAGGAACCCTCCGTACTTAAGGTTACTACCAACACTTCATCAGTAGTTTCATTGCATGGTTCCTCCATCAATTTTTCCTCCACTTCCTTTATCTTCTCATTTTCTTCTTCTTCTTGGACAAAAGTTTCTGAATCATCTTCTTCAATTCCCTTCTACCACTTCTCTACATTCTGTTTTTTGATGAAGATTTCCTCTTCTTCTACTGCGTTTGTCATATTGTCTTCCTCCTTCATAACAGCAACAGTTACATCCTCATTTTCTTGGAATGCCTCTTCATTTATGAAGTCAGTTGTCATCTTTTCTTCACTCAGCTGTGTTAATAGGCTCAAATAGGGTTCTACATTATGCTTAAGATATTCAGGTGAAGAAACTTTTTTTCGAATTCACGTCGGCTAGCTTTAAGTTTGGTAAGGTATTCCATTAATTGATTTGTATCACTTGCTTTTTCTTCCACAAGCTCTTTCTAAAATGTCTCTTCATTAATGAAACCAACTTTTGTCTTTTCTTTATTCTCGAATTCACATCGATCAGTTTTCATTTTACCAAGGATTTCCATTAATTTATCTTTAATACTTGCTTCCTCTTCTTCTTCTTCTTCCAGTTCTTCTTCTACTTTGAGTTCTTTTTGGAATGTCCCTTTATTCATAAAACTAACCTTTTTCTTTTCTTCACTCTCAAATTCGTGTCAGTTAGCTTTTATTTTTAACAAGGATTTTCATTAATTTATCTCTATGTATGTCTTGATTCTTGAGAGTGATTGTCATTCCATGTTCTTCAACATCCGTTTCAATAGGCTTAGGCACACTCCCTCAGATCTCATCAGATAATATGTCTAACAATTGGTCCACCTGATTCACTAAATTTTGTATTCGAGCCTTTACTTTATGATGCTTCATGTCAACCATCATATCTTTCAAAGTTAGCTTGTTAATTGAAAGCACTTGGTTCAGCAAATATTTAGCTAGAGCGTAATCATTCCATCCATAGGCATAAGAATTGCTCCATTTTGAATTGTAGTTGTTCTCGTATGTTGCATCATGAGGTTGATAGCACATGCTGAGTCACTCCCATATATGTGTTGGTGCTTGACATTTATGATTGTACTAATAACTCCCACCACCTAAACATTGATTGCACTTCCGAAAATATATAAGGACACTGCCTCTCTCTAATATAGTGATGATATAGATCGCGAAGATATATTCTGGCTCCTATAAAAGTCTTGTTTGATCCATCCTTCTATTATGAGTTGTGGCTATGACATTGACTCATAATTCCTACAATAAATCATAAATATAAGATCAAGTAGAGAAATTTAAATGATAATTAAATTAATAAGCCATAAGCAATAAGATAAAATAAAATAAAAATAAAATAAAAATAAAACAAAATGAAATGAAAATGATTAAAGTAATAACATTCAAGCTTTTCTAATATCAAAATCCCTAACAATAGTGTCAAACACTTGATTGACTTATTTTGTGATTAGTCAATATTGTAATAGCTAAAAATGATGACTAATAGTAATTAACCTTCTCTTATTATCTAGCGTAAGGATTAATTTCAGATTTTTAATTAAAGGAAATAAAACTAAGTAAGTAAAATAAAATAGGAAACAATAACGAACACAGAAATAGTGGAATTCACTTAGAAAACTATCGTTATTAGAAATTAATATCTAGGTTCGAATCCCCTTAAACCCTTAACAGATTGAACTTTTATCATGCAACTTTTTTTTATTGATCTATTGGATCGTGGAGACTCGTATGATATGATAATAGCTGACCTTGAGTATAATAATAATTAATCTTAAGGTTTCCAATTGAATTACTCAAGTTAAAGTTTATATGATTATTTTACCAATTTATGAGTCCCTCTAAATTGTTAGACCATAATTTAAAATTTTTATATCATCCTATCTCTAGGGTTGCAATTAACTCCTTCCAATTATAATAGAACTATTAGAATTTCTCAATCTCTACATAAGAAATCAGATTATAAATAAAACATGTAATTAGATCCAATACAACAATCACACCAATTGCATTCATAAAAGAATTAAATCATATTAAAGCATTAACAAAAGGTTCATCTAACCTAAATACTAATTAGATGTTTAATTATACATTATCAAACATAAATTGAAAGAAAATTGAATTGAAAACAATGGGTTCATAATTTAAATATCCCTAATTGTCTTATATAGAATATTCTCGCGATATAGAGGCTTGATATTGTATTTTGATCGATCTTTTGATGATTTCTTCATTTTTTTTTCACTTCTCTAGCTCAAAATTGCACCTGGAGAATGAGTTCCATGTTTGGAATCACCACCCCATGTCTGCTCTCGACTTCTACCGATTGCCTCCCACTTTCACCTTCCAAAATGTCTCTTTATAACAAAATTTAATATTATGGGAGATGTCATGCATCAGACCATGCGTAACAAAAATTTACAAGAATCATGAAGATGCAAGGGCTCGAGGAAATGCTCGGCCATGCATCCTTTTTGCACTTCAAATCTTTAATTTTTGTCATGATCTCATCTAGATTCTTCTTCTTTTAGTCTATGAAGGCGGTAAATACATTTGGAGAGGATTTGGTACCAAATGTATGTAAAAGTATCAAATATCAAGCTAAAGCACATCAAATATGAGGTAAAATTACAAATGACCCTTTAATTTTTTTTGAGTCGGGATCCGATATGTAATGAATAGATATTTTATATCAATTTGGTGTCATTACTTTTTTTTTGAGCCACCAAAAAAACCCTTTAAAATAGGAAGAAGATGAAAATACTTTCTGAAAGTGAAAATAAGAAATAATATTTCCGGTATCAAGTAAATGCTTAAATCGAAACTTTTAGACGTTTGAAGTAAATTTTATGTGGACATGTGAATTTCGTGGCACGTAAAAGCTGCTTCCAGTAATAGTAAATTAGGGTAGTGCTGTGCATATGAGTTGAACGGAGGACAATTTAGTCAAATAAAATTTCAACGGATATTTGGGAAACTAGCCGTTGCAGCCCAAAATCTGCCACGTTCGAGAAGAAAAAGGAAAGAACCAAACAAAACCTAATATAATTAGTAGTAGTAGTTGCTTTTCATTTAGTATAAAAGCAAATCTCACAAATTCAAATCTCAACGAAACAATCGCTGCTATCGCGTTTTTCTCACTGCTTCATCTTCTTCTGGTGCACTCGCCATAATCCCGCGAACACACGCCTGCGTTAATAAAAATCTTGCTGGGGATTGTTTTATTTTGTGTTTGGCTGGCAGGGTTTTGCTGTGCTTTTAATATCTCCATATACATCCAGTTGTTTTATATATTTCACTTTTCTGTTTTATTTTCTTGCATAGTATTGTGGTGGTTTGCTTTGTTTTGTTTTTGTTGTGTTAGGTAATGATGGATGCAGGATCTGTGAATTATTCTTCAAACACCAAGGACCAACCTCGATTTCCTCTCCAAGAACAGCTTCTCCAGAGAAGGAATTCTAAAGAAAATGTAAGAGAAGATCTTCTTGGGGTTGTTTGATTGGATATAGTGGGAATTAACGCATATAATATAATATTTGAAACAGTTGGATAGATTCATACCGAATCGGTCAGCGATTGATTGGGATTATGCTCGTTACATGCTCACCGAAGGGAAAAATGACAAGGAAAACCCGGCTGTAAACTCACCCTCAAGAGAGGCCTACAGGAAAAAACTGGCAGAAACCCTGAACCTAAACAAAACCCGCATTCTAGCGTTCAAAAATAAGCCTCCTGCTGCCGTTGAATTGATCCCACAAGAACACATATCCTCTTTCAACCCTCAGCCTAAACTAAGCAAGTCCCGAAGATACATTCCTCAGGTATGTAATCCCTTCTTTGTATTTATCTCATCTTATAAGTTTGCTTTCTTTCTCTTCTAATTAGTTGAACCTGTATATGTCGCTTACACAGACTTCCGAGAGGACACTGGATGCTCCTGACCTTGTGGATGACTTCTACCTTAACTTGTTGGATTGGGGCAGCAGCAATGTTCTTGCCATTGCTCTTGGAAGCACCGTATACTTGTGGGATGCGTCCAATGGTTCAACCTCAGAACTTGTCACGATTGAAGATGAGAATGGCCCTGTTACCAGTGTTAACTGGGCGCCTGATGGACGACACATCGCCATTGGCTTGAACAATTCTCAAGTACAGTTATGGGATTCTACTGCTAATAGACAGGTTTATTACCTTCAACTCTGCGCATTAGCATTTTGTTTGGTCTTTCAAGTATTTTTGTCTAATTTCGAACGTTCTACAGCTAAGGACATTGAGTGGTGGCCACAGATCGCGGGTTGGTTCGATGGCCTGGAACAATCACATTCTTACAACCGGAGGATTTGACGGTCAGATCATAAACAACGATGTAAGAATAAGATCACACATTGTTGAAACATATAGAGGGCACCAGCAAGAGGTGTGTGGGCTTAAATGGTCGGCTTCAGGCCAACAGTTAGCAAGTGGAGGCAACGATAATCTCCTGCATATATGGGATAGGTCTGTGGCATCCTCACAATCCGCCACACAATGGCTCCACAGGCTTGATGACCATACTTCTGCCGTAAAAGCTCTGGCTTGGTGCCCATTCCAAGGGAACTTATTGGCCTCTGGAGGAGGAGGAGGCGATCGGACTATTAAGTTCTGGAATACCCACACAGGTGCTTGCTTGAACTCGGTAGACACTGGCTCCCAAGTCTGTGCTCTCCTTTGGAACAAGAATGAGAGGGAACTGCTTAGCTCTCATGGATTCACTCAAAATCAGCTCACTTTGTGGAAATATCCATCAATGGTGAAAGCAGCAGAGCTCACTGGCCATACCTCTAGAGTGCTCTTCATGGCTCAGAGTCCAGATGGTTGCACAGTGGCATCAGCAGCAGGGGATGAAACGTTGCGATTCTGGAATGTTTTTGGTGTTCCAGAAGTAGCTAAAGCAGCTCCAAAAGCAGCCAATGAGCCATTTTCCCATGTGAATCGTATCCGATGATTGAAGAAGAGCTTTCATATTCGATCAAGTTTCTTTCGTAACTGCCAAAAGGTAATGCACCAAAATTGCAAATCAACTTATTTATAACCTGCCTCATAACTGACTCTTCGTTTCCTTTTGCATTTTCACAGTTGGAGATCTCAAGTATGGAAATTCAGTTCAATTTACAGTGACGAAACTCGGAAAAAGCTAATTGTATCCTCCCGTCTCCGACAATATGGAAGAAAAAGCTGTGTATTGTGTAATAATCACGACATAATGGAAACGCAAACTATCACCCGTGGATGTAGTCACTATTCGTGTGACGAACCACGTAAAATGTTGTCTTTGTTGCATTTTATTTTATTTTCCCCGAACAAAAAAATTACTCTGGGAAACCACGTAAACTTAACCTGGTAAAACTAGAGTTCCTGAAACTGAAAAAGATGAAAAAATTCCAAACACCAGCACATTTTCATAAAGATCGTGACAGGAATTCTTGTATGGACTTTACAATTTCTTGAGGATTTAGTGTTGCGTCTACTTTCAATATTCCCTCACATTCATCAATCTGAAGTAACTCCAACTGAGACTGCAAAAGATTGGCTGGCATAAAGTGTTTGCCTTCTGCAGCTCTTCTGTTTAGTCTCTCCGAAAGCACCTCAACACTGGCATCCAGCAGAACAAACATGACTGAACTGGCATAGCTTCCATATTGATAATTAGGATCTGCAGACCTAAGAATTTCTCGATATTGCTTCTGCAGAGAGGAACAAGCAAGCACTCCAGTTTTTCCACTGGTCAAGACCTCCATTAAAGCACCACGTATGACTTCAAGCCATGGTATCCGGTCTTCCTCTGACAGAGGAATACCTTGACGCATCTTTTCTATGTAAATGATAATCAAATTAAAAAGGAGATTTCATCATTGACTGATATGCATAGAGTAAGAAATGCATTTGGCAGCAATAAACTATACCTTTGTTCGATTGCGGGTGGAAATCATCAGCGTCAATAAAGTCACAATTGAAGACATTGGCCAGCATCTCACCCGTAGTCCTGTTGCACTTCTTGAATCAATACATAATATAGATATCCCTAATACATTGAAAATTTCTAAGAAAAGCACA
Source organism: Erythroxylum brevipes (assembly GCA_027479065.1). NCBI lineage: Eukaryota > Viridiplantae > Streptophyta > Magnoliopsida > Malpighiales > Erythroxylaceae > Erythroxylum > Erythroxylum brevipes. The sequence continues at coordinate 8,410,263 of JANIHY010000002.1, forward strand.
CTATACTATTAAAAGGAAAACACGGGTATAATTCTGCCATGAGACTATTTTTAAGTGAATCTTCAAGCTGATGACAAAATGGCTGGCAATGTCAATTTCATTTCACAGGGAGCAAGTGGCATCTCATGTCTCTGGTTCTATTATTCTCCTATCAGTGTACACAAAGGTTGCAAATGATTATGCAACATTAGTCGGAGTAAATCATTACTAGTTATTTTGCTAAAAAGGGCTAAATGCTCTCCATCCATACGTTGGATCGTCCAAGACTTTGGAGGAAGTGTTATACAAGTTAAAAGAAGAAAATGCTTGTGCAGAGTTGGACACAACAAACAGCATTTAAGGATATCTCTAGTTATTGTCATCTTCCCCTGCTTCACTGCAAATGATTGTCCTAAGGCAGACAAAGTAGGGATAGACGTTCTCTTCAGTACGATCAACTTTTGCAATCCATTTGCATCCTATGAAATCCAATGCTTCATAATTTTGTTTAGAAATGAGTCCAGCTTGTGTCACACATGCTAATATTATGATCTCATTGAATTCAAATATTGGAGATATATAATGAAAGTACTCCTTTCCTGACAGAAAACACTAAATAAACAAATGATGTTGAACTATTGGAAGATCAATGATATCATAGGAATAAGGTGTGAGCTGCTGACGCTTTTGGTGGTGGTGTATGCAACAGAACTTGTTATTGACTTCTTGTACTATTTGCAGGTCTTTCCCAGAGATTATAACGCTTTCAAGTTACTATTGTGTTTTGTTCAAAAATCCATTGGTGAAATAACAGTTGATACTCCAATAAAGCATGATCAGACAGATTATGGACAGAAATTCTCAATACCAAACGGAGGCAACTGAAGACCATGACCACAGAAAAGCAAGAAACCCCGATTGTTCAGAATGAAAGATTACCGCAAGGATCATAAAGCAATATGATGGAAAATGAACATCACAAAAACCCCATAATAAAGTTGTGTGAGAAAGTAGCGGATGAAAAAACATACGACTTCCCAGCTCCACAGACACCCATAATCACAACAGCTTTACCTGTTTATAGGAAAAACGAATATCAAGATGGAAACAGCAGATTGAAGAAACTTTTTCTTGTGAGAATCAGAAACTTATGAAAGAATCAAATTACCTCCATGACCAGAAGCCATATTCAAGAATACCTTTTAGAAACAGATCCCACTTCCAGTGGAGTAAAGTTTCGTATCACACCTACAGAACAGTGTCACGGGAACAAAAGTCCAATTTGACTTGCAATCTTTCTTATGAAAGATCAACTAAATACCTTGATAAAGCAAAACATTCAATTGACCCAAACAAGAATTTAGGGATGGAGATGAAAATTTCGAAACGGCGGAGATAGATCTGACAATAAAAGCAATGTTCTGACTTTCTTTGCAAGTATGATGATGTAATCTAGAGCTAGATTTTGATGTCAATGGATTCTTAAACAAGGAGGATGACAAAAGGGCGTGAGCTTTGGGTAGGATTGTTGGGCTTAAGCTTGGATTGCCCAAGTCTAGTAACCTAAAATGATACCGTTTTATTGTAAAATGGTATCATTTTGTTTTTTTTAATGAAAAAAATTTGGTAAGGATTAATCTCAGATTTGCTTCTTGGAGTTCTAAGGCACAACTTATTGTCTCATATTGAACATAATTAGTGTTTAGTAGGCAGCTCACATTGCTTTTCCAACGAAAGTCATGAAGGCAATTGATATAATTTTTTAGCAAGTTTCAATGGACTGGTTGCAAAGGATTACTGCAAGGTGGAGATGATACCTACCTAAAAGCCAACGAGGACTCAATATAATTTCTCTCAATACTGTCTTACTTTCTAAAGGACTGTGGAGGCTTTAACTAAAGGAAGTTGTTGCTTTAAGGCCTCTCATACAACAACAAGATTAAGCTAAAGCAAATCCCTATTTGGACGAATGTCCATAATATACCATTCGAATGTTGGTCTGCTAAAGGATTCAATCATCTAATAAGTTGCCTTAAAAGACCCATTTACATGGATAAGGCTACAATTTTAATGAAAAGTATAGGTTATGTAAGATTATAAGACATTGTTGATAGGTAACAAGACTTACTTGAGGTGACACCCTTGATGACGCTTGGAGAAAATGATGCCATATTGGACTCCTTCAAGATATATTAATTAAGATCTTCCTTAAGTTAGTAAAGGAAACAATAAAAAGCCTACAAAAAGGGTTTTCCAAAGAGGTGCATGTTTTGAACTTATAAGATTTAATCCCCTAGTAATGTAGATACTAGGAAAAGAATGGTCTGAGAAGGTAGATACCTCTTCATAAATAATGAAGTTAGTAGATGCAAAAAAGAAAATTGATAATAAAAAATAAAAAAGGAGGGGGCAATGAGGAATTTACTCCCAACATGAATAGCTGCCTAGTGACAAGAACTCTACTTACTAATATTCCCCTAGAAGCTAATGGAGAATTAGGTAAATTAAAGAAATTGAAGGTTTTCCCTTATGTCATTCGCGATGATATAAGAATTCTCAACTAGAACAACTTTAGAGGCTCCATTCAACAAGAACAACCTACATCTTACTTACTATGGATGACTCCAAAGTAGATAACAGAAGGAGATTAGGAAGAAGAACATGGACAAGAGCTCTTTGAATCACACCCCTACTTAATATCTATACTTTCTTAGAATGTTAGGGGTATCAATTTCCAAAAAAAAAAAGATGATTAGGGATTATCTCTATAAAATAAAACCTATGTTAATAGGTCTTTTGGAGATAAAGCTTAAAGTTAGGCAAGTATAAGAAGTAGATCTTTTTAGAGAAGTATTGGCATATCATTACAAACCACCATTTCCATTATAATGGTTGTATAACCATTGCCTATGAACTAAATATAATTGAAGCCTCATATGCTTTGTCCGTGGACAAAGTTATTCATCTCTCAATAACCTCACTTTAAGAGGGGACTAAGTTTTTTGCTAATTTTATCTACAAGTCCAATCATGAATTCTAACGAATCTTATTATAGGAAAAACTCAAAGATATCCATTCTTTCATTAACTCTTCATATGTGCTTAATTTTTGATACATTTAACCCCTTTACATTTGGTGATTAATGCTATGACAATGCTTAAGATACTCATTGTAGTTCTTATATGGTTTTAGGTACAATTTAGATGCGAAAGAGCAAAAGTGAATCGAAAGCACTATATTTGAGCCGTCTTCTTGAGAATCACACTTACTTGTCTTCATGGTGAAAGAACGAGAAGGATTAGAGCAAGAGAAGACAAGAAAATACATAAAATGAAGAGCATGAATGTGTTGAACCATCTCATGACTCTTTTTGCATAGGTATGACACCCAAGTCACACCCATGCACATGAGGCTCACGATCGTGAGCCTCAACTAAGGTGGCTTATGAGCGTGACACTTTAATACACTCCCACGAGACATTTACAGCTCACCCAAACCCTACTTTTTAATATAAAAGCATCATTTATGTGACGGTCGAAAGGGGATGAAAGAAAAGGAGCGTTTTCAGTTAGGAGAGCTTCGAGAGCTTCAGGTAAGATGTGAAAAGGGGCAAACCTCTCAACTATGAGAGACCCATATAGGGTTATATTGGATCAGAAAAGAAAACATGCAAGATTTGATTAAACGGTAGATTTCAAAACTTTTTTAGAAATCATAACACAACGGAAGCAAGATAACCAAATCTATATGCCAAGCCATACATTATACGGTATATGGAAATTAATTATCATAAAATAAGATGAAGATTATATTACCAACTCCTTCGCTACAGCTTTAACTTCTCGCTGTGTTGTCCTATTCTCAATAATGTATTATCTCCTAGGTGATGTATCCTATTCTTGATATTGTATCCTCGACCAATCCAATCTACCACTTGTTCTTCTTGGGCAACTTGTTTAACATGATCCTTTGGTGGGCAAGAAGAAGAAAACTTTGGAAGAGATTTTTCTTAGAAGAAAAAAGCCAAAGATGAGACACTTCTCATGCAAATTTCGGCTTACCATCCAAGAAAGGAGAGAGCCCAAAAATGCAAGAACACCTCTCTTACACCTTGTCAATTTCAGTTATGCATGAAAAGAAAGAAGAGAAGAGCATCCAATGCATCACACCTTTCTTTAATCAATCATAAAGAAGCCATTAAATGAGACTCTTCTCATTTGCTTTAAGATGGCTAAATGAAAAGACCAATAACTTAAAATGACATGTCAATTTCAGTTTTAGTGATGAAAGAATGAAGATCATCTATCAAATATACCTCTTCCATCTTTAATCAAATAAATGCTAAAAAGGTTACATTACATGCCATCATTAAAAGACAACCATTAAACCATTTAATGATAAGATCATTATTCCATTTAATGATGATAATGCATGATAAATGTCATCTTTATTTAGCAATTCAATGCTAAATGTGCAGCTGCACATTCAACCCTAATAAAACCAAAATTGCACCTTCCATTTCTTTAAGAATTTTTTAATTTAATTAATCAAATTAAACCAAAGTCTAGCCCATTTCTAAATGTTCATTTGGGCTTCTAATTAACCATTAATTATTGCAAGCTCAACATTAAATCATGGGCTTTAAAACATCTGTAATATCCATATACCCTCTGGAAGGATATATGAATGTCACACAAAACAATACAAACAAATCAAAGCATATGAAAACTCATATTCTAATTATAGCAAAATTCTAACTCATATCACACATATACTTTCATAAACATGTATTATTTCAACTAGGGTATATTTTGGGGCCTTACAACGTTTATTTATATTTCTTACTTTGTTTGATAACCTTCCTTGAAGCCAAGTGGAGAGTCTTATTGGACTTAGATAATTCAAGCTCCGATAAGGTCAAAATTAATTTAATCTCATTAGAATTAATTCTAGCTTATTAACTAAATGTCATTCCACTAAAGACAATTAGTTGAATTATTAAATATTATGAGAACACATATTTCAAATAAAGTGTCCAATTGTAAACCCTATTATGAACCTTATTATAGTCATCCGCACAATAAAAGGTAAAATTATCGTTTTGCCCTCATATTGGTTTTTCCTTCTAGATCTCCCGTTTTACCCTATATGGTGATTAACACACAAGATCTCATCTTAGTGTTAAGTCTTCATGGGTAGCTAGTCAGCTAGTCCATCAAACTTCTGGTGTCAGTTTAATCACCAATCTCCATAGAACATCTAGAAATGATGATATCACTATAAACTCTTTATTTGAGTAAATGTTTCCTGATACATGCTTCAATTAATAATTCCAACATTTAGACACTGGATTAATACTTTGTAAAAATTTATTCCGATCATATCAAGAATTATAATAAAACATAAATGAGTTCACTACTCATCAAGATTGTGGTCCATAATAAGAAAATGCTAAACTGTATGTTTTAAGACTAAGTAACGACCTACTTTATTCTTAAAAATATACTTGATTCCAGATTCATTTAATAGTGCCATTATCGATAGTCGACTACTATCATGATATAAAACTCATCATTTCTTTGAAGTAAACTCCTTTAATTACATGGAGAGAAATCGCAACACTACAGTTTAAACCGTAATCAATCGACTAACTTGATTATTTAACTGTGAATCAATTAATTTATATTCTAATAATATACATGTTTCCCATACATCTTCATTTATATGCATATTATTAACAAAAGAATCTTGGTTCTTTATGACTATTTATATTATGCTTATACAAATAAAACCAAACCCTTTTGTTTTATTAATAATAAATATTCTCATTACAAAACTATAACTGGAAGAAGATTAAGTTACATGTAAATACACTTCCTTTCCAGAGTACTATATTTATATAACTTCAATAGGGCCTTCTTCATTTTGTAATTTTGGGGGTATTATTGGAGTAGTTTGATTCTCCGATGTATTTTTAGGAATCAAAAGATGCTCTTCATCATCTGAATCAGCGGTTGTTTTCGATGGTAATGCTTCATCAAATACCATATGTATCAATTTTTCGTCTAATCTCACATCAAACTTTCCAATATTGTCTTTTCCATTGTTTAGAACAAAACACTTATAGCTAAAAGCTCGAAAGTAAGCAACATTTGGTTTTCTTCCTTTTGACAGCTCACTGGAGGTATTTTTCAAAATAGGTCTTATAAGACATCTGTTAAGAACATTACATGCCATAGATAATACTCTGCCCAGTATCCATGAGGTAGTACAATTTCACACAGCATGGTCCTGATCATATCAACCAAAGTTTTACTCTCTCTCTACAATTCCATTTTGTTGAGGCATTTTTGGACAAGAAAAGTTATGAGTTATACCATTGTTGTCACAAAATTCTTCAAATTTTCTTTTATCAAATTCTCCTTTGTGATCGCTTAATCCTTATTTGATAAGAAATAAACCCACGTAAATCTAGAGTAATCATTTTGTAACATACCACTCTCATATGGCATATTATCGAACATAATGTTTGAGTTTTAAGTTCTTTTTCATTGGCGACATCAGTCACAACTGCCTTTATATTTTATGCATTGGATTGAAATGCATTCCACAAATTCAATCATCATGCTCATTCAATCGCATTCACATTCATCAAATTTGTCATCGGACTGTTAGTCCGGCATTTAACATTTAAGATGAGAAATAAGTAGTTAATCACATTCTCATTCAAGTAGCACTTCCTATGCTTTATTTATACATCAAACTCCTCAGACATTTTATGTCTGAAATTCAATACACATACATCACATATCAATTCAATTTAGTACCAAACAGAACAATTGAAGGTGAGACTATCTTAGATTATTCAAAATACGCTCCCATATATGCTATTGCCTGGATGATCCGACAATGATGGAATGATGACATACGTCTTAAGTGTCTAACTACACATACATTGTACACATTACTAACTTGATCAATCAAATACATATTTAACTATGCACATGTATCTGTGCCATGTGCAATGCATGCTCAATGACTATCTAGAGTATGTTTCCTTATCCTTAATCACAATTCATAATCGTTCAAACATTATCACTCAAATATGTCTTGTTAACACTTAGGTTAATACCTTAAATACACTTGATCATGCTCAATTTATTAACCATTCAAGCTTTTTCCTCAAAATAAACTTTTAGGTTTACTTTGCATGATCATTATGACGACAAAAATGGTGTATTTTTGTAACACTTTCTTCTAGACAATTGTTCCCTTATGCCTTAAGTTTCTAAGGACACCAAGATCATACAATTTGGTTCATCATTCTTTGAGTTATGCTTAAAATACTACAGACTGAGTATATTTGAAATTTTGGTTAGGGCATTATCATGCATTCAAGTTGTACAACTTATATATTTCAATTACAATATCCAAAAATTACAAACTTTATACCAATTGAAAGCTAAGAGAATAAACTACAACTTTTGTGAAGACACCTCTGTCTGATTCGGCATACATCAATATAGTTTATTCGATAACAACAAGATATGATTTCTGTCACGGGTAGTGCTACAGCCTAAGCCAAAACTCAATTTCAAACTAAATTTCAAGACCCTTAAGACTATAATTCGAATTCAATTTCTTATTAAACATTGTATCCAAATGTCTCTAGTTTAATTTAAATTAAGAATCATCTTATCCACATATGAAAATATAGCCAAAATATCGAAGCATGTTCAGTAAAAACACTCCAATTATCAAATTCCAGCACACCTCAACATTAACATCATATGGAATTCATCCTAATTCATCATCATAAATTCTCTATTATAACATTCCATAAACACTAATCTTTTACTTACTTGTTTAGTTCTAATTCCAAGTCAAAATTCACTCTAAATAAGTACTCCAAATATATAGAATCATCACAAATTCAAGGTGAAACTTGAAAGGATTTCAGTTAGGACAATAAGGCAACTCCAAGCTAATCTTTTACTTAACTTTGTGAGGCTAAAACATGGATTATTTGTGCAAAAATTAGGCATAATCATAAGCAAACTCAGGGAGGTGAAAGAAGAGAGTTTCGATGGTTTGTGTGAGAGAAGAAAGAACAAGAATGGGCTGAACCAAGTTTGCTCCTACTGAATGTTACACCTGAGGTGTTAGGTGTCATCTAATGGAATGACCATATGTCTAAAGGCATGTTCAACATGTATCAAGTATATATGCTGCCATATGTCACCGTTAAAGCTAGGTCACATGTCATTTAAGTACAACAACCATTTGTCCATTTATCAATGCCATTTGTCATCAATTTACCAGCCCAATTGTCATACAATGATTGATCCATTTATCAATTAATTACTAGCCCATTTGTCACCAATTTAACTATGCCAAATGTCACTCAATTATAGGCCAAATCATTGAAATTTTCCACGTCTCAATTAATCTTGTCACCTGGAATTTTGCCAAGACTAAATGTACATATTAAATTATCAATCTTCCAATTATGAAAATTAATTCCAATTTGCTAATGCTAATCCATCAATTCATGTCATTAGTCAACCAAAGTACAAGGCATTGGAAAAACATATTCATATCTGATATTACCTTCAATTCCATACTTCGGAATATGTTCATTGAATGACATTTGTCTATGTATGTATGCTCATATTATGCATTTGACCATAATTATAAAATCATGTCATGGATGTACCAATTTTGTCCTACATCCTAACGCTCATATGACTTGTTAATCTAACTTTTTAAATCTCTCAATCATTTGAGAGACGGGATGCTACACATCTGCTAGAACAAAATTGTAATGTTTACACCAAAACTTTGAGTCTTTGTGGGACCGAATAAATCTACATGCATAAGTTTAAATGGTTGGCTAGAGACACCATATTTTTAGAAGGAAAGTTGCTTTTGACTTACTTACCTTTTAAACGAGCCCCACAAACTTGATTTCTTTCGAACTTTAAGGTCGATAGTTCTTTTACAAACTCGTTTTTGGACAATTTTGATAGAATACTTATGTTAGCATGTCTGAGTGCTAGATAAAAGAATCCTTTTCTAGAGAGACAAAATACTTGACATTTTTTGAGGACATATCTTCTAGTTGAGCACAATATATATTATGATTTCTAGAAACAATAGACACAATATTATCATTATGAATATTGACAATTTCACAATTAGATGCATAGAAAATGAATTTGTAACCTTTGTAACATAACTGAATCACACTCAACGGATTATGTTTCAAACCATCAACAAAGAGAACTTTATCAATGAAGGTAGAGCCAGAATTACCAATTTTACCAACTTCGGTGTCCTTTGCTTTATTTTTATTTGCAAAGACAACATTACCTCCATCTTTCCTTTCAATATAGTTGAAATGCGATCTTTCACCTGTCATGTGTCTCGAATAGTTGCTATCAACTATCTATTGATTTTCTGTTGTCTCTGTTTTAAAGCATATCTGTAAAAAAATATTATCTCATTTTAGGTATCCAAATTTTTTAAGGTCTTTCTGGGCTAATATTTTGACCTTTTGGTCTCCAAATATACATCTAAGATGATCTCTTTTTACGAAAATTACAAGAATGACTAATGTGACCATGTTTACCACATTAATCGAACAAAACAAATGAAAGATAATTGTTATGATTTTTTTTTCATTTAGCATATTCTTGTTATTTTGGCTATAGCTGATGTTGGATGTAACAAAGAAGTTTTTGTATGACCTGATACTTTTATTTTCATTATATCCTATTTTGGCCTTACCAAAAATGCATTTACCGCTACCAAGTAATGCATCAAGATTCTTCCTTCCATCAATGAAAATTTTCTTATCTTTCTCTAGAGATAAAATCTTTCCAGCATTTTTCTCCTTTTCAATTTCTAAGGCGATAACTTTTTCTTCTAACTGTTTTACCTTATCAAAATCATTTTTAGCAGCATATTTTCTAGCTTAGCTACTCTTTCTTCTAGAGCTTCCTTTTCAAAAACCTTTGGATTATAGTCAATCTCAAGAGACATATTATTGGTCGCCAAATTTTCATTCACAAATTTCAATGATTTAATCCTACTCTTAAGAGATGTATCATTGCTTTTGGACTTCTCAACATTTTTGAAATACTTCACCATCAACCTTTTGTACTGATCATATAATTTATGATATGCATTTTTTAATTCATTAACTTCAATATTAGAGTCAGAGTAATATACCTTATCATCTCCTAATTCAACCATGAAGCAATCATTGCTGACTTATTTTGGTTCTTCTTTAAAGTTTTCAGAATCCTCATCTGACAAGGTTGTAGTCATCACTTGCTTTCTGGATTTTCTGCTCTATAGCATATGATTTGATGATTTTATGTATTGCTATTGTTGTTATTGCCTTTTGATATGAACCTATTATTTCTAGCTTTCTTATTTCCTTCTCTTTTCTTCATCAGTTTTTTTTATAGAAGTCGGCATATTTTCTGACCATAAAGTTGAACTCGTCATCTCCATCTATTTGTAACTCAGTGTCACTTTTGATTCGTCATCTGCTTTTAGTGTCATTCCTTTTCTGTAAGAAGATCTTTCATCTCGCCTAAGCTCGGTTGCATGGATCATTAGGTTTCCTTATAGCTAGTCGAGTGAAATAGTATCTAGATCCTTTGCCGTTTCTAGAGCTGTCACCTTCAGTCTTTATTCCTTTGGTAGTGATCTTAGAATATTCATTACGAGTTTGTCATTGTGTTATATATTTCCCAAGTTCTTTAGGGTCGTGATGATGTTGTGGAAGCGTCTAAAGAATTTGTCTATGGTCTCTCCCTATTTCATGCCAATAGTTTCGTATTGATGCACTAAAAGACTGATTCTATGCTTCTTTACCTTATTTGTTCCTTCAAACGTGACTTGAAGTTTATCCTACATTTCTTTTGTTATAGAGCAATACGATATCTTTTCATATTTTTCTAAAGACAATGCATATCAGGTGGTGCTTTGTCTGACATTTAGTTGTGCATTTCTCCTGTTAACATCAGTCCATACTTCTACGTTATCAAAAGTATGAATTGTAGCACCAACTTTAATTGCTTGCCATACTTCAATAGCTACAAATTAGAGATATATGGTCATTCTCTCTTTCTAGTATGATTAGTTGTTTCCATTGAAGTAAGGAGGCTTTGAAACGTATTGTCCTTCAAAACTTCTCAAGGTATTTGCCATGATCTATCACGTACTGTATAACAAAAATGTGAAACCTCACTTTGACACCAAGTGATAAAAGCAAACACACGCAAGAGGAGGTGAATTGTGTGTATAAAAGTTTTTCGCAATTTCTTTCAATTCATATAATATATAGATCCTAGTTAAAACAGTAGGAACTTGTCAGAATATAAAGCCTTTTTAAATGATAGGAGCTTATTAGTCAATAGGAACCTTTTATGGGATATGACCCTATTTAAACAGAAGGAGCCTACTAAATGATCAATCTTGTTAAAACAATTTAAAAACAGAAGGCTCTTGTTAAAACTGAAAGGAACCTTTTGCAAGTTGAAAACAAAAGGAGCCTCTTAAAAACAATACACATATATATAATGCGAAAATTTAAAAGTTAAAGAGAGAAAGAAGAAAGATGTAGTCGATTTATACTAGTTCAGCTTATAATGCAAACCTACATCCAATCTTCAAGTATCCAACTTAAGTGTTTCACTATAAAAATCAAGTGTTAAATTTGACGAGCCTCTCTAAGCTTACAAGTACATATTTTTCAAGATTCTCTAACCTTTTACACGTGAAGTGTATAACAAGCTTCTAAAAAGCTCACAGAAAAAACAAATTAACATTCTTTCTTGATAGAATGATTTCACTTTCTAAAGCACAATATTAATGATATGGTTCTCAAGAGAATATATGCTGCTCAAAATGTTTCGACAATCTGAATATATTCATTCTACTTCATGAGTGTTGTTGCTCTTCTTTCAATAGTCAATTTCTTCAACCAGTTGTTGCTTCATTCACATCTTTAGTCAATTAGATGAATTTAACATTGAATAATTTCGATGTCATCTTTGTCAAAAATCTTTAAGTAATCACGGAGCTAATATATGATATTCATAATTAGTAGGATCTTTTCGGATAAATCATTTCTAATAAGGTAAGTTGATAAAGAAGGTTCCTGCAAGAAAGAAAACGTATTTTTTATAATTTTATTTCCTTTTTTGAGAATTATAACATTAATTGTACAAGGAAATAAATTCAATTTGGATTTTAAAATATCATATAGTTATCATCAAAATTGTTAAATATAAACCTTAAGCTAACAAAAAGGTAGATAACAATTTATGAAGGAGTTGAAATAGACACTCATCAGTTAGCACATCAGATTGTGAATTGGATTATGAGAGATTTTCATTATCGATTACAAAAAAAATTCACTTACAAGTAAAGAGCTGGTAGTTGTAATTTTTGTAGTAGCTACTTTTGTTATACATGTTCCTAAGATAATTTTTTTATAAAGAAGTTGAAGTAGACAGTCATCAGTTAGCATATCAGATTGTAAATTGGATTCGAGGGATTTTCATTATCAATTATAAACAAAATTCACTTACTCAAGTAATGAGAAGGAGCTGGTTGTTGTAATTTTTGTAGTAGCTATTTTTGCTATACATGTTCCTAATATAATTTTGTAATTGGATCATATGACTCATTGTAATGGTGTATAGTAGTTTTTACTAGATTAGTATAATTTCTTCTTCTATCCTTAAAAAAAAAAAGATTAAGTAACTCTTCCATCTTACACTTCTTTTTCTACATTTAGTTTGAGAAATAATTAATTCTTCTGTCTCTTTTATTTTTGAGCCAAACCTAGTTGTTCAGATGAATTAAGAGTAAATTGAAGTTACAAGTATTCTATTATACCAGAAAACAGCTCTTAATTCGAATTACATTCTTTCTAGAATATAGTAAAGCAAAATATAAGAATAATGGTCATTTGACTTTTTTTTATTTAATCCAAATTCAATTAAACCTAACGGCTTCGATATGAAAGGAAAATCAAGTATTAAATTTACAAAAATGAAAGACAATTTATTTGGGAAACGAAAATATGGTAGTCGGATCCGGCTGGCGAGCGCCGTCAGGCTCGTCTAATGTCCTTGAGAAGACACGTTTTCTTTACAATATGTGTCGACACGTTACGTAGGCAAAGGCCGACGGGGCAGCTGGGAACAGATTCTCTGTTTCCGTTGACCAATTTTATCCCTGCTCTCTTAATTTCTCGTGGTGGCAGTTGGAGGCTTGCTTGAGTCTGGCCAACTCATATGCACACTTTGACCTGGAAAGCAATCGATTTGTCCTGTTGAGTTTTATAGCGGAGTACATTTCTGACCTCGATTGAAATATTAAAAAAAAAAAAAATTCCCTGAAACGCCTTTAAATTCTCCATCTTGGCTTGCCCTGAGCATTCCATTGTCCCAGTCTGCAAGCAGATAAAATGGGTTCTTTAAGTTTAGATAACAAGCCTCATGCAGTTTGCATCCCCTACCCTGCTCAAGGCCAC
>JANIHY010000002.1:8658536-8671976 GCA_027479065.1 Erythroxylum brevipes
CAGGATAAATCGCTGTGTCAACTACTCTCACTCTATATCTCTATATTTTAGATTCAAGTTTTATCATTACTTAGTTCATAATCAAAGTTTTTCAAAAGTTTTGATTAATTAGAATCTATTGAAAATTTCTATAAAAGAATCTTATTTCTAACAAACAATTTTTTGAAAGAATTTTAAAAAAGGGGAATACACAATTCAACCCCCCTTCTCGTGCATTCGTATATCGTTTTTTAAGTGTTGTATTAATGTGTGATTCACTTCAGTTGGGAATATAAGGCCGAGGTGTTATCAGTTGCTATAAATGTTGTTTGAAAGAAAACAAGGCCAAAAAAGTATTCACACTTCACAAAAATTTCAACATCAATCCTTAGCATCTAGATCTTATTGGGTAAAAAGAAATGAATTGCGAGCTCTCATAGTTTGTACATCGATGAAGGCAACATTACAACATGGTTGGTATTTTGATAGTGGATGTTCACATCATATGACAGGGGAAAAGACCTACTTGAGTAATTATCAGATTTGTATGAATAATCATGTGAATTTCAGAGATGGAAAGAAAGCTTCTGTGATTGGTAGAGGAACATTATATATGGATGGTTTGCCTCCTCTCAACAATGTGCTTCATGTCGATGGTTTGAAAGCAAATTTGGTAAGTATAAGCTAACTATGTGATGATGGCTTATTAGTTAAATTTACAAGTGATGAATGTAGGGCACTTACTTAACAAGGTTAGTGTATCGTGAGTGGCAAGTGATCAACCGACAATTGTTACATGCTGCAAGTCATGAATACGTGTAAGTCAGCCACTTATGAAAATAATATTGATTTATGGAATCAAAGGCTTGGACACGTGGATTTTGATCTTATAAGCAAATTGACAAAATTGGAGGTCGTGAGGGGTTTAGCCAAAATGAACAAAGAAGGGAAATCAATTTGCAGCACATGTCAAATGGGAAAATAGTTGACAGTGCCACACAAAAAGGTTAGATATGTCACGTCATCTCATATACTTGAATTGGCTCACATGGATTTGGTTGGTCCAACACAACATAAGAGTATTGGTGGAATGAGATATTTTCTAACTTTTGTTGATGATTATTCGAGATATACTTGGGTAGTATTTTTGAAAGAAAAATTAGATGCGTTTAAGGCTTTTAGAAGCCTATGTGTGCAGGTGATGAATTTGAAAATTTTGACCATATTGAGAATTCGATTGGATCACAGAAGAGAATTTGAAAATGCAAGCTTTAATGAGTTTTGTGATTAGTATGGCATCTCACAAGAATTTTCAACACCCAAAACTCCACAACAAAATGGAGTTGCAGAGAGAAAAATAGAAAACTTCAAGAAATGGCTAGATCTATACTGAATGGAAGCAAAATGTCTATGAGATTTTGGGCTGAAGCGGTAAACATAGCTTGCTAAATATGCAATAGAGTAAACCTTCGAAACTTCCTAAACAAGACATTATATGAACTTTGGAGAGGAAAGAAACCAGATGAGAGTTATTTTCATATCTTCGGAAGCAAGTGCTATATTCTTCAAGATCGTGAGCAACTTGGAAATTTTGAAAGCAAAAGTGATGAAGGAGTATTTGTTGGGTACTCAACTCATAGTAAAGCCTATAGAGTGTATAATCAAAGAACAAGGAAAGTGCAAGAATCCATCAATGTTGTGATAGATGATGCATCCTTGGTGAGTGGTCATGTGGCTGAAGAGAAAAATAGCAACCAACCATCTAAATCAACTCAAACAAACAATGAAACAAAAGTGAAGAATTGCCCAGATTTGCAGTTAGTTACTGCAGATGAAGTAGCTGCAGAAAGTGGTTTACAGTTAGTTATTACAGATGGAGTAGCTGCAGAAAATGGTTTACAGTTAGTTAATGCTGAGGAAGTAACTACAAAAACTAAAGAATTTTCAGTTACTTTAGATGATGAAACAACCAATTCACTAGAAGATGATTTAAACTGAGACTCTTCATCTTGAATTCGAAGAAACCATTCAGAAGAAAATGTTATTGGGGATACAAGTGAAAGAACAAAAATAAGAGAGAGAAAAAGGGTTAATTATAGAGAACTTTAGGATATTTGTGTTATACTTCCTTACTTGAACCAAAGAACGTCAAAGAAGCACTACAAGATGAATTCTAGATAGCAGCTATGCAAGAAGAGTTGATTCAGTTTGCATGGAATGATGTATGGGAATTAGTGCCAAGACCACCAACTACTGATGTAATTGGTACAAAGTGGGTGTTTCGGAATAAAACAGATGAAAAAGGGTAATGGTACCAGGAATAAAGCAAGGCCAGTAGCTCAGGGATATTCTCAGGTGGAAGGAATAGATTTCGATGAAACATTTGCGTCTGTGGCACGACTTGAATCGATCAGATTACTATTGGGCATAGCTTGTATAAAAGGTTTCAAATTTTACCAGATGGATTTAAAGAGCACTTTTTTGAATGGATTTATACAAGAAGAAGTCTTTGTGGAGCAACCGAAAGGTTTTATTTATTCAACACATGCAGATTATGTCTACAAATTGAAGAAAGCACTTTATAGACTCAAACAAGCACCGAGAGCATGGTATGAAAGACTCACTCAATATCTTATCAAGTAGGGATATAAATGAAGTAATGTTGACAAAACCTTGTTTATTAAAAAGTTTAATATGATCTTGTGATAGCTCAGATTTAAGTTGATGAAATTGTGTTTAGTGCTACACGTTTAAAGATGGTCGAAGAATTTGTTAAGTTAATGACATTTGAATTTGAAATGAGTATGGTGGGTGAGTTAAACTTCTGTTTAGGTTTGCATGTGAAACAAGTGAAGGATAAAATCTTCATATTGCAAACAAACTATGTTCGCAACATAATAAAGAAGTTCGGTCTTAAGAAAGCTAGACATGCAAGAACACCCATGAATGTCTCAATGAAATTAAACAGAGATGAGAATGGAAAAAGTGTTTATGAAAGTTTATATCGCAACATGATCAGTAGCTTATTATACTTGACTGTAAGTGGGCTAGATATCTGTTATAGTGTTGGTGTTTGTGCTCATCATCAAGCGAATCCAAAAGAAACACATCTGACAACTGTCAACAGGATTTTCAAATATATAAGCGGAACATCAGATTTTGGAATATGATATACATCATATTCAACATCTTATCTAGCTGGATATAGTGATGCAACTGGGTGGGAAATTTACATGATCAAAAAAGTACTTCAGGAGGATGTTTCTTTCTGGGAAACAATATGATCTCTTGGTATAGCAAGAAGCAAAATTCAATCTCACTATCGACTGCTGAGGCCGAATACATAGCTACAAGCAGTTGTTGTTCACAACTGCTTTGGATGATGCTAGAGGATTATGAGATTGATCAGAACAAGTTAACAATTTTATGCGACAATAAAAGTGCAATAGATATTTCGAAGAATCATGTTCAGTATTTACGGACAAAACATATTGATCTTTGATATCACTTTATTCGATACCTCGTGGAAAGCAAGGCAGTCAACTTATCTCATGTATCTACCGAAAAACAGTTAGCAGATATTTTCACAAAACGTCTTGATGCGGTAAGTTTTGAACTGCTTAGAGGAGCTTTAGGACTTTGTGTTCTTCCTTATTAGTCTCTTTTTATTTTTTTTATTTTTTTTATTTAAAAATGGAAAAAGAAAAAGAAATTAGTGTTAAAAAAAAGGAACACAATGTTTTTGGGTAAGGGATTTAAATCCCTAACTTTGTTCCTCTTCTTCTATTTCCTACTGCTGCCTTACGCCAAGCACTCCACGCTCTCCTCCAACAGCCAAGCACTCCACGCAAGATCTCCAAGCTAGTCTTCTCTCCACGCTAGTCCCTCCAACACACAAGTCTTCTCTCCAAAGCAAGCTTCATCTTCTTGGTCTCTTCATCTCCACAATCCTACGGTGTTGGTGTCACGCATATTTTCCTAGCCTTGTTCCCTCGGTGGTGTTCAGCATCGAGTATTGTTTTTCTCTTCACATTATTAACTGCTTGGGGTGTATTTGAAGCTGAAGAAGTGGTTAACTCTCTTATGTTGTGATTGGGTTTGTGAATTTTGGTAGATTATTTGACTGATTACGTGGGTTAATACTATTTTGGTATCTCCCGTGTTGAATCTGAGTTGAATTGATATTGAAGCTTCCTAGTTTATTGATTGCATTTTTGGTTGATTGTGGGTTGTGCATTTGTGGTGAATTCTTCAATTTGAGTCTCATTACTTGGTGGCATTTGAGCTGATTGGGTTGGTATCTGGACTTTGTATTTATTATATTGCTAATTTCTAATCAACTGACATTGGAGTATGGGCAAAAACAAAGAAAAGATTTTATACCCAATTTCGAAGAAAAAGACAGCAGCTCCTATGTGACATTCAAGTCGCTTACAATTTCATCCTGGATCTGGAAAATTTTTTACAGGCGCAGGGTCCTCTTCGGCAGTGTCTATTGACATCCTCAATGTCCAGGACCAAAATGATCCTATTGATGATGTTACTTGAGTGATCGAGTCTATGATGGAAGACTCATCTTCAGATTCCGAAGCACCTCCTCTAGCTTAGTCTGATCCACTGCTGGTACCTCCTCCGGCTCCAAGAAGTCGTACTAAGATGAAATGTCGCAAGTATGTACGACCACCTCGATATCGTCCCTCAGCTAGACTGCTATTAGACAAAGCGTTTTCTTTCACTTTTTATACTTCAGTCGCAGAGCAGAAATGGAATACACTGTCAGATATAGGGGTTGTGATGGATCAGCCAATCAATTTGGATGAATTTCAAAATCATGGTCTGTGCACTTTACTTTCAAAACATTCCTTGTTAAAAGCCTCCCTCCTTCCTCAACATTATGACTCTATGCTAGTAAAAGAGTTTTATTCAAATTTGACACATAATATTCTAAATGTGGATGCTATCTCTTTTAAGGTTGTTTATGTGAGAAGGCGGGTAGTTAATTTCGATGCTACTCGGTTAAATGTGTTTTTAGGCTTTGATAATATGATTGGTGACTTATTATATGATGATGAGTGGGATGTCTCAACCGATCTGATTGCTACAGTTTTAACTAGTGGCAAACTCACTACATTGCCATCCAGTTCTGTTCTCTGGTCATACATACTGACCCATAAATATTTTATATTGTTCAAGTTGATTGTAGCTAATTGGATGCCAAGTACCCATATTGTGACAGTTTATCTGGCCCAGGCCAAGCTTCTTTATACGATTGAAATAGGAGTCAGTTTCAATCTTGGGAGCAATAAGAATTTTTATTCTATATGTCCAATTATCATTTCTATGTGTAGTTCTTGAGTTGAGACAAAAATGTCAAAAAGGGGGAGATTGTTATGATATATTTTATGTATATCTTATTTAGTTTTGACATTTTAAATTGGACATATAAGATAATTAGAATTATTATATGAATTGAAGATTGCATCTACGGTAGTAATTCAAAAGGTGTGTGTTGCTACCTATCCTTATCACTGAAGAAATCTATCTCAAATATGCATCGGAACCTTTGAAGTCTATCCATATATGTGCATATCTCCTTGTTATGAATGAAGTCTATGTGATTACGTAATTTGAAAAAAACCTAGAAGGGATTTTTGTGGCAAACATTTGTAGTGGAGATAGTTGAAGTTGTGTTGGTCACGTGTGAAGATTATAGAGCTGGGTAACTTTCTTTTGGTACTGAATATTTGTGTCCTTGAAAAATTCTGGAGATAATGTGCACTTAGTATTTTTGTATGAGCTACATATTGTTTCTCACCTTGGGCTTACAGTAAAGGAGTCTGCGTGATTTATGGGGTTGAGGTAAGGTCACATGTGTCTTGGAAAAGTTAACTGCGCATGGTGTTTTTCTTCATGAGCTGAATATTGCATCTTATGTTTCATATACGATGAAAGGAAAATAACGTATACTGTATTGATGTTGGATTTATGGTGGAGGCAGTGCACAATCAACTATGGCGAAAAGTTTTGGTTGGGTTATTTTGAGAAGAAAAATTTATAGAGAAGTCTTCTTTTCTCAAGCATTTTTGTTATTTAATTTTCAGTTAATTAAATGCTTGAGCTATTTTAATTATTATTGTTTTTGAGTGAAAATAGTTAGACAAATCCTCTGACGAGGTTAACACGAATTAGTCATGTTATCGGGTGTGAAAATCTTTCACAGATAATTAGGATGTGAAACAGTTACAAAGATTGAGTGGTACTATGTTAGATCAATCTTGTGTAATTTGACTGAACTATTGTAAAAGGGATTAATTTGAGTAAGGGCTCTGCAGATGTAAACAGAGTGTGACGAATTGCGTTATTAAATTTCAGTGTCTTTACTATTTTGCTTTTACATAATTTTATTCTATTTGTACAAAGGGTAATTTGGAAAGTCTGTGGCTTAATCAACCACTTTAGTTTTTCATATATAAAATTGTTGATAAATTTGCAGTTGATCAAAGTTGGTCAAGATAACATTATATTTTAATTAATTTAGTATTAAGTCAATTTATTAATATTTAATTAGATTACTTCCAAATTACTAACCGACAGTCCTATACGGAAAGATCGAAGTTTGATTATTAGGATATAAATGTGAGACTTTCCTTTGGGAAGGCCATTGGTGACGACAAGTAATTAATTTGTCTTCTCTTCCTGGCAAGAAAGAGTGTAGCAACGTGTATCAGGCACAGGCATGCCACTTCCGTTGGTCGGCTGGGATGAAATATTGCGGACATAGGTCATGAACCATCTCAATTGCGTGCTACGTTTTTCACCAGTCGACGCAGACATATCAGTGTATGTGTGTCACGCCCATGGTCATGCCAGTGGGCTACTAGTGTCCCATTAGCTGTCGCCTTCGTCATCATTTAGAAAGAAATATAAACCAAAGATTTTAACATCTTTCTATGCTTGTGAACGTCATTGATCCTGTGTTAAAAGCTCGGACAATCTTTTTGTTTATGTAAAAACGGAGTAAATAGAAAAGAAAAAAGAACGAAAAAAGTGATAACAAATTCAGGCTTAGAGATTACAAAATGGCCCATTGGACTTCTGTGGTATGGAGACAATGTGACAATTTAGGCCTGAGTTTGGTTGACAAAATTTTTATCTAAAAAAAAGTAAAACGAAGTATTTTGTATGACAAAATGATGTTTTGTATTAAAAAACTGAGCCCAACGTTCAATCAACTCGTCGTTTTAAGTAAGAAAATCGGATCTGAGGTTTAGCTGAGGCCCGTAGGTCAGGTTGGGGCCCTTTGGTCGTCTCTATTCTATGTATACTATAGTTTTTTTAAATTATTATAATCATCATAGCTAACATCAATTTACTAATAAATAATTCATAATTATTTGACGATATTATGAATTGTATCCAATTTCTATTATTAATATAAGTGAGCTTTGAAAATTTTAGCAAGCCTACCAATATGTTAAGATATATTGAAATGAAATTCAAAATGAAGGA
The DNA here is from genome assembly GCA_027479065.1 of Erythroxylum brevipes. Lineage (NCBI taxonomy): Eukaryota > Viridiplantae > Streptophyta > Magnoliopsida > Malpighiales > Erythroxylaceae > Erythroxylum > Erythroxylum brevipes. Next base: position 8,666,025 of record JANIHY010000002.1, read on the forward strand.
AATAATTGATTTTTACAAAGAAGAATCACAAACTATTAAAAAAATCCGAAATAACAATGATGAATTTGCAAAGCAAATAAAGCAAAAAATTACCAAATATGTTTGAAATATGTTGATTGATCTTTGGTGAGTGAATTTTCTATTGTCCTAAGATAGTGCCAGTACGAGTGTTGTCTTATAGGTCCTCTGTCTGGTGAATTTATTATCCTCTTTTTCATAAATAATTTTTCCATTAATAAATTTTTGGCTAATTATTATAGATTCTCAACTTTCATATTCCGGATTTTTAAGGTATATATCAATTATGTATTAACTGAAAGGAATCCTGAATTGGTAAATTTTTCTAATGTTTTCTGCGAACACGAAATCTCTGGCCAAATCATTCTTAAGACTTTTAGTCTTTGAGTTTTTTCATTTTTGAGTCAAAAAGGTTTAATTATTTTAGGCTATCAACAATAATATATAAAATAACTTAATTATGATAATTATAAAACTTACTAAAATAATGGTAATAAAATTGAGTTATTTTTTAATACAACATGAATATGTAAAACAATCCTTCTTCATTATAGAAAAGGACATATGTCAAATTAGTAATCATATCCTAATAAGATGTACACGGTTGAAGATGAACAATAACGAGAGAGATGTAAACTATGTAAAAGTACTGAAAAAATTGAATTAGCAAGGAAGAATATACAAAGGGTATAAATAAACCCCAGTAGGCAAAGAAGCCTTACACGTGTAACTTAAGAGACTAATTAACTAAACATTATTTATTTATGTTATGATGTAATACCCCCCGCAAACTGGACTATAAATATTGATAAGTCCAAGTTTGAGAACATTGTCGTGGAATGGAGAAGATGCCAAAGATTTGTAAAAATATCCGCGGCTTGATCTTGAGAACGAAGTGGAAGAAGATGAATAACTCCAGCATGCAATTTTTCTCGCACGATATGGCAGTCAATTTCGATGTGTTTAGTGCGCTCATGAAATGATGGATTTGAGGCAATATGGAGAGCTGATTTATTATCACAATAAATCAGTGCAGCTTGAGGGTGTTCAACATGCAAATCTTTCAGCAAGAAACGAAGCCATTGTAGCTCACATGTCGTGGCAGCCAATGCACGATACTCAGCTTTGGAGGAACTTCGGGAGACAATCGTTTGCTTCTTTGATTTCTAGTTGATAAGAGATTGACCAAGAAACACACAATAACCCGTAATTGATCTACGAGTGTCGACACAGCCAGCCCAATCTGAATCACTAAAGGCTTTCAAGGTGCAGTCATTGTTGGATGGGTAGAAAATGCCTTGACCAGGTGCTTGCTTGATATACTTCAGTATTCGTAGTGCTACATGATAATGTGTATCCAGTGGACATGCCAAGAATTGACTCAAGGTATTTACTGCAAAAGAGATGTATGGACGTGTTGTGCAAAGATATAAAAGGCGGCTAATCATTCTTCTATATTCTGAAACGTCTGCATATGTTTGTCCGTCATTGTTGTTGAATTTCAGAGAGTTGTCCATCAATGTTGAAACTGGTTTAGCAGTAAGTGTACTTGTATCATAAAGTAATTCAAAGGCATATTTTCTTTGGAAAATAGTAATCCCAGAGACTGCTCTTGCAACCTCAAGGCCCAAGAAGTATTTCAAATCTTCTAAATCTTTAATTATAAAAGCTTGATCTAGGTATAGTTTTATGTTGGCAATTTCCTGTGCAAAATTTACTGTCAATATGATATCATCAATATATACTAAGATGGTTGTAAAAGAAATGTCAGTGGCTTTAACAAACAAAGAGTAATCGGACATAGATTGCTCATAACCCTGAGATGCTAAAGAAGAAGATAATTTTGCAAACCATTGTCTACTTGCTTGTTTTAAACCATAAAGAGACTTATTTAACTTACAAACTTGATTGGGTTTTTCTGTAATAAATCCTGCAGGTAATGTCACGTAGACTTCTTCATCAAGTTCACTATGTAAGAAAGCGTTATTGACATCTAATTGTTTTAAAAACCCAATTATTCATAGAAGCTAAGGCAAGAAGAAGTCTAACAGTGGTTATCTTGGCAACTAGACTAAAAGTGACAAAATAATCAAGACCCTCAGTTTGTGTATAACCCTTAGCAACTAAACGAGCCTTATATCTTTCAATGCTACCATTGGCTTTATATTTTATTTCATAAACCCATTTACAGCCTATGGGTTGTTTGCCTTGTGGTAAGTCAACTAATTACCAAGTGTTGGTTAATTCTAGTGCTTGTAATTCTTGCTTCATAGCATTTCACCAACACTCCTTTTTCATAACCTAAGAGTAGGTTTTAGGCTCTATTTCTGTGGTGATAGACATGGCAAAGTGTTTGTAATCATATGTGATAACAGAGGAAAGAGGGTGAGGGATAGTTTGTGGGCTGTTGTTATCTGAAGTGATCAAATTACAGTGATCATTTTGAAGATATCTAGGTGGTTTTGAAGACCTTGTAGATCTTCGTGAGGGAATAGGATGATTGATTGGTGGAAAAGAAGTGGTGGAAGAAATGGCCTGTGGTGATAAGTGTGGTGCTGGAGGGCAAATAGGTGTAATGGAAAAGTCGGCACACTGTGGAAGTGTGTGAGGTGGAACGGAATCAATATTGGGAGGAGGGACTGAAAAAGACAAATTAGGGAGCACATCACCATTATATAAAGTAATACTAGGTAATAAAAAGGAAGGGGAAGAAATAGAATCTGATTCACCAAAATTTTGTAAAGGAAAAATGTGTTCAAAAAATGCAACATTTCTAGACACAAATATTTCAGAATTAGATAAGTATTGAACAATATAACCCTTTGCACCTGTCTTATATCCAAGAAATATACATTTCCTAGATCTTGAATCAAACTTAGTTCTCTGTTGTTGCAAAGTGGAAGTATAACAAAGACATCCAAAGACTTTAAATAAAGAATAGTCAACTTTTGAATAATATAAAAGAGCACAAGGTGACTAGTTATTAAGCAAAGGATTAAGTAAACAATTGATTATGTAAACAGCATGAAGAACAACATAAGACCAAAGTGATTTAGGGAGATTGGCTTGAAAAAATAAAACCATTGCCGCATTCAAAATGTGTTGATGTTTTGTCTCCACAACACCATTTTGTTGTGAGTTTGTACTTGTTCTTGGATAGGAGGGCCATCTTCATCGAGCGTGCCCATTGATGGTAGTTTGGACCTGTGAGTGGTGGTGATATGAGAATTAGTGCTGGATTCTCGTTGGCGTGTAGATAGTAGGGGCTGGTCGGAGTTAATTGTGCCTCAGCGGCGACAACAGTAGTGGGAGGAACTGTGGTTCCATTGATCGGAGGCTGAAGATGCTTTGATACGATGATAAGATGCGGACGCTTGAAGATAAAAAAATAACGAGAGAGATGTAAACTGTGTAAAATAACTGGAAAATTTGAATTCTCAAAAAAGAATATACAAAGGGTATAAATAAACCCCATAAGGCATGCAAGTCTTACACGTGTATGGCTAAGATGAAAAAAAAACTAACTTATCTAACAACTAACTTAAGTAACTAAATGAAAACAAGACTAACTAATCTGAAAAATATAAATACATTATTTATTTATTTTATTCTGTAATATAAAACTCTCCTCATTTATCTCATTTCATTCAATTTCATTATAAACACTATCTCAAATGATGAAATAATGTTATATTTTATTTCATTCTATTTATAAACCCCAATCAAACATAATCTTAAAGGTAGGAATAGAAATAGGAATTATAAAGTTACAAAGAAATAAGTAACATCGTCAACTCCTCTCACAATGTTGCGGATCATTTACTAATAAGCCCCCTTAACAGGTTGTCCAGGGCAAGAGATCACAAATATAGTCATGTCCATAACATTACTTAGGCACTAGGTATTGGCTAAAACCTTACCTGTGGTGATTGTTGGAGGTCCAAATAATGCTACAAACAAACAAGGTTAGGAGTTGGAAAATGAATTACTTCTCTAATTGTATAGACAAAAGGGTTAAATAAGATTTAAATATTGTTACTCAAATTTAATTTAAACTTTAACATTCGAACTATTTCAAAAATAATTTTAAAATATCCTAAATATTTAAAAACAACTCTAACTAAACATTTTTATCAATCTTTCTATAGAAATAATAGAGTTGAAATATTTTACTAATTATATGTTAACTCCTTGCCACATTTTTATTTTATGTGACAAAGGACCAAAACAATTGTAAATTGGAGGTCTTATTTTTCTCTCAAACGACAACTTTTTGGGTTTTGCCCAATCGTCGTCATCTAGCATTGTTCATAAGTTTGGCTTCATTGCCAACTAAATGAAAAACAACGCCAGATGACAACATTTAGGGAAAACCCTAAGTTGTCGTCTAGCTTGGACTTAATAATAAACCTGAACAACAATATTTTGGAAAAATCCAAACATTGTCATTTGTGTCTTCGTCTAGTTGAAACCATATGCCTCCCTCGTTTCATGTCTTCTTCTCAATTTCTGGTTCAAATTCCTAATTTGTCATCTCAAAATTCGTAGACTGTCCTTCTGGGTTTTCTCTTTTTCTTAATTGTTTCACCATCATTTCTTCTCTAATGATAGTATTATCTGTAACACATAGCACAGACCCTATTACGTACCCAGGATCAAGCATGAAAGGGTTAAAACGAAGAAAATGCGAAATACCTGATTTCGGGTCCATTCCAACTTTCGAAGCAATTTTTGCCATCCAAACGAGCTTCGATCTTCCCAAGTCAATTGAGGAAGTTGTTCACCGTTGTCTAGTCTAGGCCTTTCTACAGTTTCCTCAATTACGAGCTCTCTTAACGGATCAGAGAACTTTATGTTCGTGAACGATCTAAGTAACTGCAGGAGACCTTAACCTTTATATAGCTTTCATATCAGGCTTCCCCATCACAAGGCTGATATGGACCAAGTCCACACTGAAAGGGATCCATTTTCTTCCCAAACTTTGACCCATGCACTTAGATCATTTATTGGACCACTTTATTACCCTTATCCAGATCGAATTACGTAACTTAGCTGATAATTTATTGAAAACCAAAATTACAATTAATAACTGTCCATTTAAAAGGAGAAGGACAAAATTGCCCTTAACCTTGAGGGCAAAAATGTCCAACAATCTCCCCCTTGGACAATTATTAATTTCAGTTTTGTCAAGTTCAAAACAATTAAAAATAGGCTAAGTTACGCTACTTTATTGGTACCAATTTAAAAAACATTCAATCCAAAGGTAATGAAAGTCCATCATTTTGTCCTGCAAGGCTTTCGATACCAAAAAATATCAAACATATATGTCATATTTGACACAGTTCCAATATAATCACGAATATCTAATGCCTTACTAACATGAACGGGAAAATGGAGTGTGGCAAACTATGATGATACTTGTATGCTAAACTACAACAGAGAAATCCTGTATTCTCTCACCGGATGTTAAACAACATTAGAGAATTCCTTTATGGGATCAAAACCTTATATCCCTTTATGTTATACGAAACTTTAATGATATCCATGCAAACTTTATGTGTTTAATGACATAGATACAAGGTCAGTCTTTATATATGCCTTATGACCTTTAAAATGCTTGAGATTAACATAATTCTCAAGACTTTCATATGTATTATGACTATGTATAAAAACAGTTATTGTTGAGGATAAAAGAAAATGATCATTTCATTAACAAATAACCATAATGTCATAATACATCACAATACACAAAATAGTAAGGAGCAAATACAATGATGCCTAACTTGTAAGTGATAAGTCGACTTGTACCATGTGTAAGTCGACTTACACATGTTCGGTACCGATAAGTCGACTTGTTCATTGGATAAGTCGACTTGTTCAAGGTCGGTACTGTTTATTTGTGCCCTAAAGGCAATCCCCTTTAGCGCGTTTTAT
>JANIHY010000002.1:8672076-8682400 GCA_027479065.1 Erythroxylum brevipes
ATTGGGTGATAATTAGGGTGAACTTATCAAGTTTTGTTCGGATGACGTTAAAATAAGTTCGATTTGAGGTTTCTTTCGTGGTGAGGAATTCCTCCCTCGTGAAATGCGCGTCGAGATGTCACGTAGGAAGTCGGGCACGCGACTCATCGGGGAGGGGTTCCAACAGACTACGTGTTTGGCTGATTGTGGGTTGTATATTTGTGGTGAATTCTTCAATTTGAGTCTCACTACTTACTGGCATTTGAGCTGATTAGGTTGGTATTTGGACTTTGTATTTATTGTATTGTTGATTTCTGATCAATTGACATTGGAGTATGGGCAAAAACAAAGAAAAGATTTTATATTCAGTTTCGGAGAAAAAGATAGCAGCTCCTATGCGACGTTTAAGTTGCTAGCAATTTCATCCTGGATCTTGCACAAGTTTTACAGGCGCAGGGTCCTCTTCAGCAGTGCCTATTGACATCCTCGATGTCCAAGATCAAAATGATCCTATTGATGATGTTATTCGAGTGATCAAGTCCATAATGGAAGACTCATCTTCAGATTCCAAAGCACCTCCTCCAGCTCAGTTTGATCCACTGTCAGTACCTCCTCCGGCTCCAAGAAGGTGTACTAAGATGAAATGTCGCAAGTCTGTACGACCACCTCGATATCGTTCCTCAGCTAGACTGTCAGTAGACAAAGCGCTTTCTTTCACTTTTTATACTTCAGTCGCCGAGCAGAAATGGAATACACTATCAGATATTAGGGTTATGATGAATCGACCAATCAATTTGGATGAATTTCACAGTTATGGTCTGCATACTTTACTTTCAGAACATTCCTTGTTACAAGCCTCACTCCTTCCTCAACATTATGACTCCGTGTTGGTAAAAGAGCTTTATTCAAATTTGACAAGTGATATTCTAAATGTGGATGCTATCTCTTTTGTGGTTGTTTATGTGAGGGGCGGGTAGTTAATTTCAATGCTACTCGATCAAATGTGTTTTTGGGCTTTGATAATATGATTGGTGACTTATTATATAATGATGAGTGAGATGTCTCGACCGATCTGATTGCCACAGTTTTAAGTGGTGGCAAACTCACTACATGGCCATCCAGTTCTGTTCTTCGATCATCCATACTCAACCACAAATATTTTGTGTTGTTCAAGTTGATTGTAGCTAATTGGATGCCAAGTACCCATGTTGTGATAGTTTATCTAGCCCAGGCCAAGCTTCTTTATGCGATTGGAACGGGAGTCAGTTTCAATCTTGGGCGTCTCATTATCGACGCAATGCTAGCCATTGAGAGTAAGCCCCACTCTCTTTTATACTTTCCATGTTTAATTTCACAATTTCTATATTCCCATGAGGTACCTAGGCTTGAATCAAGCATTCTGGAGTACATCCCCTTGATGAATATTTCTCTATGAATTTTTTGGCAACCACGGGTGGTGGACTTGCCGTATGTTGCTTCAGATTCTTCGGATGCTCTGGGAACCTTCAATGTCAATCATCATGCCGCCTTATTTTCTGAGATTGAGAGGATTAAAGGTGTTTTTCAAGTCGCCACTAAAGCCCTTCGTAACTTGAAGCAACACGTTCTTTGGTTTCCGGATGCTTCTTAATTTTTGACCTTTTTTCATCTATTGTCTCGAAGGAGGAGAACAAACATAAGCTTATATTTCTTCTTTTTATCTTTTGTTGATTGGATTTGGCTTGTGTTGATTGGACTTGGCTTATGCTTATGTACTTGATTATTGCATTAAGAGGGAGCAACAAGAATTTTTATTCTATATGTCTAATTATCATTTCTATGTGTAGTTCTTGAGTTGAGATAAAAATGTCAAAAAGGGGGAGATTGTTAGGATATATTTTATATATATCTTATTTAGTTTTGTCATTTTAAATTGGACATATAAAATGAATGGAATTATTATATGGATTGATGATTGCATCTATAGTAGTAATTCAAAAGGTATGTGTTGCTACATATCCTTATCACTAAAGAAATCTATCTCAAATATGCATCCTATTTACGGTGGAACCTTTGAAGTCTATCTATATATGTGCATATCTCCTTGTTATGAATGAAGTCTATGTGATTACGTACTTTGAAAAAAACCTAGAAGGGATTTTTGCGGCAAACATCTGTAGTGGAGATAGTTGAAGTTGTGTTGGTCAGGTGCGAAGATTGTGGAGCTGCGCGATTTTCTTTTGGTGTTGAATATTTGTGTCCTTGAAAATTTCTAGAGATACTGTGCACTTAGTATTTTTTGTATGAGTTGAATATTGTTTCTCACATTGGGCTTGCAGTAAAGGAGTGCGTGATTTATGGGGTTGAGGTGAAGATCACATGTGTTTTGATAAAGTTAGCTGCGTATGGTGTTTTTCTTCATGAGCTAAATGTTGCATCTTATGTTTCATATACGTTAAAAGGAAAATAACGTATACTGTATTGATGTTGGATTTATGGTGGAGGCAGTGTGCAATCAGCTATGGCAAAAAGTTTTGGTTGGGTTATTTTGAGAAGACAAATTCATAGGGAAGTCTTCTTTTCTCAAGTATTTTTGTTATTTAATTTTCAGTTAATTAAATACTTTAGCTATTTTAATTATTATTGTTTTTTAGTAAAAGTAGTTAGACGAATCTTCAGACAAGATTAACACGAGTTGGTCATATTATCGAGTGTGAAAGTCTTTCACGAGTATTTAGATTGTGAGATAGTTACAAAAATTGAGTAGTACTATGTTAGATCAATCTTGTATAATTTTATTGAACTACTGTGAAAGTGATTAATCTGAGTGAGGGCCTCGCAGACGTATGCAGAGTGTATCGAACTGCATTATCAAATTTCAGTGTCTTTACTATTTTGCTTTTGCGTAATTTTATTCTGTTTGTGCAAAGTATAATTCGGAAAGTTTTGCGATTTAATTAACCACTTTAGTTTTTCATATATAAAATTGTGGATAAATTTGCAGTTGATCAAGATAAAATTATATTTTAATTAATTTAGTATTAAGTCAATTTATTAATATTTAGTTAGATTACTTCCAAATTACTAACCGACAGTCCCGTATGGACAAGTCAAAGTTTGATTATTAGGATATAAATGTGAGACTTTCCTTTGGGAAGGCCATTGGTGGCGACAAATAATTAATTTGTCTTCTCTTCCTGGCAAGAAAGAGTTTAACAACGTGTATCATGCGCAGGCTTACTTGGCATGCCACTTCTCTTGGTCGGCTGGGATGAAATATTGCGGACCTAGGTCATGAGCCATCTCAATTGCGTGCTACGTTTTTCACCAGTCGACACAGACATATCAGTGTATGTGTGTCACGCTCATGGTCATGGGAGTGGGCTATTTGTGTCCCATTAGCTGTCGCCTTCGTCATCATTTAGAAAGAAATATAAACCGAAGATTTTAACATCTTTCTATGATTGTGAACGTCTTTTGGATGTGAACGTCTATGACATTTTGGCCAACTAAAAGCTAGGACAATCTTTTTGCTTATGTAAAAGTAGAGTAAAGAGAAAAGAAAAAAGAACGAAAAAAGTGATAAGAAATTCAGGCTTGGAGATTACAAAATCGCCCATTGGATTTCTGTGGTAGGTATGACAATGGGATAATTTAGGCCCGAGTCAGTTTGACAAAATTTTTATCTAAAACAAGTAAAACGAAGTATCTTCTATGACAAAATGATATTTTGTGTTAAAAAACTGAGCCCAACATTCAATCAACAACTCGTCATTTTGAGTTAGAAAATCAGATCTGAGGTTTGGTTCAAGGCCCTTAGGTCAGGTTGGGGCCTTTTTGTCATACCTATTCTATGTATATTATAGTTTTTTAAAATTATTATAATCATCATAACTAACATCAATTTGCTAATAAATAATTCATAATTATTTGACGATATTTTGAATTGTATCCAATTTCTATTATTTTAAAGTCTACCAATATGTTAAGATATATTGAAATGAAATCAAAAATGAAGGAAATAATTGATTTTTGCAAAGAAGAATCACAAACTATAAAAACAAAATCCCAAATAACAATGATGAATTTGCAAAGTAAATAAAGCAAAAAAATTACCAAATAAGTTTGAAATATGTTGATTGATCTTTGGTGAGTGATTTTTCTATTGTCCTATGATAGTGCCAGTCGGAGTGCTGTCTTTATAAGAAAAATGAATGAAGATGAAAGCTCAGCTTTATGATTATGGTGCGTCGTACATATATACACAGAGGAGTGAGGTGAATCAGAGAGAGAAGGTTTACAACAGAAAATATAAACAGTTGTAACAGAAGAATATACTAGTACAGAATGTTAGAATACATAAATGATGAGACGTAGGTCGTTGTTACAGTGAACATAATATTTCCTTATTATGCCCCCTTAAGATGGAGGTGTAACAACTCCAATCTTGTCGGATAGGGAACGATGACGAGGTCCGCTAAGCGTCTTGGTAAGTAGGTTCGCGAGTTGCATGCTGGATGGTATACGAGAAACAAGAAGTGTACCAGAAGCAACAAGTTCTCGTACAAAGTGGTTGTCAATGAAAAGATGTTTCATACGAGAATGAAAGACAGGGTTTCGGCACAGATAGGTAGCGTCAATGTTATCGGAGAGAATGTGAGGAGCAATTGAGGTGGTGAAGACAAGTTTCTTGATTATTTGCTAAAGCCATAGAATTTCAGTAGCAGTGGAGGTGACAATGCGATATTCAGCTTCAGTTGAGGACTTTGCTACAGAACATTGCTTTTGAGAGGCCTAGGAGATTGGATTAGACCCAAGGTAAGCAACAAAAACATTGGTGGATAGACAATTAGTGGAATCACCCGCCCATTCTGCAACACAAAAGGCCGTGAGGGTAAGAGAAGAAATTGGTCTGAGCATAATGCCATGTTGAATTGTAGACTTTAGGTAACGTAGGATTCGCTTGAGAGCCTAAAAATGATCATGCGCGGGAGATTGCATATGTTGAGTCAAGAGATTAACAGAGAAGGTGATGTCTGTCCGTGTGGCAGCAAGATATTGGAAACTGTCAATCATGCTCCGATAGATTGGCCCATCAACTGGGGAAGAAGGAGAGACAAAGGTTGCAGACAGAGACATGGGAGTAAATGTAGGCTTGGCACCATTCTTAGAGAATCTGTCCAAAAGATTGCGAATGTAACCACGTTGTGAGAGAAAAAGGCCTTTGTGGCTCGAAATAAGCTCCAATCCCAGAAAATATTGAGGGGTGCCAAGGTCCTTAAGAGAAAACGCTTTAGATAAGGTTCCGTAAACTTGTCAAGAAATAGGGGACAGTTATCAGTTAATAGGAAATCATCAACATAAAATAAAAAATAGGCTAGAGTCCCACCATGATGATAGATAAATAAAGAAGGATCCAAAAGTGCGTTGATGAAACCAAAAAAGAGGAGAGAAGTGCAAAGAGAGTGGTACCATGCAAAAAACCAGTAAGTTGACGTATATACACCTCCTCAGGTAGTGAGCCGTGAAGAAAGGCATTTTTTACGTCCATTTGCCGTAGATTCCAGCCAAGAGAGAGCAATGGTGAGGACCAATTTGATGGTCTGAGGTTTGATCGCGGGGCTATAGGTCTCACGGTAGTCAATGTCGGGACGTTGATGGAAGCCTTTGATCACAAGACGTGCTTTGTAGCAGGCAATATATCCATCAAGATGACGATTGATGCGAAAAACCCATTTGTTGCCAATGACGTTAAAGTGAGATTGGGGAGGAACAAGGTCCCAAGTTTCATTAGAGAGAAGAGCGATAAGCTCTGCAGCCATGGCTTACTTCCAGTGGGGTATCTTCGAAGCTTGTGAGGTAGAGGTTGTTGCAATATCACTAGGTAATGGATACCTTTTAGCAAAGAAGGCAGTCTTCGGCTTGAAAATGCCAGCCTTGGCTCTAGTGATCATTGAGTGAGTGTCAAGAAGATTGGGTGGCCGATGCTCCGGTTGAGTGGTTGCCAAAGTTGATGGAGAAGCCTGAGAACAAGGAGACACTATTATGGATAAGGGGACGGAAGGATGAGAGGAGGTTGATGGTGATGAATAGTGGTAGTGAGTCGGGGTGGGCTAACTAGGAACAGTATCAGTAGAAGAAACAATTAACGAAGGGATGATGATGTGAGGGGATGAGGAGAAAGTGGGAGAGGGTGCATTTGAAGTGGGAGAATGCGTAGTTGAAGTGAGTGCGGAGTTGAAAAATAGATTAGTGGTTTCGACAAAGGTAATGTGTCTAGAGGAGAACAGCCTATGACATTGGAGATCATAACACAAATATGCACTCTGTGAGGGAGAGTATCCTAAGAAGGCACAAGATGAGGATCGAGAAGCAAGTTTGTGTGGGGAATAAGATTTAAGCCATGGAAAACACAGACAGCCATAGGTGCGTAGTTTGTGGTAGTTGGGAGATTGATGATATAAAACAGTGAAAGGTGGGGAATAATGTAGGGTCGGAGTAGGCATTTGATTAATCAAATAGGCTGCAGTTAGAAGAACAAAGGACCAAAACGTAAGGGAATATGGGCATGGCGGAGAAGGCATCGGGCTATCTCAACAAGGTGATGGTGTTTACGTTCAACAATTCCATTACGTTCAGGTGTGTGTGGAGGCATAGTGAAGTGAGAAATTCCATAGGCAGACAAGAATAGTCGCAGTTTGATAAATTCGCCATCGTTATCAGTAAAGAGAGTTGTGATAGTTGAGTTAAATTGTTTTTCAACCAAGGCTTTAAACTTAGGAAAAACAGTGGAAATATCATATTTATGTTTAAAGGGATAAAGCCAAACATATAGAGAGAAATGATCAACAAATATCACATAGAATTTGAAATTATCAATAGATGGAAAGGGTGTAAGGCCCCATACATCAACATATATAAGTTGTAATGGACGTTCACTAGTAAGACTGGAGCAACTTATGACTTTTGTTTTGAAGACAAGTAGTGCATGAGAAGGAAGAGGTGTTGGAAGATGACAGGTGATGAGCAGAGAGAACTATATGAAGAGTGCGAGAGGCAGGATGCCCTAGACATTGGTGCTAGCACGCAGGGGAGGGTGGAGAGATAACAGCAAGAGCATATGGTGGGGGTGCATAGAGCTTGTAAACATGGTTGTCATTGGGTCCCTGAAGCAATGTCTTCCCTGTTCTCAGAGCTTTCACCTTGAAACAAGTGGGAAAAAATTCAACAGAAACATTATTGTGGTGACAAAGTTGAGAAATAGACAGTAAATTATGATTAATTTGTGGAATATAAAGAACCTTTGGCATGGTGAGTGAAGTGTGAGGGACGTGTAAAGTAGTAGTACCAGTGTGAGATATTAGGAGGGTATTATCATTGGCAACATGGAGATGATCCGAACCTGGGTATGCAGTGGCAAGTGATAAATTGGAAAAATCATTTGTGATGTGATGAGAAACCCCGAAATCCAAAAACCAGTGCTCTTGCGGAGGTTGCATATTGACAACATGAGCAGATGGCTTTATATTGAATGGAGGAGAATGTTGTGTGACATTGGGGTTGTTGTCTATTTTAAAACAAAACTTGGCAATGTGGCCACATTTTCAACACCACTGACAGACATCTTGGCATCTAGGAGTGGATTGATGTTGCGATTTGTTTGATTTGGGTTGGGTCCTATCAGCAGAGACATTCAATCTGGCCTTTCCAAGTGAGGATTATTTATGAACATAGTGAGCAGAGAGGACGGTAATGGTAGGTTTGTCTTCTTTCTGCAACTGAAGTTTATGGTTGAGAAGTTGTTCATATATTTGGTCATAGGTGAGGGGTGAGGGATGTGCTCGCAAGACAATGGCAATATCTTTAAAGTTTAGTTCGAGGCCAGATAAACAGTAGAGAACAAGATCGACATTGTCGAGAGGATAGCCAATCAGAGAAAGTTCATCAACAAGAACCTTGATCGATCGAAGGTACTTCGAAACAGAGGCAGTGCCTTTAGACATAGAGGAGAGTTTCTCCTTCAGATGGAGTACATGAGATCGAGTACGATTGGCAAAAACAGTGCGAAGCTGGGTCCAAGCTTTACAGGAGGACGTGGCTTGCAAGATGATAGACCGAGCATCAATATCGCAAGAGCCTAATAAAACCAACAAGAGGAGCTGATCTTGTCAGAACCAATGAATGTAAGTGGGGTTCTCGATTTCTTTCCCATCAATGACACAGGTAGGAAAAGGTGGTGGAAGGGAACCAATGATATATCCTTGAAGGTCATAACTAATGAGGAGAGATTCCATCTGTTTGGCCAAGGCTACGTAGTTATTGGGGTTGAGTTTAATGGGAACGAGAGAGGTGACATTGATGGAAACTAGTTCACCAGATGTGTTGTTGGAAGGAACAGTCTGAGTGGGAATAGTGTCTATGGAGGTTGAGGCTGAAGAAGCCATTTCGACAGAGGGTGAGGATCGAAGAGAGAAGTGCTGGTTGGAGCCTTTAATGCTTTAATACCATATAAGAAAAATGAATGAAGATGAAAGGTCAGCTTTATTATTCTAGTGCGTCGTACATATATACACAGAGGAGTGAGGTGAATTAGAGAGAGAGAGAAGGTTTACAATAGAAAATATAAATAGTTATAACTGTAACATCCCGTTACCGATATGATGAGATATTAGTAAATTGGGACGGGTTAGGATTGCATACTGCATTTTATTAATTGGGCATTCATTGACCTCTAATTATAGAGAAATGAGTTAACTGCACATGCATTTATAGGTACATGCATTCATGACATTTTTCGGGATTTAATCGTGAGCATGATTGGTGAATTTGAGTTAATTATGTTTGACTTTGATTAATTGAAATTATGGAATAATTGGGTTTGTATAGTTGAATTGGAGTGAGAATTGAATTTTAGGGATTTGAAAATTGAAATTGGAGTATAGGATCTTGTGTTTTATATTTTTGAGGATTTATAGGAATTTTTCTAGAATTTTTAGAGTTATGTGTCCGGACCGAAAAAATGACTTAGAGACTGATGAATTAGATCCGGTTTCGAAATCGATGGGGAAATGGTATGGAAAAATTAGATTTGTGCTGTTAGGAATAATTATGATGAGCCATTGAAATTTAGAGACTGAAATTAAAAGAATTTGGGGACTATGATCTATAAGTTTAAATTAACCCTTTATAAGCCTTAGGTTTTAAATTCTTGGCATTTAACCTTCTTCCTCCAACCTAGGGCACGCTGTTCTTCTTCCTCTTCCTCGAAGATTTTCGTTCCCCTTCATGATTTTTGTGAGTTGCCTTCTTCCCCCTTGTGTAAGATCTAACTTGATCCTTGAGAGAATGAAGATGGGTGAGTGTTTAAGGGTTCTTCGTGGGTGTTAGGCGTTGGAGGAGGATTTCCAGAGATTTGGGATTTTGAGTTTCGATCGGTAAGTTAATGGCTTTAATGTTGTATTTATTGTTGTTAGATGCATTTATGGTGTTTAATGTGAAAGATAGGGTAGTTTAGAGTGAGTTAATGCTGGTTTTAGAGTGAGAAATGGAGGAAAAATCGATCGGAGAAGACGAAGTCGCCCGCACGTCGCGACGTTTGCAAGTGGCCTCGCCGCGACGAGCAGGGAGAGACGTGGCGGCGAGCATGTGGATCTTCTCCATGACGAGTTCCTCCCCCTATGTCGCGGCGCGTCTCATAGAAGGTGTTCGCCGTAGCGAGCGTCCTTCCAGGCCGCGGTGAGCGAACCTTGTACGTCGCGACGAGAACCCTTCATCGCGGCGAGCTTCGAATTTTCTGATGATAGGCGCTTTAGTTTTTGGGGCATAATTTATGGTATAGACCTCCAATTGAGGTGATTCTTGATTCGTTATGAACTAGAGAATGAGAACTACAATTGAGGTAAAGAATGAGAGTTAGAATTTAATTTAGTATGGTCTCAATCATAGAAAGAAAGTCAATTATAGTTTCCTAGTCCAACCTAAGGATTGTATTATGACAATTGGAGTTTCAATTGGGGACTTATGAAATCAATGGTATGTTTAGAGTCTACAATGGATGATATTGACCTAGTAAATAGTGAATTCGGGTTTTGAAGCCTTCTTTGAGATTAAGGGTAATGTCAAGTGTGATAGAGTTTATAGTATCAGAAATTGGTTATGAGGCAAAAGATAGTTAAATCGGAGTTTTAGCGCCGGAAAATCATGAACATGCATAGTACATCTTTTAATTAAGACATATGCATCATTGAATTGTTTTGACTGAGCATCTAGTAATGGGAATTTATTTAACTGTTATAGAGGCACCGTTGGATCGTCATTCCACGGATATTGTTGGGACTTCCAGGCAGTAGCTCGGAAGTTACAGGTG
>JANIHY010000002.1:8682500-8700523 GCA_027479065.1 Erythroxylum brevipes
AATTCATATTCGTCGCGACGTTGCTTCCCCTCTCGCACGTCGCGGCGTGTTCATACGCACGTCGCGACGTGCGGGTCAGAGCTCGACTCCGGAACCCAGATTTTTAGCAAAACTCAACTTCGATTCTTTCCCTTAACCAAATCTAACACATCTAAACGATAGATCAAGTCCTTTATAACAGTTCTAAACCATTCTAAACTTTCAATCCATCTTAAAATCATCAACCCAACGATTTCACCATATTTTTCGCCCAAAACCCTAAATCGTCGATTCTGCTAAATATTCAACATATCTAGGTTTAAATCTAACCATAATAAGTTTGAAGGAAGCTAAACTTACCAGAGATCGCTTCTAATCAGTTGGAAAATCCAAATATCGCGAAACTTCTTCCTCTTCTCTTCCTCTCCACCGTCGGCGATTTCCTTCCTTTTCTCCTTTCTTTCTATTCTTTTCTTTCTCTTTTCTTTTCCTTCTTTTAACCTAAGGCATGGGTCAATGACCATAAGACCCTCTTAAATAAGCCCAAATCCATTCAAACTTACTTGAACTTCTCAAAAAGCCCTTACATAACTTAATTCTCTAATTTTCATTTAACCACAATTAAACCGTCATTATCCAATGATACTCCCAAATAAATCAAACTAAGGTAGAAACTCACAATAATTACAATTCATGCTGAATAATATCATAAAAAAAATTCAGGGTCTAACAAGGTAACACCCAGTGTCCAAGATCAATCTGTACGTCCCAATGTCCTCTATTCATGCCTTCATTCTATTCACCATATACAAGAACTTTTCAGTTCCTTTTATGGTCTGAATTGAAAGGAATCCCCGTTTAACATGTGACACATGAGTAGTTACACCAAAATCTAACCACCAGGTATTTTTAGGCAGGTCAATAAGATTTGATTCAAAACATACTGAGATATAGTATGTCCTTTTCTTTTCAAACCAAGCATTTCTTTTCGGACAATCTTTCTGAAAGTGACCAGGCTTCTTATAGAAGAGGCATCCCATATCTTTCTTGATTCGACCCTCATTAATTTTGTTGAGAGCTTTGTCCTTATTTTTGCCCTTCTGTCGTCGTTTATTCTTACTGCCACTAGCATCTTGATGAAACATGAAATGAACGGAGTGATCCTTTATTTTCTTCAATCTCCCTTCTTCCTGAACCAACATGGCCTTAATTTCTTGAAGGTTCCATTTTTCTTTAATAGTGTTATAATTCACTTGGAACTGGCCAAATTCTAGAGGAAGTGAGTTGATTATAATCTGTACTAGAAAGGACTCACTCACATCCATTCCCATAGATTTCAACTTTGCAGCTAGGATTGACATATGAGTTATATGATCATGAATGGGCTGTGACCATTCAAACTTCTTGGTCGTTAGCTCACTCATTAAAGTCCCTACTATAGACTTGTCAGCTATATTTGATTGGGAGTATTCCTTAAACTTCAACATAAACTCCTTTGCATTGTCCGTTTTAGGCATTGATGACTTTACATTTTCTACGATCGTCATTCGCATCAAATTCAAGCTCAGCCTATTAGACTGTTCCTAAGCCTCATAATAAGACCTGTCAGCTTCAAAACTAGTCTCAGTTATGGTTGCAGGCCTTACGTCTAAAACTATGGCTAAATCCAAATCCATTACACCCAGTTGGAACTGGATTTGTTCGGACCAATCCCCATAGTTCAGACCATTGACCTTAATCAAGCCATTGCCTAAGGCGAACAAACTAGTAGATGCTGCACATATAATATATAGTTCACATTAATGCTTTAAGTAAACCTAAATGGATTCAAACTAACTAATAAACTTTGATTATGCATTTAAATTCTCCTTTTTGGTGACATTTAAATATATAGAAGTAACCTATTATGATGCATATATAATACTATAATAGACAATCAAGCATATTTTAATCAACATATATGTTATCTTTGGATATACAATTATATCACCAAATATGTTGATAAAGTCCCTTTTATGTCATTAATTATAAGCAATGGTCCACCTTTGGGTGGCTTCCTAGCATTATAATTAATAATTTTAATTGTTCAATTCAACCTTTATGTCATTTTAGCATCATATCATATTGAACAATTGGAAAAAAATCACAATTAAATGATTAAAATTTTTTCAAGCTAGGTCACTTTGGTGACTAACAAGCTTTCCATACAATAAACATTTAATTGGACAAATATCATACATGACAAAATTTAATATAACTAGTTTGGTCACTTTGGTGACAAACAAACTATTATAAATGTCCATAATGTCATGTATTATATTCATTATATGCTAGGAAAAATTTAATTCCAACTATTACATAATATAAAATTTTCAAAGTACCAAAGAAATATATAATATAGCACAAATTTTCAAAATTATATTATGTATAAATTAATTATGAATTAAATAGTCCATTTTAATTAGGCTACAAACATTTATTAACTTCAAATTACCCTCAATGGCCCAAAACATAAACAAAAATCAGCCCAGAAACTGAATTTGGGCCTAGAAGCCCGTTTGGCGCGTGCAGCGCACGTGCCAGCATCTGCAAGGATGGGGCTACGTCTGGGCACGATCATCTTCCTTCGGCATTTCTGGTTTCTTTCTTCTTCTTCTTCTTCTTCTTCTTTTTTTAAAATATCGAAAACCATTTGTGTCTTACCCAAAGCCATCTCTTACCAACATGAGAGTAAGATACAGAGGATCGACGTCTGGGGTTTTTTATTTCTTTGTTATGGTTGATTCTCTCTCTACTGTGTCTAACTCTCACTCTAACTCTCACATATAAACATGTCTTTTACATGCTGTGAAATAGAAAATGTAAATATTTTAGGCCAAAATCATCTAGACGGGAAGTGAAGACCAAAATCAAATGGTTGTTCAATTTCTGTTCCTAACCGAAAACAATCCCTAGCCTTACCTTTCGGTTGTGTAATTTGGGGTTCTCTTTACCGTGTACTTTACTTACGCTAACCCATACAAATTACATATGATCATCGAAATAAAGAAAGCAATTTACGGGATACAACATTATCACCACAAATACACAAATACAGAGCAGACAACACAACCATGGTGTACGGCAAAAATCAATAAGGCAAACCATGCATATCATCACCGAAATAATCATTGCATGTCTGTATCCATGTACGACAATTCCATGAAAATATATCATTATGTAAAACTCCGTTCATACAAAAAAACATGAACACAGTTGTAAAATCATACAATAAATTATGCATCATTATCGACATAAATAACATAAGTAAACATAGTGTATGACAGACAACAATAATGCAATACCCATGGCTCTGATACCATTGTAAATCACTTTATCGGATCAAATTATTGTTTGTGTACCCGTATCTATGAATGCTTGTTGTAATATGGATTTGCTTGAACGTATTTATTTCCTCTCTACTTCTTCGTTTATTGAATTCTTCAATGGTTCAGAAAAATTATGATTCCATAAGTTTTTTCAACTTATATAGCATCACCAACAGACGTGTCCTTTGGTAATTGGAAGAGAGAGGAAAATGGTCTTTGACCCATTTGAGATCCAATCTATAATACCCAGTAATTATTATCTTGGGTGCGTTTATTGAACTTAAATCTATAAGTGACATGGGATATAAAATAGTCTAACAGAAGACGCCACTACTTGTGCAACTAGGTCGTCGTACCTGGACAAATTTATCAACGAGATACTTGTTTCTCCATGTCATTATGACAGACTGAAAGCGTAACGAATCGACATTTACAAGCTTGTTCGATCTATGCTTTATCAGTAAGGCTACAACTTGTGCAACTGGGTCGTCGTACTAGAATGTGGCCAAAGTTATCAACGAGATATTTCTATCCAAGAGATTAATAGACAACAAATAGATATTTACAAGCTTATCCGATCTGTGATTTATCAACTGTTTCTTTTATTGCTATGTAGTTTTGCGTAATAAATTCCATTTTTATTAACATATTCCATTGTCTCCATTTTTTATTGACTAACTAATACGTTATTCTTTCTTTTTAGGACATATATAAAATTGTGGATAAATTTCCAGTTTATCAAAATTGGTCTATATGACATTATATTTTAATTAATTTAGTATTAAGTCTATTTATTATTATTTAATTAGATTATGTCCAAATTACTAACCGACAGTCTTGTATAGACAAATCAAAGTTTGATTATTAGGATATACATCTGAGACTTTCCTTTGGAAAGGTCATTGGTGATGACAAGTAATTAATTTGTCTTCTCTTCCTGGCTAGTTTACCAATGTTCATCACACTACAAGAAATATGTAGTTTACAGATGGAAAAAACTGATGGTAAATCAGAATAAAACGACGGACAACGATGTTGTTAATACGGTCGTAGGTAAATTTAATGACGGACATGTTACGTATCCTCCTGTCGGTAAAGTACACCGACAAACAGGCTTAACCGTTGATAAAATTCCTGTCAGTACATTTGCCGATAGAAAAAGAAGAACGGTCGCTAAACCGTAGTTCAGATAATCGCAAAAGTTTCAATATTATCGACGGAAGAAAAAGAACAGTCGGTAAATATCATATAGTTTAACAACGGTTTAAGGTGTTTTGTCGGTAAATATAGTGTTATTTTGTGATGGTCTTTTATATTCTATCAGTAATTAAAAGTAAGAAATTTTTTAGAAAAATAACCCGACATTAAATTTTATTTCATGATCTTATGATAAATGCATAATTTCAATAGTTATAAATTATCTGTGCATAACAAGTTTATTTGTTTATATATTAAATTTGTTCAAACAAAAAGTTGATTGATGATATAAAGTTAAAATTATCTTAATTGATAATAAAAACATTACAATGTACATAACAAGTCTTTGTAATTCAAAGCAAATGACAATAATAATCCTAATTTCTTGCTAACAGCCGGTACTCTGAGGTGCTACCTCTCACCTTTAACTCATCCATCTCTTATCTCAGCTGAGCTATAATGCCTATCAATGTGTCCACTGTTGTTTGAAGCCGATTGACTTTAATCGATTTGCGATCATCTACCAGATGCTACTGCACTAAATGTTGAGGATTGTGAAAACATGTGTTAGCAAATGAACCTAGCCTGAAAATCCTTCCACGATGGTCCCTACCACCCACAATATCAAATATGTTTGATTCTTATCAACAGGTGTTTCCTGCTGAGACTACCATTAAATGGTTTTTTGTATTTGGTCCTATTAAGAAGCAATGTTTATATTAGTAAGTGATAATTATTAAAAGATAATAATAAAGCATTAATTTCACATACATTTAGTTCTCTACATTGATTGTTGACAAATGTTATACTGTCATGTTTCTTCGTGTGAGTGTGCAAAAAAACACATAAGTAGGTGTAGGCCTCATGCCCATAGACTTCTCCTACTTATTTAACCTAAAATGTTAGATGTCAACTACAATTTAGAAAAATTTCGGCAGAGTTTCCTCTATTTTATGATATTTTTCCCTTGTGAACAAATAAAATAACTCAACGCAGCCGTATATAGCACTAGATATTTATACCATTATCATTATCCATAATACATATATTTTCATTTTAACATTCACTTATCAATTTAAATTGAAAAACAGCAAAGTAAAACATTTACATATAAGTGCCAAGTTTAGATACTTACAAGTCTTTGTGCATACTCGTGGTGGGTAATTGATCCTCCCGTATGTACGAAAAAACTCTCTCTCCCGGGCCTCCGCCTCTGTTAGTAGAGTTACGCCCTGAGATGGACATTGCCTTAGGGCTTGTAAAATACTCCTACCAACGACTCCATATTTGCTTCAAAATATAAGGGGGTCGTACACCAGCCTTGTGTATCGTACCAATAAAGTTGCGATAACATGTACGAGCTTGCCTTTTCCATACTTTATGTATGATCGTGTCGAAATCAAAATCCCAGAAAAATTGTTTTTGAAAAAAAAGGAAACAATTTGAACTACTATAATGTAATAATATTTATCTAATTAATGTATACAAATTAATATAAGAAGAAAAAAAATTATTGTATCTCAAACTCCTGAAAGTTTTATGGCCTGAGAGACATTCTTCCAGAGATAACCTTCAGGATCAATTCTCTCCTTAAATATAGATGTCATTCAGGATCAATTCTCTCCTTAAATATAGATGTCATATTTCTAGAACACGGTCCAGACGGAATCATCCTAATATAAGAAGTAATTTTATACCATGAAAAAATCAATAAACCTATAACTTAATTAAAAACATAAAGTGTTTAATGTGATTTCACTTGCATATTATTGACAATTGTTATGTACTTTCTTCCATCAGATCCCTTAACTCCAAGTTGCGGTCGTCTTTTCCATCCGATAAAGGGATAGTGGATGATGTATAAGTTGGGGATGGTGAAGCATGATGAGCAGCAGGTGATGCCTCATTTGTAACTGTAGGCCTTAAAGGAGGAGGAAGTAATGCAGTGCCAGCTGCAGACTGCGACAGTCCACCTTTACAATAAGTACCTCCAAACATGCATCTGAACCTAGACCGCATAGCCTCACACTGTCTCTTTGGTCCTATATTTCTACCTGAAATTCAATGTTTATTGAATTTTCTACAAATATAAGAATTTGAATTCAATATTTTACACAATATATGGAAAAAGGAAATAAGGTGATTTATTGAATATCATATTGAAGTATAAAAGATGAAATAAAAGGTTAACAATTGTTAAAATCGTAGAATAAGAACAATAACAACCCACACTCAATAGGACACAAGTTGACCTCTAATTAGTATGGACGTTGTTTGAAAAATTCTTACAGATAAAACGATAAATCAACTTTAAAGCTGAGTCTAGTGTATTGTATCGATAAATCACAATGATATTATTATTTTCTTGGATTCCATGTGACATGATAGACTGCAAAGGTAAATGAGTTTCCAATATCTGGATTCCTTAGAAGGGTCCTGGCATGTTCAAATGCACTAATTGAAATAGTGATACTTCTTCTCTCAGGTGTAGGCTTTTTAACACCTCTAGCAACAGTGTTTCCACTATAGCTAAATTTGTAAAGAATACAGTGAATGAGTCACTAAATTTAGTATGGAAGACTAACTCTCTGGATGAACTACTAGCGGGATCAAGTTTACCTAAAACATAATCAGTATAGAACTTAGATAATGTCATATTAGAAAACCGTTAAATGAACCAGAACTGGTTATGAATGCATACGTGAATGTCTAGACGAGGTTTATGGAATTGGCGAATTTTCCAAAAGAATCGGTCTCGCTAATCCTTTATAGACCTTTGTGACATCGCTCTCGCCTCTATCAGCATACATGTCATCTTGAGATTCAGGGAAGCTTAAAACAACATATAGTATAGACCATCAAATGTGAATATATATAATAGCTTCATCAAAAAAAATGAGATGTACATAATAAGGAAAGTGACGTTGTCCAGATCATACTAAACATCTTGAAGTAGAAGATCAGCCATAGAAGGTAAACGAGTGTTAATGTATGAAGTGGAAATTTTCTCTACATTGTTTATTCGTTGAGTTAGGAAAATTTTGCCACATTCTTCCTAACATAATGAATTACTAGCATCCGGAACCAATCGACATTCCTTGATTAAGATTTTGAATTAAATACTTTACATAATATACTAAAAAGGAAATCATTGATTTGAAAAATAAAATATTCTATTACAAACACAAATTAATCGCTATTATAACTTAAATGTAAATTATAATCATTAAGAATCAAACTCCGGCTCCTCTTCAAATCTCTGACCCTCGTCATCCTCTCCAGATGAAATTTTAACATATTAGTTAGATGGATCATTCAAAGGTTCATTATCGTTATATGTGACAAATGCATTTATAAATTAACATCTTCCTGAAATGCTTCACTTTCAATTTTCTGCTCTCCTTTTTCATGTGATTCAAAAATACATCTAGGTTTAACTTTGTAAACTGTCAACCAATCTATCTTACCTCGTCGTAAGCTTGGAAAAGGGACATAACACACCTGTTTCACTTGCATTGCCAACACGAAAGTTTCAAATTGTTTCAATCTTCTTCGGTAGTTGATTTTAACTAGATTGTATTGGCTATATACTTTTGTTCCAATATTTAGAGTCGAGTCATACCAGTCATATTTAAATATCACACATCGATTTATTAGCAATGCAGGGTACTCTATTTCAATAATTTTACCATAGTAATCCATCAATTCTCCCTGTATGAAAACTTCACTATTTATTGTTATCATACTATGACCATGATATTCTGTATGATATTTGTATCCATTAAGAAAATACACTGGATACAATTTAACAGTTTGCAGAGGCCCCTTTGCAAGATCACAAATGAACTTATTCTCTATTGGGTTTTCTAAGGCTTGCATAAAAGAAATTGTCATATCAAAGAGTATAATGTCATTTCAACACTTAAATATAGTATTGAAACTATAAGAATATTTGTAAGTGAAAACTTACATATCTCTGGAACCATCGAGGAAAGTGTCTTTCAACTTCTTTATTTATATCATCCTGTGTGTTGTCTAGCATTATCTCACTTAACAATTCCTTGTATAATCTGAATACATTATTATGTATTTCAGTTATGAACAACACAAAATTTGAAAATCGAAATAATCATGTTCAACTTATTGCACGAAAGGTTGAACCTCTTGATAGTTCACTAAAATGTAACCATGGGCAGCCTCAATTTCTTCCTCTGTTAACATTCTTCTTGTTGAACATCCATATATTTGTCCAGGATATGTGAAAATGAACAAGTTACCATCTGCATCACTTGTTCCTCTCCCATCGTCATTACGAGGAACTTTTCTTTATCTTGTGTGAACATGCAACTCAAAATAATGTCCACAAAATATACTAGCTTCCTCTACTAAATAAGCATTACATATCGAACCTTCAAATCTGACCTTGTTTTTGACATTTTCTTTCAAGTGATGCAAATACCTATATTAGAGAATACGATTATTACAATTTTGTAGTTAAAACATGTTAATATGGTTATTGCAATAATTTTTGTTGAGTTGTCTCTCAAATGGATACATCCATCGATATTGAGCTGGACTGGCTAGTTTTGCCTCGTGTGCTAAATGCACAGGTAGATGCTCCATATAGTCAAAGAAGTTTAGAGAAAAAATCCCTTCTAACTTGCTATTTCCATTTCAGTCAACTTAATTTCAGATGATGTTAAACTTTTGAAAAACAAACTTAATTGTATTATTACTTCCCAAACCTTAAAAGGGTAGCAACTCCTGAAATGCAATTGGAATTAGCCTTTGTATAAAGACAGGACAATAATGACTTTTTATCGCAAATAATTTATACTTCCTCATGTCCACACACCTTGCCAAGTTTGAAAAAAAAAACCATTAGGAAACTTTAGACTTTTCAACCATTCACACAAAATCTCTTTTTGTTTTTTGTCTAAAGTGTAACATGCTTTCAGATATTTACCAGTGCAAAGATCTTTATGTAACTCATTCCTTCTATAAAAAAGTTACAAATCAGCTCGTTATTTTGCATTATCTTTTATTCTCCCTTCAATGTTTATTATGGTATTGAATAAGTTGTCAAAAATATTTTTCTCAATATGCATCACATCTAGATTATGACGTATCAAATTAGTTTTTCAATATGGAAAATCCCAAAAGATGCTTCGTTTTCTCCAACTAAAGTTTTAACTAATGCTTGTATTTACTTCATCAACTTCAAATTCTGTTACATTTAGCAAGCTTAATTTGTCAACCTCTTGCAAAATATCTTCACCAGCTTTGAAAGGAGGAGGAGGTGTTTTCATCATCCTACTCTTAATGAAATTTTGGTTATTGCATCTAAATGGATGATCTGGAGGAGGAAATTTCTTGTGATTATCAAACTAACATGTTTTGCCTCCATTTGGACAATAAAACGCATCAGAATCATTCCCATAATAAGGACAAGCCAATTTTTTAGTTGTGCTCCATCTAGATAACATGGCATATGCCAAAAAATTACTAATGGTCCACTTCAAAGCCGCTCTCAACACAAAATTCTATTTGAGAGAGACACCATATATTTAAACATCATATTCCCAAAGATGTTGCAATTCAGATATCAAAGGTTGTAAGAATACATCAATTTTATGCTTCAGATTAATCACTATCAAGAACATATATACCTCTTTCATACACATCCATAGAGGCAAATTATAAGGAGTAATTATGATTGGCCATAATGAATATTGCTGGTCGGATTAACCAAAAGGTTAGAATCCATCTGTCAACAATCCCGACCTAACATTTCGACATTCAGCTGCAAACTCAAGATGGGCGTCATCGAAATATTTCCATGTCAGTGCATTTGATGGATGACTCATTTTTTATCTTCCTATTCATGTTCATCATGCCATCTCATGTGAGATGCAATAACATTAGAAGCATATAGTCTTTAAAGTCTCGGAATTAGCGTGAAATAATACATCTGCTTCTAAGGCACTAATTTATGTTTCATAGAATGCTTTCTAGGCTTGAACCTAGATTGACCACAAAATTTGCACTCATGTAATTCCACATCATCTCTCCAATACAACATACAACCCAATTTGCAACAATCAATCTTTTCATCAGGCAAACCAAGACCCCTAATAAGTTTCTTCATATTATAAAAACTATAAACCATTGTATGATCAAGAGGCAATGATTCATTATATCATTCAAGAATTTTATCAAAACTATGATCCGAAATATGCATTTCAAATTTTATGTTCAATATTCAAGCAATTAAAGACAATTGGGTCATGGTCTCACAATTTGGCCATAATTCTTGTTCAGTTGGCTATAGTAAGTCAAAAAACTGTTTTGCATATAGATTAGGTTCTTCTTTAAGATTTTCCCTATTTTCCTCAAAGGTATAACAAGCTGCATCATAAACCATTTGCATGTACGAATTTTAAGTTCCATCCACATAATTTGTTATAAATCCAATCCCCCTTCAAACTCATTTAAGTTGACAAACAATTGTGCTTGATTACCCCTTGAGGTACTAGAAATCAACCGTTCCCCATGTCGTGTCTACTCAAAATAATTGGGGACAAACCCTTTTCTTAGCAAATGCCCATTAACTTCATCAATAAGAAGGAAACATTTGTGTTTGCACTTTTTACATGGACATCTGATATTTGGCCCATCCATATATACAGATTGAGAACATGCATAATGAATAAAGGCTTCAACTCCCTCAACAAATTCAGGATTAATGAAATCATCAGGTGTTAATCGTCCATAAATCCAAAATCTATCTCGAAAACTCATTTCTAAAAACTGTTAATTTAAAACAATGAATCTATAGTTAGTATCATTAATGTTAGCTAAAGATTACAAAACATCTAATATAAGACTTGTGAATCAACAAAACAATTTCTCATTCTGACTCTTAGGATCCTGGTATTTTTTACTAAAAAGCCTCACGGGAGCTCCATCACAGGTTATGGGTTAAGGTTTATGGGTAGAGATGTAAAATATTTGTAAACTGAAGATCGAACATATATGCTTGTAATCATATATATTAGAAGAGAATTAATGTTAAAAGTTTGATATTTATCCTATATTAAATATGTACTAGTGCCAAATGTAATAAGTATTTATTAAAATATGAATACTTAATTTAATAAATTAGTTTAACATATACAATTAAAAAAATAGTTATGTAAAAATTCGCACATGAAAAGTAAACAGAACATAATCATTTCAGAGAGCATCAATGAAATAATGGATTGACATAATTAAGGTAATTGGAGCAATAATATAAGCCAAACTCATCCTATATTAATTTATTGATAAACTGAAGTTCATACCATAAGCAAGTTTAAGTTTGTGCAAGCCAAATTAAATCAGCCATGTAATACATTCGCATGGGAAATTCAAATCGCAAACAAATACTGAAATTAAATCAAGTTCAAAAAATATAATAGAATATAAATTCACTTACCTCTACCGACACACTAATGGATCTTTTTGAAGTACGTGAAAGAAGATGATACAGAGCTACATTGAATAATATAGAAACTAATACAAATTCGATTGAAATGTATGCGAATTCATTGTTGGCATTGTCAAAAATATAAGGAAATGAATGTCATTTGAATACCTGCTAAAGCTTCTCTTCAATCTCGTTCGAAAAAAAATACTACCAATAAATGAGTTCCTATAACCAAGAACAAAATTGTAACAGTTTAGAAAGTAGGATATATTAGAACAATCATATAAAACGTATTGAGCACAGTTTAAAATACGTGAAAATTTTTAAGGAAATAACAAATAAAATTGTAGCTCATATTACCTCCTTTGACCAATAAGAAGCCCAGAAGACCCAAAAAGCCTCGAAAAAGGGACAACGGTGAAGAACCATGAAATTCAATCATATTGAGCAAGGGAGGAGAAATTATGAGATGACAACATTGTTAGGAAGATGTTCATGATGAAAGAGTATGCAAAATTTTGGCAAGATAAATGAAATAAACATCTTGATGGGTCTTCCTTATAACAATAAGGTTGGAAAAATAAATTTTAACCTTATCTCCTCAAGGATGTGGAATCTGTCTATGATCTTTTAAAACTCAATCCTCTTATGTTCATTTGGCTTTAATTATATTTTGAAGATCTTATTGAAGTCTTTAAGCATGGATACGAAGCAAGACTTGTCTAAGCAAAACACTTTCTTAGACTAGATTGGCTCAAGTTCGTATGACACCTTAAAAGTGGTCTCACTAGACTTGACAAATACATGGTTACCATTCCAAAAATTGGAGGCCAATGATCTTACATCACTAGATTTAATAGAATAAGAGGTTCTCATCTCATTATTTGAACTACCATTATCATCTATGCTACTATCATAATTTAAAAGGGTAAAGGAAGATTTGAAGTTTATAAAAGAACACAAACTTTTTTAGCACCTTAACACTAAATCTTCTCAAGTAAGCAAGTAGAAAAATAAATCCAATGATGACTTCTTCCTGAAGAATGAAAATAGACATACAAAGGGTAGGTGGTATTTTCTTTATCGACAATTATAAAAAATTATGAAGTGAACCATCTTCACATCATGCACCCTATATAGAGGGATGGATAATTGAGATTGACTTAAGTCAACAATTAAGATTAAATGATTATTTATCCCCTACAATTAGTTGAAGTGTCTATATATTATGAGGGATAAATGTATTTCATAAGAAACTTTACCTAGGAATAATCCTAATGAATCTTCTAAAGGAAGATGAAGATTCTTCTCAAGTCATCAATGTGTCTTATGAAGGCTTGAGGGTCTTATGCTGATTTTTTGCTTGTTTTTAGCACACACACACACATATATATATATATATAGGTTTGTGAACTAATGCTTAAGGAACAATGTTACTATTTTTTTGTCACTAAATTATATTTTCGCAACAAATTTTATGACAAATAAGTAAAAATTGTCAATAATTTGCAATAGTTATTATCCGTCGTTAATTCCTATTTTCCTTGTAGTGTTATAAGCAGGCTTACTTGGCTTGCCACTTGTCTCGGGCGACTGGGATGAAATATTGCGAAAATAGGGCATGAACCATCGCAATTGCGTGCTACGTTTTTCACTAGTCGACACATACATATCAGTGTATGTGTGTCACACTCATGGTCACGGCAGTGGGCTACTTTTGTTCCATTAGCTGTCGCCTTCATCGCCATTTATAAAGAAATAGAAGACAATTCGTCAATGTGGA
Organism: Erythroxylum brevipes; assembly: GCA_027479065.1. Lineage (NCBI taxonomy): Eukaryota > Viridiplantae > Streptophyta > Magnoliopsida > Malpighiales > Erythroxylaceae > Erythroxylum > Erythroxylum brevipes. The sequence continues at coordinate 8,696,296 of JANIHY010000002.1, forward strand.
TCACCTATTGCGATTGAATGCAGCCAAAAATATCAATTATACAGTAGTAATGATAAGTTGCCCTCAACCGTTTTACCGTAGTCAAAAATAAATTATTGATGAAAATTAGAAAACAAGAATCGAAAGATGCTAAGATCTTGAGTTTATATTTTATTTACTTTATTATCGGATCTTATAAAATAGTGTTGACTCTAATATGCCCTTTTATCACATATGAACTGTGCGAGATGAACATTTCTTACATGGTTTTAAATGAGAAAAAGAAGTGAGGAATCCTCATTTTAATTATGAGCCTCCCACTTTGCTCATACTTCTTGATCGTAAATATCTAAATAAGGCAAAAATATCTTAAGAGAAAGAGGATCAAAAATATCTAAAGAAAAAGATCTAGATTAGCTCATAGAAGCCGCAATATCAAGAGGAAAAGAAAAGGAAAGAGAGAAAGAAGCTAATAGAGATAACGGACAATTGTAAATAAAAAAAGAAAAAAAGAGATTGTCGTTACACTTAAATGTCATTGAGCCTGTGTTAAAAGCTAGGACAACCTTTTTGTTTTACATAAAAAAAGAAGTAAAGAGAAAAGAAAAAAGAACGGAAGAAAATGACAAATTCAGGCCTAGAGACAATACAAAATGGCCCATTGGACTTCTACGCTAAGGATGACAATGGGACATTTTAGGCCCGAGTCGGGCTGACAATTTTTTTATATAAAAAAGCAAAACAAAATCTTTTTTTTAATGAAAAAACGACATCATTTTGTCTTAGAAAATTGGGCTCAAGGCCTAATCAACTTGTCGTTTTGAGTTAGAAAATTGGGCTTGAGGTTTGGCTCAAGGCCACCAAGTCGGATTAGCAACCTTTTGTCATCTCTATTCTATGTAAACTATAATTTTTTAAAATTATTATAATCATCATAACTAAAATCAATTTACTAATAAATAATTCATAATTATTTGACGTTAATATGAATTGTATCAATTTTCTATTATCAATATAAGTGAGCTCCGAAAAATTTAGCAAGTTATAATCTACCAAGATATATTGGAATGAAATTCAAAATGAATGAAATAATTGATTTTTGCAAAGAAAATCACAAGCTAAAAAAATCCAAAATAATAATGATGAATTCGCAAAGTAAATAAAGCAAAAAATGAAAAAAAATAAGTTTGAAATATGTTGATTGATCTTTGGAGAGTGATTTTTCTATTGTCCTATAATAGTGTCAGCCCGAGTATTGTCTTATAGGTCCTCTGTTGTCTAGGGGAGAGTGAATTTATTATCGTCTCGTCCATAAATAATTTTCTGTTATAACTACTCATTTAGTTATATTTTTGCTATTCTCAACTTTCAAATTTCGGATTTTTAACTTATCTTTGAATCATCATTAGAGATTCAAAGGCTTATAGGAAATCAACTTAAGATTTGACTCTTTTTGGATCATGATTTAAATATTTATGCTAAGGGAAAAGTTCTATTGGAAAATTAAGCGCAATGAATGAATCATATGACTTTAGTTCAATAATTAAAGTAAAAAAGCTCCTTTGTACCTATAACCTATTCCCTAAAGCATTTTAGTTGAGGCACATGTTAAACCTTAAAGCTAAGCTTAAAGAACTTATATGAGGCAATGAATGACATATTAAGTTCCAAGGCTTATCCATTATTTAAGAAAATCTATGTAGAGACAACCTAAACTAATATCTAAAGTACAACATTAGGTGGCAAAAACATGCATATGGATTATTCACTAGTAATTCTTGCAACTAAGTGTTTATGAATCAAGCAACCAGGTGAAATGGAGTAAGCTAATGTGGTTTAACAAAATTCTCTTAAGATATAAAATGAAGTAAATGAAGTAAGCTAATGTGGTTCAAGCAAATTCAAGCAAATGGAGTAAGCTAATGTACTTTTATTAAACCAGATTGGCACAACCTTGTAATGTCTCCTTAGTTTCCTTTCAAGGCTTATCAATAAATTATGTTAAATTTTCCAAAAAAATCCGCCAAGATATCCTTTCTCTTATAGCTTTCCATCTAAAATAGGCTAAACACTTTAAATAGAATCAAAGGTTTTTAAAGCACAAATCTAATATACAAGCTATATAATATAAAGCATGAGTAAATATATGATCTTTTCTTTAGGTGTAATTGCACAAAAAGGTTATGGATAAAAATTCAAAAATCGTGTAACCACTAATAAAGTTAAGAGGATTAGGAGAAAATAACATCATCTAAAAGACATCATCCGAAAGAAGAGGATTATAATATTTTTAAGATTACCTTCGGAATTGGTACCTATGATGGCATACACAGGCATCTTAATTATGTGCATTCTCATAAGGAAAATTTTGACAATCAATGGTGCCTCTAATTTTGTAATAATGCTCTGCCCAAAAATGGACTGTTAAAGCACTTTAAACTTTTATGACCAATTGTTTAAAAATGATGTAAAAAATATCTCATAAATCATCTAAATATCAATTTTTACATATTTTATCTATAGCATCAACAAAATATTAACGATCAATAACCTCATAAACTTAATTATTCGATTCTTTAAAATTTATACACTTAATTAAAAAATTTAAAAAGTTAATCACTTAAATATAAATTATACTCACACATCTCCACGGTCACTGCATAATTTCCTCATATCACATTAGCATCTTTTGCTTTCTTACAAAATATCATCTCCATTTCTTTTCAAAGCAATTTTTTGATGGTGGATGTCAAATCTCTCATGGAATTTTGTTTTAACAATTTCTGGTTATAGTGTGAGACACATAAAGCACATGATGCATATCCTATGGCTATTGTAAACTAACCGATCTACATATAACAGTTCAAGATGCATATCCTCATATCACAACTACTATCCATTACTTCTCAGTGATCGTAGCTTCATGCTCATGTTCCATACATACATTCAATCATTCAAAGATAACTTTAGACTAACCAAAGAAAAGCAATTCATTGCCAACACATTTACAGAACGACGTTGACATTTACAGAACCAACTAAAAGTAATGAACCTACGATTATACATTTACAGAACCACGAGGGCGATGAGGTATGGTGGCATGAGAAATGATTATACAGTACCTGAAGAAAATTGGTCAATGACAGAGAGGACACGTGACGACGAGGTGTGGTGACACGACGCGTTGTGGCCCTTGGTAACGACAAAGATGATGACGGTGGCACAATGATGAAGTGCGGTGGGACAACGAGGAGGCGCAGTGGGACGACAATGATAGAAGAGAGAAAAAAATTAAGGTGCGACGGAGGGGGTCATTTTAATTTTTAAAAAAACACTGAATAGAAGCAAACAATAACATTTACCTCTAAAATTTGCTGACGAAATTTACCATAGGTAAAGAAAGCGGGAATGCTTGGCGGATTAAACAAAATTTTAATTTACCTTTGGAAATGTTTTTATAGATAAACTCAAAACTTATTTAATCCACCAAGCATTCCCGCTTTCTTTATCGACTGAAATTTTCTACCGTCGCTATATTCCATCGGAAAATTTGTCGAGATGATTTCCCTCCATATTTACCAAGGGATATTTTTCCGTCACAAATTGAAACTTTTCCCCACAATTTTAGTAAATTTTTTATTTTTCTTTTTTACAATTAACACTTGTCACAATAAAAATTGTGTTATATTCAAATCAATTTGCTCTTGTTGCTCTTTCCTTTGTTAGAATACCATGAAAATTTTTCCTATTGAATTTATGCGAGTTTCGTCTTCTTTCTGGCATTACAATATATTGTTATAATAGTTTTTTAAAGCGGTGGAAATCATCTTCATGACAATTCTAATCAAACTTAATATTTTGTATTCTTTAGATTTCTGAAGATAAGAAAAATAATTTAACAAAAAGGATTATTAGGTGAACTTGTGGTGTTTATGGTGAACTGTCTTAAAAGTATTTTTATGATATTAAATACAATTATATTGCTAGTAATGAGAACATTTCTTAATTATATTACAATTAAAACATGGACACGTTATAATTAATACGAAAGATTAATTGGTTTACTAAAACAATAAACATGGACAAGTTATAATTAATACGAAAGATTAATTGGTTTACTAAAACGATAAAACTCATTCAGCGGGAGATTGACTGATTATGGTTGATGAGTGGCATAGAACATTTTCGATTATCTTGTCCAAATTTACGTAAGACGACCCACTTGGACTAGCGGTTGCCTCCACAGCCT
>JANIHY010000002.1:8829015-8843738 GCA_027479065.1 Erythroxylum brevipes
AAGCCCAACAGCCAATAACAACTCTTTTGACCCATCAAGTTAAACTAAACCTAAACTAAACCCTTTGACCATCGTGTGTCTTTTCTAGGTTTAGATCTCTTCCTTTAGTTGTCTTGACACGCCGCCGCAAGCTCGAAGTTGGGTGAAAGAAACGCCGCCACAAGCTAGACCATAGATGTTGTCAACGCCGAGCTTGAGTAGGAGATCATGGAAAGAAGACTTCGGTAAAGCCTTTGTGAAGATGTCTGCAAGTTGAGCGCTGCTGGAAACGGGAAGAAGATGAATGATTCCCTTCTGAAGCTTTTCACGAACAACATGGCAATCGATCTCGATGTGCTTTGTTCGTTCGTGAAAAATAGGGTTTTCGGCGATATGTATGACAGATAGGTTGTCACAATAGAGGTTCGCCGGATGGAGATGGTGGATCCTGATGTCATGAAGAAGGTAGAAAAGCCATTGGAGTTCACAGGTGGTGGTGGCGAGTGCTCTATATTCAGCTTCAGAAGAACTTTTGGAGATCGTTGGTTGCTTCTTCGATTTCTAAGAAACTAGTGAAGAGCCGAGGAAAATACAGTAGCCAGTAATGGATTTTCGGGAGTTAGGGCAGGTTCCCCAGTCCGAATCAGAGAAAGCACAGAGCTTGAGAGGTGAGTCACGGCGGAAGAACAGCCCTTGACCTGGTGATCTCTTTAGATAACGAAGGATGCGATGTGCTGCTTGTAGATGAGAAGTTGTTGGTGTAGCCATGAACTGCGAAAGATGTTGAACGGCGAAGGAGATGCGGGTCTGGTAATGGTGAGATAGAGCAGTTTACCAATCAAACAGCGGAAGGAGGAAGGATCAGCTATGTGGTCTCCAGATGAGGACAGTCGAAGATCTGAGGCCATAGGAGTAGCAGCTGGTTTGGACAACAAGAATCCAGTTTCTTCAAGTAAGTCAATTGTGTATTTGTGTTGACTCAGATTTAGACCAGCAGTAGATCTTGCCAATTCAAGACCTAAAAAATATTTTGCAGGGCCGAGATCCTTGATTTTGAAGGCATTATCAAGGAACTCCTTGGTGGTTTGTATGAGCTGCAAGTTGTCACTAGCCAGTAACACATCGTCAACATAAACAAGTAAGATGATAAAATGTGTACCTTCAGTTTTTTTGAACATTGAGTGATCTGATTGTGACTGAACAAAACTTATGGAAAGGAGAGCAGATGTCAATTTAGAGTGCCATTGGCGACTCACCTGTTTCAGACCATAGATGCTTTTTTGAAGGTGACAAACAAGATCTGCACGTGGTAGAGCTAGGCCTGGAGGGGGCTTCATGTACACTTCTTCAAGTAAGTCTCTGTGTAAAAAGGCATTGTTTATGTCTAGTTGATGCAATAACCAATTTTTCTGGGCTACTAATGCTAACAAAACTTTGATGGTTGTCATTTTTACCACAGGTGAGAATGTATCTGTATAATCCAATCCCTCCTGTTGAGTAAAGCCTTTGGCTACTACACTGCTCTTGCATATTTGGAGACTCCCATCTGCATTGTATTTCAGTTTGTGGACCCATTTGCAATCAATTGCCATCTTTCCTGGAGGTAAGGGTTTAAGTACCCAAGTGTTATTTGCTTCGAGGGCATTTAATTCTGCTTGCATTGCTTCTCTCCATTCTGAATATTGGACAACTTCCTTATAAGTAGTGGGCTCTTTGAGTGAAGAGAGTCTAGTTGAGAAAACATGATGTGAAGGGGACAGGTGATCATAGGATAAAACAATGGAGAGGGTATGAGGTGAAGAGTGAGAAATGGTAGGACAGTGGTAATCTTTGAGGTGTGATGGGGGTTTGGTTTGTCTTGTTGATCTGCGTAGCAGAGGAGTGGGGTCTGGAGAAGTAGGGGAAGTGATAGGTTGTGTGGGTAAAGAATGTTGGTTGGATAAGAGTGATTGAATGAATTCATCAGGGAGTGTGGTTGATTGAATGGGAAGTATAGGCGAAGGTAGGTTGGGATTGTTAGCGGGGGTAAGGTAAGGAAACATAGTTTCATAAAAATGAATGTCTCTAGTTAACAAATATTGGTTAGAGGTGAGGTCAAAAACCTTGTAACCTTTAGTACCTGTAGAAAAGCCAATAAAAACACATTTTCTTGCCCTTGCATCGAATTTTCCTCTGTTTGCTTCTTTAGTGGAAGCAAAACATAGACAACCAAATACCTTTAAATTGGCTAAATCTGGGTTAGTACCAAATAATACTGAGAATGGAGACTGGTTGGATAATAGAGGTGAAGGAATTCTGTTAATTAAGTAAACTGCATGGAGAACACAATCTGCCCAAAACTTTGTAGGTAAATTTGCTTGTATTTTTAGGGCTCTTGCTACATTCAAAATGTGTTGATGCTTTCTTTCAACTCTGCCATTCTGTTGTGGGGTTTCAATGCATGAGGTTTCATGCAAAATTCCTTTTTCCTTATAAAATTCTTTCATGCAAAATTCAACTCCATTGTCACTGCGAATGCGTTTGACATGTGTCTCAAATTGTCTTTCAACATAAGAGCAGTATCCTTTTAATAGATTTCTAGTTTCTGATTTGTCCTTCATCATATAAATCCATTTCATTCTGCTATGATCATCCACAATTGTGAGGAAAAATTTGTAACCAAGGATAGAGGGAGTATGATAGGGACCCCAGATATCGACATGAATCAAATCAAAGCAAGCTTTAGCAATTGAGTTACTAAAAGGAAAAGATAACCTTTTTGTTTAGCAAAATGGCAGACATCACATTGATCAGAGTTTTGGAAAACAACAGCAGAATCTAATCTAGATAAAGTATGTAGTCTTTGATTAGAGATATGCCCTAGTCTTTTGTGCCATAGATTTTCTTGTGGTAAAGAGACATGACAAAGAAGAGAGGTATGATCTGGAATTGAGGCAGATAGGAGGTAGAGACCGTTGACTTGTTTAGCAAAACCAATCATCTTCATAGTTTTGACATCCTGAATTTCACATGAATGAGGTGTAAAAATCAGTTGACATAGATAAGAACTAGTAAGCTTGCTAATAGAGATTAAATTGAAAGAAAAAATAGGCACAAAAAGCACATTGGTAAAAGTTAATGAAGAAATGTTGACAGTTCCTATATGTGTAACAGGAGCAAAGTTTCCATTTGGCAACCGAACTGTTAAGGAGTCTACTGCTTTGTGGGCTGAAAAGAATTCTAAAGAACAAACAATGTGGTCAGTACCTCCAGAATCAAGAATCCATGTGGATGACCCTAATTTAGAAAATTGGTGAGATTCGGATGTACCTTTTGGGTTAACTGAGAGTGTATTGATCTGGGGTGTGCTAACTAATGTCTTTCCCTTTGTCTCCCCTTCTTTATGCAGAATTTCCATCAATTGAGAGTACTGATCTGAAGTGAGGCTGAAGGTGGGACTGTGATGACCTGCTTCCTTTGGAAATGAAGAACTTTCAATTTCTGTGGAGTGGCTGTCTTGGTAAGTCTCAACTTGGTTGATTGCTTTGTATTTACTTTGATTAGTATCACGGTTTTGATTAAAAGTTCTGCCATTGGAGAAATTTGGGGGATAACCATGCTTCTTGTAACATTTGTTTTCAACATGTCCAACATTTCCACAGTATGTACAAATAGGTCTTCGGTTTTGCTGATAAGTGTTCTTGTTGTCTACTTTGCTAAAAAATGCTTGTGGTTCAATAATGGATGAAGATAATGTTTGTTGAGTAGTTAATTGTCTTTCGTGTTGTGCAACCATAGCAAAAACACGTTTGATATCAGGCAAAGGATCCATAAGCATGATATGTGACTTGACAGTAGAATAAGATTCATTCAACCCCTTTAGAAATCTGATTACACAATCTCCTTCTTGATAGGTCTTAAAGATAGTTAAAACATCACAAGTGCACTGAGGTTCACACTTGCATTTAGGTAAGGGTCTTAGGTTGAATAGTTCATCCCATAGCATCTTAAGATGTGTATAATAGTCAGAGACTGAAAGATTACCTTGTTTATGACTGTAAATCTCTTCTTGAAGATCTGAAATTCTGAAGGAATCTGTTTGGGAAAATCTGTCTTGCAAATCTTTCCAAACCTCAACAGCAGAGTCAAACCAAATCACACTTTGTGCAATAGAGTCTGTCACTGATCTTAATAACCATGATAAGACCATTGTGTTGCATCTTTCCCAATACATGAACAAGGGATCTTCTCTTTGTGGTATCTCAATGGAACCATCTATAAATCTGTGCTTATTTTTTGATAACAGGGCCATCCGAATGGATCTTGCCCAAGAGTGATAATTACTACCTGTCAAAGGTGAGGAAACGAGGATTAGAGAGGGATTTTCATTGGGATGAAGATAAAAAGGGCTTGCTGGATGGTCTTCTGGTCGGATTGCATTTTGTGGGTGCGGTTGGTTGGTGGTGACACTGGCATACGAGGGACCTGACATAATGATGAAAAGAATAAAGAGGGGCAGTAGAGAAGAGAGCAAAGAGGAGCCAGCAGAAGGAAAAAAAAACGAGCTTCTTATTTCTCTGATACCATGAAAGAATATGTAATAGGACTGATAAAACTGGCTCAATTGTATTCCTTGTTTGCTACTCTTTATATAGAGTAGTCTGTTGTAACTAAAAGATACAAAGAGATTTCGTGAAGTGCAAAACATAAAGGAGAAATGAAAAAAAATTAAGTGGATCAAGGCTGAAGAGAGAATGGGCTGGACCATTAGTCCAGAACCTATATCTCAAGCCCATCAGCCAATAACAATTCGTTTGACCCAACATCAAGTTTAAACTAAACCTAAAACTAAACCCTTTGGCCATCGTGTTTCTTTCCTAGGTTTAGATCTCTTCCTTTAGTTGTCTTGATACGCCGCCGCAAGCTCGAAGTTGGGTGAAAGATACGCCGCCGCAAGCTGGACCATAGATGTTGTCAACGCCGAGCTTGAGTAGGAGATCGTGGAATGAAGATTTCGGTAGAGCCTTTGTGAAGATGTCTGCGAGTTGAGCGCTGCTGGAAACGGGAAGAAGATGAATGATTCCCTTCTGAAGTTTTTCACGAACAACATGGCAATCGATCTCGATGTGTTTTGTTCGTTCGTGAAAAATGGGGTTTTCGGCAATATGTATGGCAGATAGGTTGTCACAATAGAGGTTCGCTGGATGGAGATGGTGAATCCCGATGTCACGAAGAAGGTAGAAAAGCCATTGAAGTTCACATGTGGTGGTGGCGAGTGCTCTATATTCTGCTTCTGAAGAACTTTTGGAGACCGTTGGTTGTTTTTTTGATTTCCAAGAGACTAGTGAAGATCCGAGGAAAATACAATAGCCAGTAATGGACTTACGGGAGTCAGGACAAGTTCCCCAGTCCGAGTCAGAGAAAGCGCAGAGCTTGAGAGGTGAGTCACTGCGGAAGAATAGCCCTTGACCTGGTGATTTCTTCAGATAACGAAGGATGCGATGTGCTGCCTGTAGATGAGAAGTTGTTGGTGTGGCCATGAACTGCGAAAGTTGTTGCACGGCGAAGGAGATGTCGGGTCTGGTAATGGTGAGATAGAGCAGTTTACCAATCAAACAGCGGAAGGAGGAAGGATCAGCGATGTGGTCTCCAGATGAGGACAGTCGAAGATCTGAGGCCATAGGAGTAGTAGCTGGTTTTGACAACAAGAATCCAGTTTCTTCAAGTAAGTCAATTGTGTATTTGTGTTGACTTAGATTTAGACCAGCAGTAGATCTTGCTAATTCAAGACCTAAGAAATATTTTGCAGAGCCGAGATCCTTGATTTTGAGGGCATTATCAAGGAAATCCTTGGTGGTTTGTATGAGCTGTAAGTTGTCACTGGCCAGCAGCACATCGTCAACATAAACAAGTAAGATGATAAATTGTGTACCTTCAGTTTTTTTGAACATTGAATGATCTGATTGTGACTGAACAAAACCTGTGGAAATAAGAGCAGATGTCAATTTAGAGTGCCATTGGCGACTTGCCTGTTTCAGACCATAGATGCTTTTCTGAAGGTGACAAACAAGATCTGCACGTGGTAGAGCTAGGCCAGGAGGGGGCTTCATGTACACTTCTTCAAGTAAGTCTCCGTGTAAAAAGGCATTGTTTATGTCTAGTTGATGCAATAACCAATTTTTCTGGGCTACTAATGCTAACAAAACTCTGATGGTTGTCATTTTTACCACAGGTGAGAATGTATCTGTGTAATCCAATCCCTCCTGTTGAGTAAAACCTTTGGATACTACACGGCTCTTGCATCTTTGGAGGCTCCCGTCTGCATGGTATTTCAGTTTGTGAACCCATTTGCAGTCAACTGCCATCTTTCCTGGAGGTAAGGGTTTAAGTATCCAAGTGTTATTTGCTTCGAGTGCATTTAATTCAGCTTGCATTGCTTCTCTCCATTCTGAATATTGGACTGCTTCCTTATAAGTAGTGGGCTCTTTGAGTGAGGAGAGTCTAGTTGAGAAAACACGGTGTGAAGGGGACAGGTAATCATAGGATAAAACAGTGGAGAGAGTATGAGGTGAAGAGTGAGAAATGGTAGGGCAGTGGTAATCTTTGAGGTGTGAAGGGGGTTTGGTTTGTCTTGTTGATCTGCGTGGCAGAGGAGTGGGATCTGGAGAAGTAGGGGAAGTGATAGATTGTGTGGGTAAAGAATGTTGGTTGGATAAGAGTGATGGAATGAATTCATCAGGGAGTGTGGTTGATTGAATGGGCAGTATAGGTGAAGGTAGGTTGGGATTGTTAGCTGGGGTAAGGTAAGGAAACATGGTTTCATAAAAATGAATGTCTCTAGTTAACAAATATTGGTTAGAGGTGAGGTCAAAAACCTTGTAACCTTTAGTACCTGTAGAAAAGCCAATAAAAACACATTTTCTTGCCCTTGCATCGAATTTTCCTCTGTTTGCTTCTTTAGTGGAAGCAAAACATAGACAACCAAATACCTTTAAATTGGCTAAATCTGGGTTAGTACCAAATAATACTGAGAATGGAGACTGGTTGGATAATAGAGGTGAAGGAATTCTGTTAATTAAGTAAACTGCATGGAGAACACAATCTGCCCAAAACTTTGTAGGTAAATTTGCTTGTATTTTTAGGGCTCTTGCTACATTCAAAATGTGTTGATGCTTTCTTTCAACTCTGCCATTCTGTTGTGGGGTTTCAATGCATGAGGTTTCATGCAAAATTCCTTTTTCCTTATAAAATTCTTTCATGCAAAATTCAACTCCATTGTCACTGCGAATGCGTTTGACATGTGTCTCAAATTGTCTTTCAACATAAGAGCAGTATCCTTTTAATAGATTTCTAGTTTCTGATTTGTCCTTCATCATATAAATCCATTTCATTCTGCTATGATCATCCACAATTGTGAGGAAAAATTTGTAACCAAGGATAGAGGGAGTATGATAGGGACCCCAGATATCGACATGAATCAAATCAAAGCAAGCTTTAGCAATTGAGTTACTAAAAGGAAAAGATAACCTTTTTGTTTAGCAAAATGGCAGACATCACATTGATCAGAGTTTTGGAAAACAACAGCAGAATCTAATCTAGATAAAGTATGTAGTCTTTGATTAGAGATATGCCCTAGTCTTTTGTGCCATAGATTTTCTTGTGGTAAAGAGACATGACAAAGAAGAGAGGTATGATCTGGAATTGAGGCAGATAGGAGGTAGAGACCGTTGACTTGTTTAGCAAAACCAATCATCTTCATAGTTTTGACATCCTGAATTTCACATGAATGAGGTGTAAAAATCAGTTGACATAGATAAGAACTAGTAAGCTTGCTAATAGAGATTAAATTGAAAGAAAAAATAGGCACAAAAAGCACATTGGTAAAAGTTAATGAAGAAATGTTGACAGTTCCTATATGTGTAACAGGAGCAAAGTTTCCATTTGGCAACCGAACTGTTAAGGAGTCTACTGCTTTGTGGGCTGAAAAGAATTCTAAAGAACAAACAATGTGGTCAGTACCTCCAGAATCAAGAATCCATGTGGATGACCCTAATTTAGAAAATTGGTGAGATTCGGATGTACCTTTTGGGTTAACTGAGAGTGTATTGATCTGGGGTGTGCTAACTAATGTCTTTCCCTTTGTCTCCCCTTCTTTATGCAGAATTTCCATCAATTGAGAGTACTGATCTGAAGTGAGGCTGAAGGTGGGACTGTGATGACCTGCTTCCTTTGGAAATGAAGAACTTTCAATTTCTGTGGAGTGGCTGTCTTGGTAAGTCTCAACTTGGTTGATTGCTTTGTATTTACTTTGATTAGTATCACGGTTTTGATTAAAAGTTCTGCCATTGGAGAAATTTGGGGGATAACCATGCTTCTTGTAACATTTGTTTTCAACATGTCCAACATTTCCACAGTATGTACAAATAGGTCTTCGGTTTTGCTGATAAGTGTTCTTGTTGTCTACTTTGCTAAAAAATGCTTGTGGTTCAATAATGGATGAAGATAATGTTTGTTGAGTAGTTAATTGTCTTTCGTGTTGTGCAACCATAGCAAAAACACGTTTGATATCAGGCAAAGGATCCATAAGCATGATATGTGACTTGACAGTAGAATAAGATTCATTCAACCCCTTTAGAAATCTGATTACACAATCTCCTTCTTGATAGGTCTTAAAGATAGTTAAAACATCACAAGTGCACTGAGGTTCACACTTGCATTTAGGTAAGGGTCTTAAGTTGAATAGTTCATCCCATAGCATCTTAAGATGTGTGTAATAGTCAGAAACTGAAAGATTACCTTGTTTATGACTGTATATCTCTTCTTGAAGATCTGAAATTCTGAAGGAATCTGTTTGGGAAAATCTGTCTTACAAATCTTTCCAAACCTCAACAGCAGAGTCAAACCAAATTACACTTTGTGCAATAGAATCTGTTACTGATCTTAATAACCATGATAAAACCGTTGTGTTGCATCTTTCCCAGTACATGAACAAGGGATCTTCTCTTTGTGGCATCTCAATGGAACCATCTATAAATCTGTGTTTATTTTTTGATAACAGGGCCATCCGAATGGATCTTGCCCAAGAGTGATAATTAGTGCCTGTCAAAAGTGAGGAAACAAGGACTAGAGATGGATTTTCATTGGGATGAAGATAAAAAGGGCTTGCTGGATGGTCTTCTGGTCGGATGGCATTTTGTGGGTGTGGTTGGTTGGTGGTGACACTGGCATATGAGGGACCTGACATAATGATGAAAGGAATAAAGAGGGGCAGTAAAGAAGAAAGCAAAGAGGAGACAGCAGAGGAAAGAAAAAGGTCGAGCTTCTTACTACTCTGATACCATGATAAAATATGTAATAGGACAAATAAACTGGCTCGAAATTTTATTCCCTGTATACTACTCTTTATATAGAGTAGTCGGTTGTAACAGAAAGATATGAAGAGATTTTGAGAAGTGCAAAAAATAAAGGAGAAATAAAAGGAAAACTAAGTGGATCAAGGCTGAAGAGAGAATGGGCTGGACCATTAGTCCAGAACCTATATCTCAAGCCCAACAGCCAATAACAACTCTTTTGACCCATCAAGTTAAACTAAACCTAAACTAAACCCTTTGACCATCGTGTTTCTTTTTTAGGTTTAGATCTCTTCCTTTAGTTGTCTTGACAACATTCGATGAATGAGAGTTTTTTTCTTTTTTGGACATGAAACACTAAAGTCGTATGTCTCCATTTACACACATCTCTTTTTTGCTTCGTATGTCTCTAGCATTGAACGTGAAATGTGGTTGGTGCTATCACTCAATGCTTTAGTTACTACCGCCGTTTTTGTGATCCACATCCCTTAAGCTTGGTGCGGCTTTAATTTATCACTTGTGTCAATCTTTCCCAACTTGAAGGTACTAAGGACCACGCTAAAGATATGTCTAAAGCAAGAGGAATATGGGACATGTGGATATTGGAAAGCTAAAAAATTTTGCTTGTCAGGATAACAAGTTATTGTATTTTATGTACGACAAACATATCTAAACAGGATAAGTTTCAAGGTTACTAGCTAAAAGTTTTAATTTTATCGTCGCCATGTAAATTACACTGCGTATGAGATCTTTCAAACATACATTGCAAGAAAGAAAGATGTCTTTCCAATCAATCAAATATGGAAGATGACTGTTGAATTCAAACAAGAGTGGCTAATTGACAAGACAACCATTATAAAAGTCTGAATCGTAAGATGGATAGAACCACCAAGCCCAAGCTATCAAAACATACAGATTAGGATGTTTTACTTAATCATAGGAGTATTTGTCTGTGCTAAGGTCAGGATGTAGCTTGAAATTGACAGACGTTTCACAATAAATGATCTAAATGAAATACAAGGCGGGTTGGCTTGATGGAGCTATCAGTCAAGGTGAACTAGGAATGTATTATATCAAGATGAATGAGTAATGTAAAAGTTTACTTTTGTATCTATTTGATTAGACACATTGAACTCTAGCTCATTTCTGAGAGAACCAATTGTTCCATAGCCACTGTAGATATACACTTTCCGTCTGATTCCAATCTTGGGGCCCTTGGAATGGTTCTGATATTAAGTTTCAAAACTTGTTTTCATGGTAATTGATCCATTTCATGCCAGATATCTCACTTTAATCAAACTACTCATACAAGGATTTAAGCACTTAATTAGTATTACAACTCCAGTCACATGTTATATATCTGCTCAGACTCCCTTACTTGGCTAATAATAAAGCAGTATGGAATACTCATCCATCCTTTCACGATTATCACTGGCCAAGGACCACTATTCGTGCTGGCCCCTCGAACTTTGAACTTGAGATATGAACATCAGTGGAAATAGCCATTGATGAACTCCTGCAGCATGCGGTTGGTTGATTCAGAACTTCAGATCGATCTTTGTCGTATGTATTCTTGTATATGCATTGATGACGTTACATGTGACTGCTGTATGACCCTCGAGAAGTTTGTCATCATTTCTAATTGCTTCTTTTCAAAGAATTATATATTTACTTGCCAATTAATCGGACTCCATCATCATCAGGGTACCTCGTCGAACTGTCCTGTTCATAATCTTTGCGAATATTTCTGCTTAAGAAATTTGTTTTCAAACAGCAAGTAGTTTTTTTTTTTTTTTCGGGTTTGATTGCTAGCAATAGTACAATTTTGGCACCTCATATAATGATTTATTAAGTGATGCAGAGATGGCACATGAATATATATATATATATAGATATATATAAATCCTGAGGGTTACCATAAGAAAGTGAAGTGGCATACTGATTCTTGTTTAAGCAAAAGTCACCAAATATAGGAGAGATTTGAGCACGACAGAAGTGCCCACATTCAAGCATATCACATGCATTGTGGGTTCCAGAGGCTCTAGCTCCAGATAATGTGGATGGTTGGCCCTTAATCCTGATAGAGTTATGACGTTATGTCATGCAATTTCTCCAATTATTACACTTCATACTTGGGTCAAGCAATACTTGATGTGATGAAGAACTATTATTTATTTATTATGGGTATTAAAAATAACCAAAATATCAAACATTTTTCGTGTGGAGCGGATACGATTACTGTCTAATCCTGAAAACTTTTCGAAGGTTAGTGAATCACATGCACATGGTCTCGTGATTGCCATGTTATGGCATGGAGGGAAGCCATTATTAGCCCATCAGGCTAGTGTTGTTTTCTCTTGTGGGATCTCTGTACGTACCGGTTCACCTTCCGCTGTCTTTTCTTTGGTCTTTTTAAATGCTTACGGTTGTGTGTTCCTTTCTGCTCTATGATGAACGAACTCCTTCAGCTATTCGCAGTTTATCTCGTTTCCGTTACAAAAGTAAAATCAACTGAAATACCAACTTGATCGGCCAAGTCTTTACCATCAATTTAGAAGGAACTTGAGCCTACTTTGAGATAAATAATTGGTGGGTCTGAACTGTATGTGATGTATATTGAAAGGCCACTGTAGAGGAGTCCATAGACAAAACACATAAAAATAGACAGATAACAAACGGAAGAAAATGCCAAAATAGCACCCACATCTCACCAGCACGATTTTCTGATTGATTGATTTGTGCTACATCTTCTAAGCCAACAGTACAATAATCACCTTTCTCGTCCTTTTCATATATATATATATATATTTCTGAAAGCCAATATAAGATTTACTATATATACAAAATCTTTAGTAGTAAGTTTATGATTCCTGAATTTAAAATATAAAAAATTGTAGCTTTCAGCAATAAAATTTAAAATAAGGGATCAAGATTAAGGATAAATGTGAGCAACAGGAGAGAAGACAATTGCTCCAGAGCCGAGGTCCATGTCAAGTGGTCGACCTACTTTTTTTATATAGTGAAGCCATACCAAACGCCACTTCTGACTCTATTAGACTCACGAGTCATGCCAAAAATCTAACATTTTCAAAGTATTCTTTACAAGTGTATTTTCCTATGGTCGCACTAGAGACTATATAGCTTCTCGAGGTTTTGACTTTGTATCACCGCCCCTTTATTGCTCCAAGATTAGAATTAGAGCTTCCTTGGTCAAAGATCCACCGAAGTTTTCGCCTAATAGGGCGGCTGATAATGCAATTTGTATGCATAATTACGTGCTTGTTCTAATTTCAGTGTATCTTAATTAGCTGACATGGGTCTAGAAGAAGACTATCAACAGCAAAGTTCTCTTATGTTTTGAAAGCTCTCAGTTCTTAGCGACCTACCTCACGTGAAGCTTCTTTCTTTTATCTTGACTTAATTGCGACTCTTGCCATATCCTGCAATTTATTTCTAACCCATTTCTGTATATTAAATATATTACTATAACTCATATAACAAAAGAGTCAAAACAGAGAATCCATGCTCAGTTAATTTTGGTAATTGTGATATGTGAATGCGATTTAATATATTATTTTACAGTTCCATTATCAATAATTCATTTTATTGTTGTGTGAATGAAAGGACCAAACAATTCCATTATCAATAATTCAGGATTCCGGTTTGAGTTCCTGCGTGGGACATTAAAGCTCGTGATGAGGCGAGAACAGATAGAAAGCGAGCAATAATAGCATATTCCAAGCTAGCAAAAGGCAAAGGGGGCAAAATAACCTTAAAGCTAAGATGAGAATAAAGATCGACGGAGGCACAGCAAGCCCCACAGTGGCAGCTTTGGGGTTTGTTCTCTCAAGGCAGTGATTTGGATTTGTTTCACTTATTATTATAGTAGTGGACCTGTGGACGTTCACGTAACAAAGGGTTGAAGTTTTTATTTATTTTCTTAGCGCTGAGGTGAGGTGACTGAATACTTCAATTGGTGGATGGTCCACTTAATTCAGGAATGTATTGCATTTTTTGGATGCGTGAAACTGATGATGTGTGTCATTGTCTCCGGCAAACCCAATTCTCCTGCAACTTCCTTTTTTTGACCTGAGATTCTGGAATTGCATTCACTCCATTAACAAATAGCTTCATTTAATAACATTAAATGATGACGGGAACTATATAAAAGTAAAACTGAATGAATAGCTACACATGGGGAAAGTGCGGTGGAGAATCTCAAATACAATTAGCAATTGAGAGATTAAAAATCTGGGACCAGTTTGTTGTTAGAGTATCACTATTGACTAAAGATGAAAATATTAAATGATTTATAAGTGGTAAGGGTCAACCATCTAAACAACTAGTTCTAGTTATTTGGACAATAGTTGACCCAAGCTCAATTCTTGTAAGTGGATTCTACACTCTGCCCATATTAAAAAATTTAACATGGTATCATAGCAGGTTTGGTCCGGATTATGAATTTTCCGGTTGTCCGTCTGGATGTCTATTCCCAACGGCTCGGTCCGGTTATCACTGCGTATATTTTAAGTGACAACTGGATGTCTAACCCAGTTGCACTTGAGGGGGAGTGTTAGAGTATCCCATATTAACTAAACATGAAAATGTTAAAGGGTTTATAAATGGTAAGGGTCAACTATCTAAACAACTAATTCTAATTATTTGGACAATAGTTGACCCAAGCTCAATTCTTATAAGTGGACTCTACACTCTGCCCATATTAAAAAAATTTAACATGGTATCACAGCAGATTACTCTTATGTTAGTCATTAACCTCTCAAAATGATAGATTATATCACGTGTTAGACCTACACGTAAGGGAGGTGTATTAAAATATAAAGTGAGAGTTTGTCCTACATTGAAGAAAGAGAGGAAAGAAGAGTAACATATAAGTCTAGTGAACTATTCCACCTATTACCAATTGATTTTAGGATGGAACTTTACTTGGACTTATATATAATCTAACTTTTCTTCTCACATAAGTCGGTAGGTCTATTGTAAATCCTAACATAATTGAGGAGTATTTATAAGAGTAAAAGCAAGTGAAACGTAAAAGGTTTTATTTTCTCTTAAAAGAATGCAAGTTCGGACAAAATCCACAACTCCAGCGTATGCACACGAAACTTTAAGACAAATCCTCTTCTCTGGTTGTAGTTGTACACTGCAAAAAGTTTGAATCGCCTGTTGCGCTGCTTACATAGATAGCTACATGCGTCGCCACCAGGCTCGGTCCACCGACAGAAGAAAAGCTGCAGAGTGGGACCAGAATTATTTTGGACAGTAAGTGAGAGGATAAAAAACAATTATGGTTAGTAAGAAAAAAAGTTTGAAGGATTAAACTTATTTTATTAAAGATTAAATACATTAAAATTTTTAAAATATAATTAAAAGAAAATATTTTTACTTATAGAATAA
>JANIHY010000002.1:8859996-8882177 GCA_027479065.1 Erythroxylum brevipes
CTTTAAGGTATAAATGTTAGTGATAGAAGGGACAAGACGTGATTTTAGTTGTGATGTTAAAATAAATTTCTGATGCACGTAAGGTGTTTGATTAAATGTTTGTTATTTGAAAAAATGATTTCAGTTCTGTTTTAGTATGACTTTTAATATTTTAATTCTGTTATTTGAAATAATGAAATTCTCTCCATGGCGACTTCCAGATAAACTAAACACTTTGCAGGTAAATTTTAAAAAATAGTTTTCAGCAAATTTACCGACGAAAAAAAATTCCATTGGTAAATATATTGGATTTTACCGACGAAAAAATTCCGTCGCTAATTACCGACGAAATTACAAAATCTGTTAGTAATTTTCTGACAGAAAAATTTACTAACTGAATAAAATAACTGTCGGTAAATTTACCGACGAAAATCTTTACCTTCGATAATGCCATCAGTAAATTTACCAACATAAAATGTCCGTCGTTAAATTTAATAACAGCTATATCTCCGACGCTTTTTTCCGTAAATAAATTTCGTCACTAAGTAAGCTTACTGATGAAATATGTATAAATTTTGTCGCTAAATTTTGTCGCTAAATTTTATTTTTCTTGTAGCGAAAGATACATTTCTACACAATTTTTAGAAACTAAATAATGCGTATAGCCAGATACAGGCATTGATTACAAGTGTGAAGATGGAGTAATGTTGGGCCGAAGTCAAAACGTGAGCTCATGAAAACAAGCAGCCTCTCTTGTTTATAAATCGTCTTTGGAGCGTGTTTTTGTCTCTCTCTCTCTCTCTCTGTCCCTCAGATCTACACACACATCAAACTCCTTTTGCTTCTAAGTTCTAGCTCCAGTTCATGGAAGTTAAAATGCCAAGATAACCAACTTTCTCCATTACCAAACATAGGAAGGATAGATAAAATATGTATCTGCCGACAGAGAGAACCGATCCCAAAATGGAAGTAATATAAAAAAATGCTCCAAGATAAAGAGTCGCAGAGAAGGGGATAGTGAAAGAGATTGCTAGTGAATTTACCTACTGTGGAGACTTCTAGTGAGGCGTCTTAGAATTATTTACTATTTTGAGTTTGGAGTCAGCTGTGCCTGTGAGGATACGTAACCGCGTCTTTATGTAATAATTAATAAAACATTATAATTTTGTAGTACTGCTTATAAATATTTTACATTTCTGCTTTTGATAGATTTGTGTGTGTTTCCCCTCCCAATTTTCAAAGAAAATACTATATAAAAGCGACTGTATTCAGTTCTCACGAGAGTTCTGTTGTGATTGGATCGATCAAAATCCACTCTTTTCCCTTCCAAGTGTGATAAGGAAAAGTTGAGATATGAGGGAGTGAAAAGGGCAGCCATTGAAGCTAACAGAAGAGACCTTTGAACAAGAACTGCCGTTTCTTTCTTGGTTTAACCAAACCACACATGAAACTTTTCCTAATTTTCTGGGGTTCTCCAAAATTTTAATTCCTTGCCAGCTCTCTGCATTTCTCATCAAGAATCACGCTAGCAGTTCCGTTGTGCCCATTAAAGGTAGTGTTTCGGTCTTTGCTTCTTTTGACTACTTCACTTCTCACTCTCTCTTGCTGAATTTTGATTGGATTAGAAATGATAGTGCTCCTCGCTTCTCTTTTAGCCGAGTTTTCTGTTCCATGTGAAATCCTTCTCTTTCAGTTTAGATTTTAGCTTTAGGTACTAAATTACAACGAATATTTACTGAGAAGAGCCCTTTTTTTTTTCTGGTCGATGATCTTACTGACATCTATTCTTATGCTCCTATGGCCTCAAATGTGTCTGGTTTTCCGGTCTTTTACGTTATCTGAATCAAAGTTTCCTTTATTTTACACTCTTTCTGAGTTGAGTTTTAGAATTGGTATTAGGGAAGAGTGTTCTTTTATGCACTTGTTTTTGTGGATCTAATATAATTTCTCAAGTGGTGATATTCAACCAAAATTCCTTTTTCGTCTTTACTCTGTATAACCACCTCGTATAAACTCTTTTTAGCGTATAAGTATTCTCAGTTTTAAACTTCTATGAAAAGTTTTGTGTCTTTGTCCTGTGCTACAACTGGTTAATGAAAGATGTAGAATTTATTCTGGTAGGACATGATTTTCAGTTCCATATTCACTTGATTTAGAATTTGCAGGAAAGAAAATGTCAAGGCCTCTCCATCGGGGCATATCGGGGACACGGATCTCTGGGAACAGTCGTGATTTATGGGATTCGGAAATGAAAGATAAGCCAGATAAAGAAGATTTGGAAAGGACCAGGTCTTCTGATCATAGTTGTCCAGCCCTAAAATTACCCTTTCGGGTACTTTTTCCTGGTAGTAGTTCTCCTTCCAAGTGTAGCGTTAGTGAAAACGGTTTTCGGTCTGATTCATTAAGCATAGGGACTGCAAGGAGTCGACACAAATTAGCTTTGCTACTTCTGAGATTTAGTTTGGTTGTGATAGTAATTCTTGCTCTTACTGTGTCATTTTGGTGGACTATTTCGATATCAACATCATCAAGAGGTCAAATAGTACATAATTATAGACGACTCCAAGAGCAACTTGTTTCAGACCTTTGGGATATTGGAGAGCTGTCTATTGGTTCTTTAAGGTTGAAAGAGATGGAATTCTGTTCTGAGGAGTCTGAAAATTATGTACCTTGTTTCAACGTGTCAGACATTCTTGCATTAGGCAATTCTGATTTTAGTGTGAGTGACCGTCATTGTGGCCAAGAGTCAAGCCAAAGTTGTCTTGTGCTACCACCAGCAAATTACAAGATTCCTCTTCGATGGCCTACTGGAAGAGATGTCATCTGGGTTTCAAATGTTAAAATCACTGCACAGGAGGTACTGTCCTCTGGTAGTTTGACCAAAAGGTGAACGACAGTTAGACCCATTTAGGAAACCTTACGTGGTTTCAGTTTCTGGTCTCTTTTCATGATTTCTTCTTCTAAATGTGGATGCCAGGATGATGATGCTGGATGAAGAGCAAATTTCCTTTCGTTCAGCCTCATTAATGTTTGATGGCGTCGAAGACTATTCACATCAAATTGCCGAAATGATTGGCCTGCGAAATGAATCTAACTTCATACAAGCTGGGGTGAGTTGCCACTATTGCATATATAACGCATTTATGTTGCTGGGGTGAATTGCCACTGTTGCATATATAACTCATTTATGTTTCTTTTTTCCCAGTGGAAATTGAAGTTTTTGCAATGAGGATTGTAATTCATTTTACTGCTGTATAACAAAGTCCTCTCTGAATGTTTCTTCTATTTCCTGTCAAGATTACGGCAGATTAGCTTATATAAATTTTGTAATGGCGACATTTTTTCTGCTTTATTTCATTATGCTGCTTTGGAAATTAAGCCTTAAATTTTGAAATTTGAGGTTACTGCTGAAACATCACTTCTCATTTGACTTCTTCTCTACTTGAAATCATACTTAACAGTTACTGTTATATTTACTAACTTATGCAGGTCAGAACCATTTTGGATATAGGATGTGGCTATGGCAGCTTCGGAGCACATCTCTTTTCGAAACAACTTTTAACAATGTGCATTGCAAACTATGAGGCTTCAGGGAGCCAAGTTCAGCTTACTCTTGAAAGAGGTCTTCCTGCAATGATTGGTTCTTTTACTTCCAAACAGTTGCCATATCCTTCTATATCCTTTGATATGGTGCACTGCTCAAGATGTGGCACTGATTGGGACAAAAAAGGTATCAGTTATTCATTTATGATCACATATTAAATTGGAGAGAGAGAGAGAGAAATTAGTTGTCTGATTTGGACTATTCACTAGATTTCATCACATTCGTAATGCTCTCATGCTTTTGCCTGATCAGTTTTCAGATTAATATTTCGGTCAAAATGAGTCGATATTCCTTTTGTTTTACAGATGGTGTTTACTTGATTGAAGTTGATAGAGTTTTAAAGCCTGGTGGTTACTTTGTCTGGAGTTCACCACTTACTAATGCTCGTAACAAAGAGAATCAGAAAAGGTGGAACTTTGTTCAAGATTTTGCAAAAAATCTCTGTTGGGAGATGTTATCTCAACAAGATGAAACTGTAGTGTGGAAGAAGACTAGCAAAAGGAACTGCTATGATTTAAGGTGACTCGCAAAGTAACTTCATTTACTTGTATACACAAAATTGGAATATGTCTGATTTTGTTTAAAATATCATATCTCCGAGAGTCATGTGCCTACATCAGGTGATCCTTAGCAAAAACTGCCTTATGTGTCCAGGAAGTCCAGCTCAGGCCCTTCACTATGCAGCAAAGGCCATGATGTTGAATCCCCTTATTATCGACCACTTGAAGCATGCATAGCTGGGACACATAGTCGTCGCTGGCTTCCAATTGAAGAGAGGAGAACCTGGCCTTCTAGGTCGCAGTTGACGAACAACGAGCTTGCAATATATGGTAACCTACTTTTATTTCATTGCTTCAGGTTCCATTTTGAATAGAAAATTTTATCTAGTTTGGAGTATTTAAAAGATTGTTCACTTGCCTTACTATTTATGTTGTGGTTTTGTCAGGTTTGCATCCAGAAGAGTTTGTGGAGGATGCTGACAACTGGAAAGCAGCTATCACTAATTATTGGTCTCTTCTTTCACCATTAATATTCTCTGATCATCCAAAGAGACCTGGCGATGAGGATCCTTCGCCACCTTATAACATGCTCAGAAATGTGCTAGACACAAATGCTCATCTTGGTGGCTTTAATTCTGCACTGCTGGAAGCTGGCAAGTCCGTCTGGGTTATGAATGTGGTCCCGACAAATGGACCTAATCTTCTTCCCTTGATACTTGATAGAGGCTTCGTTGGTGTACTGCATGATTGGTAAGCTTATTTCCAACTCACGATATTTGTTACGATTTTATTCTTGTAGGCTATAGTTCATTAGAATATACGATGACATGTTTTAGCTCATCCTATCTCATTGGTGAATTTTGTGACTAACTTTAATGTCTACTGTTTAGTTGAGGATTTCTTTTTAATTGTGAGAATGAGCTGGAAATAATATTTCCATCAACTGATAAAGGTTTTAGCTTTAGTCAAGATGAGGAATATGCTTGACACAAAGGCCTGAGTTTGATAATATGGATACTTCAGAGCACATTTTCAAACTTGAAGGTCGTAAAAGAGGATAATATTTGGGTGTGCTCAACTGTGAGCTAGGATTATATAAAATAGATGTCACAATTGAATAATTCCTTCATACATTCATATTTGTGCATGTAACCAATTTATGCTTTCATTATTGTACTATATTGTTTAATTTTGTATTAAATACTTCTATTTCAGGTGTGAAGCATTCCCAACATACCCTAGAACTTATGATTTGGTGCATATGCAAGGCTTACTGTCCCTTGAAACTGGTCAGCAGCGCAGGTGCAGCACTCTGGATATATTCACTGAGATTGATCGACTACTTCGACCTGAGGTACCTGACTCAAAAATGTCCACTTCTAAATTCTTTTTATCTCTTACACTTGCTACTAATGTTGGGGAAATTTGAGTTGTTATGAGCTTCATATATGGAATGCAGATGTTCATTTTTTATGTTACAAACCATCTACTATGATTTCATATATGAGTTGCAGCAGTATTAGAATTTAAATTATTTTTCTTGCTAGATTTGCATTCTAGATGCTTAATTCTGGGTGGATATTACGGTTTTCCTTGATCACTTAAAATGGTGCTAGAATAAGATCTACAGAATATATTAGATCTTCCTTGAGAACCTTGCTAGGTAATATGTAGAGCAGTGTTGTACTTAACCAAATATTTATTTTCCATGGTGTAGGCTTTATTTAAGTGGTGTTGCTGCGTTAAAGAAGTTTGTTATATACTTCCCTTTACCCAGTTTTGATGAAATTGGATACTCTAAACTTAAAACTACTGCGCTTCGACCAGTTCTTTCAGTGTTTCATTCAAGTTCACCGTCTAAAGAGCCCTCTTCAAATATTTGTTAGGAGAGGTTTCCATTGATGTCGTTCACATGCAGATATTCATAAAGATGTGGTTCACGTTGTTTTTCACTGATGTTGATGTTTGGTGCAGGGCTGGGTAATAGTTCGTGACACAGTACCGCTTATTGAATCGGCAAGAGCTCTAGCCACTCGGTTGAAGTGGGAAGCCCGCGCTATAGAAATTGATAGTGACAGTGACGAGAAACTCCTCATCTGTCAAAAACCTTTCTTCAAGAAACAAGCAAGCTGATTTCTGAAGGAGGTTCATATTTATTCTTATTCATTTTGTTAAGTTAATTAATGTTCATAAAACTCAGCCATAGAAAGAACTAAAGACGAAAGCAGAGAACAGAGAAGAGCGAACAACGTGTATTCTGGTGTAAACAACCAAAGAGTTCCTCCGTAACCGTAAGGCTTCGGGGAGGGTCATGTAATTACTCGGTCGAGGCAGGCAGCAAGCAAGAAGTACAGCATTAGATTTTCAAGTTTTGACGTTCCATTTGTTGTCAAACTATAACTATACAACCACAAGATTAAGATTGTGAAAATGGTTACAGAATAAGCAAGTTCCTATTTCATGTATTATATAGAATCTTTATCACCTGCCAAATTCACTCTTTTATTCTTAGTCTTGTCAGTTTATTACAGTTGTTGCAAATGCTTCTAGCTAAATTAGTACTGTACGAATCTGATCTCTGCAATCCAAAGTGGTGAATTTTGGTCTGGTGCTCTCGATAAAGGAAAATGCCAGTAGAGCTTCTTCCTGCCGCCCTCCAAACATTGTTTTCTATTGTACAAGGTTTTCTGGGTTCTCTTGCACTTGTAAACGAGAGAGTACCATTACGTGATGCGACTTCGGTGAAATTCGTTCAGAAACTTACCTGGGTCACACTGTCTTAGCTGTTCCATTTCCAGGTTGTGCAGTAAAACGCTGGCAGCGGTATTTGGGCAACTTCCCATTTAACACAGGGCTATAAATATAAGAATCACAAAGTTCAACGCTTCACCTCCAATCACAAACTCCCATGGCTTGGCGCATTTACCTCTCCAAATTCATTAACTCCAAAACCCTATGCCTAACCCCATCCCTCTTCCAAAACCCTACTTACCCATTCTCCACTTCTTTCCTCATCACCAAACTCCCCAAAAAATTCCGCAAGAAACGGAAAAAGCCCGACTCTCCGCGCACCAAACCCGTCCAACGTCCATCAACCCGCAATGCCCACTTCGAGTCCCTCGTCGAACTCGACTCCTACTTCCGTTTCCTCACCAAGTCCAAAATTTTCCTGTCCCAACAGCCCGAACACGTCCTCCGCCTCGACGACGCCGGCAAGCTGCACCGCGAGCTCGGCTTCCCCCGGGGCCGCAAGGTCGCTCGCTCCATTGACCGACACCCTCTCCTTTTCCAGACCTACCGACACTCCGACAACAAGATGTGGGTAGGCTTCACTGAACTCATGGAAGACTTGCTTGATGAAGAGAGAGGAATTATGGATTCTATGGAGGGTGATCGTGTCACCAAGGTTCGTAAGTTGTTGATGATGTCTAAGGACAAGAAGATTCCTTTGAGTAAGATTCACCATTGTCGATCGTTGTTCGGGATTCCCGATGATTTTAGGGATAGAGTCGTTAAGTATCCTGATTACTTTCGGATTGCTGTTGAGAGTGATGGGAAGAGGGTTTTGGAACTGGTGAATTGGGAATCGAAGTTAGCGGTGAGTGAGTTGGAGAAAGAGTTCATGGTTAATGAGGATAAGGTTAAAAGGGCATTTAAGTTTGGGGTCAAGCATGCCAGAGATTTGGATTTGGAATATGATGATACGAGGAGGTTGAATTTGTTGAATACTTTGCCGTTGGTGTCACCATATAGTGATGGGCATAAGCTGGATGTCTGGAGCCTGGACGCCGAGAAGTATAGAGTTGGAGTTCTGCATGAGTTCTTGACCTTGACTTTGGAGAAGAGGGCTTCTATACATCATATTGTAGAGTTTAAGGAGGAGTTTTCGTTGACCAAGCATACTTACGATATGCTTAAGAAGCAGCCTCGAACTTTTTATCTTGCTGGGACGGAGATGAACTGGGTTGTGTTCTTGAAGGATGGGCGTGACGAGAATGGGAATTTGATTCACAAGGACCCACAGGTGGTTTTTAATGAAAAGCTGTATAAGTTTGCAGAAATGAAGAAAAGAGAACTGTAGTGGATGAAAAGTGCTGGGCA
The DNA here is from genome assembly GCA_027479065.1 of Erythroxylum brevipes. Classification (NCBI taxonomy): domain Eukaryota; kingdom Viridiplantae; phylum Streptophyta; class Magnoliopsida; order Malpighiales; family Erythroxylaceae; genus Erythroxylum; species Erythroxylum brevipes. The sequence goes on from JANIHY010000002.1 coordinate 8,868,181, forward strand.
TATGAACTTCTTCGATTTCACCAAGGTCTAGATGATTTGATCATTTTGTATTGCACATGAGCAACATTACTGGGTGGGACTCAAATCTAATCGCTGGGATTGGTCTTTGAGGTTCCTTTGATCGGCCATGACCACTCTGTAATCTATTTTTATGGATTGAGCATTTTGAAGAAACTGACAGGGTACATACAATAAAATAATGTTGTTTTTAACAACACAGTGACTACATGAATCAAATCTTTTAAAACCATTAGAAAGAAAAACCATCGCTGGCATCAATTCCACGAGGAGGCTATGGTTGCCTAACACTGTAATTCCCAGATTTATACTTGCGAGGCAAATGCTAATACATTATATCGAAACCACTGCTTCCGAGAATCCAAACAAGATATAAAACATACGAGAGGAATGTCCCAGGGACTAACACAAGCGTGATGAAAAAGGCTGCAAGCAAAACACTTACTAAGAGCTATGACTACTGGATGGGGAAATATTTCAACGGGATGAGGGGGCAAGTAAAGATCGTGTTGCCTTTGGGTAACTGGTTCGGTTTTTGGATCTATTCCTGCTTGATCTGTGTGAAACACTAGCACTGCTCCGATGAACGCTTGAGGGTGAGCCACTGCTGCTAACTCTCCTTGCTGCATTTCTACGAGAGTTATACCTGTTCCCCAGCGCTGCTTTGGCAACACTGTCTGTGACAACCTCCCGTGCTCTATGTGATTTGATGGGCTGCTTGTTCAAGTACACAACCTTCGGAAGAAGACTACAAATTGCTTTGTGAAGGTGATCATCGCCAATGTTGGTCTGAATAGGATTTCCCGACAGATTTAGAGCTTGCAGAGAGTGATAGTTGGCAACGAGCTGGCCCAAAGCTTTAGCAGTTGTAATCTTGTTAAAGCTAAGGTCCAAGACCGTAAGCTTTAGGAGCCTATGCAGTCCCTCAACATTACTAATTTTATTACCAGCGAGCGAAAGTTCCTTTATCATTGTGCAGTTGGATAGCCCTGACATAACAAACAGCCAAGAATCATTATACCAGAGAAATTGAAAGTTTTCAGTGTCAGGGAAAACATGAAAATCATATAGAGAAAGGACTGATATCAATGATACCTTGCCCAATTCGAGACATGCGATTATAACTGAGATCAAGCACTCGCAACCTCGTTAGTTCTCTAAGTCCTTCAATAGTGCTAATCTTATTTCTTGACAAGTTTAGTACATGAAGGCCCTTTGGCAATGATCCTGGGGTTATGCAGACTGCAAAACAAGGACAAAGCAAACAGGCAGCTCTGTTAGTACCAATAACTTTCATTCCTAAGATAAAATGTGACTTCAGCCAGATGGTGTTTCTGCTTTTGCTAGAAGCATACCTATGGAGTTATTAGATAGGTCCACAGATCGAAGACTAAGAAAGTGTGACATGATGGGAGTGGCTTTTAACCCAATAGCGGAGATATGTGCCGCGGTTGTGGAAGAATTCAGGGACTGGATCACACTGTTAGCAATTAGAATATCCTCAGATAAATTATTATCTGGAGATCGGATAATTGCAGCTGTGCTTTTCAGTGGTGATTTGTCTTTCAAAGGAGAGGGTGGGAAGATGATGCCCTCATCACTGCCAGCACCATCATTGTCATCATCAACATCATCATCAGATGGTGGCATTTGAGTCTCAAGATCTTTAACCCATTCATCAACTCTAGAATAGGACGTAGATTCTGTTGGGAAAGCAACCCACCGGTTCTGGGGCCAGAAACCAGAAAATGAATCCCCAATATCTCTCCAACTTTCTTCCATTTCTCCATTTCTGTAGGGGTCCTTGTTCAAGGATTCTCCTATAAGTGAGTCGGGTGATTGTGTTCTGCTCAACATCATAGCTCGGTTTGGTTCAACTGTATCTGAGTGGTATCCACCTTTCTGGTTCAAATCTGTACCTACAAATTGTGGCTGCTGCTGCTGTTTTGCAGTCACTTTATGCAGATTTCTGTGGCTCCAAAGGAACAATTTCCACCACAGCTTTCTACTCCTGGAAGGTAGGACTTGTCTTGAAGAATGCTTCCTTAATATCACTTTGTCAGCGCTGCAATGGCTTCTTACAGATGCAGGGCTGCCTGGAGTCCTCCACTTCTCTGATTGTTCATGTGATTCCCCATAAAGGAGCAACTTTGAAGGTGGTAGCACGTCTGCAATTACTTTCAGCATTTTGCTTGTTTCCAGATTAGAGCAGGAACGCTTGAGCTTGGGTGAATCGCAGAATCTTCCCTTAGTAATACCAGGATCACTAACATGTCCACTTTGGATCACGTCAATGATACCCTCGTGATTCTTTTCAGATTTGATTGCATTTTGTTCAGTAAACTCAGAGGCAAAAGAATTAAAGGAGGCCACCCTCCTATCAGCACTAAGTTCATATCCACTTGAATCACCCTTGAAAGATTGGAGGTCAGGATCAGACACGTCCCTCCTCAGTGAGACATTTTCTTCATGCTCATCTTCTCCTTCATATGCCACCTCAGAAGCGTCATCCCTCTTGAGAGTCTTGCAGCTCATCTCCCCAGCACATGCAAACTGGTTGGGCATATCATCCGATGCTGGCAAAGCAGATGCTGTCAGTGTTTTCAACTCCTCAATCTTTAAAGGTGTTACTGGGTATTCAGGCCCGACTTTAAGGGACTTCAGAGCCTTGTTGAAGTCATCAACTTTATGGAACAACTGGTCACCAACCTAAAATCACACAAAGGAGAAATTAAGAATAAGCAGATAACACGAAATTGCAATTTTCAAAATCATAATACGTCAATAGTCTAAATCCAATTAGTTCTCACCATCTTTTCCTTCTTTCTCCCAGGCAGCCAAAGGCAGCAGCTGTATCTTGCCATCTTAAAAGGAGGTTTTATTCAAAATTCGTCAGAAGTGGCGCTGTTTTATCCCTTGAACTTACTATTTCCCCAATTCTTTTACCTTTTCGCAGATAAATCCGTGCTGCTGATGGTTACATCTCTAAGGAAATGCCAATTGAACGGGTACAGAGAACAATATTGAGAAGTAGGGATTACATATAAGATTGTGGACCAAAAGTTAGCCGTAATCAATGGGAAGACCCCAAACCAAAGACTGAGCGCAGTAGCATGAAGACGATGATGATGCCTGAGGACCGGAAAACGAATGACCGATGTCTGTTCCGGTACATCTACGAATCACCACAATGACGGCCAGAGTTGTATGAACAGCAGCTCCTCTCGAGAAGCTTCAAAGAAACTATTCTGCAAAACCTCCCCTGCCGCATATTCAAACAACCATAAGGATCCAAATAATTACAAGGAAGACGGATTTGTTTAAATCTAAAAAGACGAGAGTTTCACGAACAAAGGGGATTTTCTGAGGTCCCCATTGATCTACCAGGAAACCTAACTAAGCATAACAATTTCCCAATAACATCAATACGGTTTGAGGACAAAGACAAGAAGCATTCTAGACTTAGTTTTCCAGAAACCAAAACTTGGGTCGAAACCTCTGGAGAAAAAGATGAATCCTTTACGATGTTTCACAGTTAGCAAACGAAACTGATGAGAATTATATAGAGCCTTTCTTCGCTGCAACAGCACAAGACAGCATAAAACGTTAGGCTAAACCTACCTGGAGTGTCCACTTTCGTTGTTGCACAATAACTCGAATCGATCTTGTCCTTGCAGTCGAGAATAAAGTTTTGAGGAAAATGGAACCAAATTTATATTAGATTCCGCTGAATCAGAGAGAGAGAGAACGAAGAAGTTATGGTGGAGAATGTTGGAAGAGTCGGGCAGTGAAGCGACGAGGAGGAAATAGACAAGAAACAAACGTAAGAGTTGTGGGCGTAAGCGACCGTCCGAACTAACGAATCATGTCATTACGCGGATGTTACACGGCTTAGTGCTTGCCCCGTGAACACCAGAAAAAATCAAAACCTACGCACTTGTAAATTGTAATAGCTTCCATGCCAATTCCGATTCTTTTATCTTATGACCTGTGGAATAATCTCTGTGGTGATCAAACAACTGCACGCTTATTCCTTTTACGTTTACGTGTGATTTTCTTTTAAAAAAATAAACTATAAAATAATATATAGTTTTGACTCTTGTTTAATAATTAGAACGACGTTCATATATATAAGTATTTTGCTGCCAAACTCTACCATGATATTTGTTTCCCAGTTTAGTAAAGTTTCTGATCAGGTCGATCATCCTAGATTCAGATCCAATCTTATAATGACGTATGAGTTGATCGGTCTAATTTTATAAAGTTGAGTCAAACATAACCGAGATGTTGAATTAAACACATCAGGTATTTACTATATAAAATCGTTATCTCCTTATGATGCAGGTACGACTCTCATAATTCTGATTCTCTTTGTTCATAAACACGTAAACCTATAACCAAGAGCTAATTTAGGTATCGGAAGGGCAAGTCGGCGATCAACTCCCGATGTGTCTTATTGTTTTTGCAAATCTCTCCCGATTGAAACTCATCAAGATCATGGATCCAATCAACAGCGTCCAGTTTCAGTAGAATCAGATTGAACCAGTTTCCATTACTCAGCTACTTACTATAATGTGTATGATTAATGGTGGTGGTTCTAATGATGTTACTACCCAGGTTGGAGTGATGATCAGATGTGGCATTTCTAAGATAACAACTTACAGGAGCCGTTTACATGCGAGCTGAGGCTGGAAATTGACGATTGACATTAATACGAACGACAAGCACATGTGATAACTTGGACTTATCCTTCCTCAATAAATTATTGGGTTATCGAGGCCCACGAGACTTCGAACCACCTTTCTGAGAGAGTACATTTTAAGCCGCGTGTCCCATTTTAAAACCATACCTTCTTTGGCTACTTCTTTCTTTCTAATTATACCACCACACCTTTCTTTTCCTTTTTAGAAAAAAGGAAGACCTAAATAAATCTTTTAGTTTCTATTTTACTTATAATTATATAATATGTTAACATGCTAAAGTATAGTTTATAAGATTATTATGCATTTAATACAACATAAATTAAATAATTAATAAACTTTAATTAAAATTAAATAATTTCTTTTTTTATGTTTTGATGTGTTAATTTAGTGAGAAATTTTAAAATTAAATATAAGTTTAGTTTACCTAAGTTTATCTACGAATTTCTCACATCATGCAATAATAAAACTTGTATATTGCTCACAAAATCTAAAAATTTTATTTTTCAAAGTCGACTAATTACAAAGGAGACTTTCATGGGTTTAAAGTTTAAAATTATCTTGTAATTTCAAATTATACTCCACAATATTAGGTTTTATGTTTGAAACAACTTCTCTATTATATAAGAATAAAGCTGTATATTATCAGATTTCTCTAGATTTTATTTTAATTGCGAAACTTTAGACTAAATATGTGATGATGATATTTGAAAAGTCGGATTTGGGCTCAAACGGTTCAATTATAACGTACCTCAAAGCCTCGTTTTCATATTTAAATTTAAAAAATAGGCTAAACAAAACTAAGTCGAATTTGGAGCTATCCAATTCCAACCTTAGCATGTTGTCACCTTTAGGTATGCATCACACATTTAAAATTAAAACAAATAAAAGCAGCTTTAAGAGTCCTATAATTCAATCATATTTTCTGAAGATTCTCGTAAGATTTGATGTGTCTTATTTTTGTATGCTAAGGAATGTAATACACGCAAGTTCTTAATGTTCCATAAGACGAATTTGTTATTTATATTTTATCTTTCATCAAACCAAAATTGGCTATTTTGATGTGACCTAACAAAGTGTTTGGTCCTTCAGTAGTCGGCCTCTCGGAATCAGAAAGGCTAACGGACAATAGAAAGAATTGCAAATGGCTCCATTTTGTGAAGTACGAGTACGTGACAATAAAGATATGATACAGAGACATCATGTCGTACACCATTCCGTGCTTATCATCGCCGATATCCGGCTCCACTTGACTTAAGTCATCCCTTACGTGTTCAATCTTGGCTTTACTTGCGGCCTGTAGCTCTCACAAGTCTCAATAATTATGCAGATTCCATGTTCTGTATGAAAATACAAAACAAAAAGACAAAACATTGTTTTCCACTAATGAATCATAATTTATTTTACCAGATTTATAGCCAACGACTTTGAGAGCGTTTTTTCCCATTTTAACCCGGGTAGGTCTAACAACTTCACTTACTACTCTGAAATTAGAAAAAGAATCGGATTCTTATTCCAAGTAATATTCCATTTGACTGCACTTAATCTAGCCTTGTTTTATGTATAAGTGAAATACATAGTACTTACAATCACGGCCATTACGATTTTTTTTTTAAAGACAGTAATAAAAGACGTTGTCTGTACTCTGTGTTGTCTAATCCAATTACGAATGTTTCGGAATCCCCTAAAATTTCTCTGTTTTTTTTTCATACAACGGATAAGAACAGCCTAATTACACAGCTACATATTACGCCTCTGACCGAAGCATTAGTTATATCTTGAAGCAGTAGGGCGAAACAACCTGACGGACTTGCTAGAAGGAACAGAGTCTCAAACTGATGGAGGCTGGTAGATTTAGCAGATAATCTGCACATTGATTCCTTTTGCGAGGTACATGTCGCAACTTCACTACCCAATCACGATCCAATAGTAATATGATAGCCTAAACCAAGGAGCAATGCATCCTACTCCTCCTTATTGAGTCTGATAATATATTGATGACAATTAAAGAGTCCAAATTTAATTCCATATGCCGATATCCTAAGTCCCAGGTTAAGAGAATGCCTGAGTAAATGCCCCATAGTTCTGTCTCAAGGGAGGACAAGTGCCTATATTATCGACAAAACCGCCTAACCAAGCCCTAGCATGATCTCTTATAACCCCAACAGTATTAGCTTGATGCCCAACTCTCTTAGAAGAGCCATCAGTGTTAAGCTTCCCTCATCCTTCACATGGAAAGGAATTGTTTAGAGTGCAGAGTAGTCAGATTTAACGCATGGATGATATTAAGATCATTGCTTGGCCATACAAATTATTCTTCAAACAAACATTTATTGCGTCACACAGTGACGAAGCCATGAATTTAAGATAGGAGGGCTCAAATATTAATTTTTTAAAATTTTGGGGCCCAATGCGTCATTTTCTTCTAAATAATTCCATCCTTATATACTTAAAAATATTTAATTTTTTAAAATTTTGAGGGGTCCAGTGGCTCCGTCCCTAACGCCACATCCATACAAGCCAACATATTGTTCCAAAAATAAGAGACCAATCGCATCCATAGACTTGGGTATGACGTTGTATATGCCTTTGCATCCAAGCATGTCTATCTAGCTGGAAGAAATCCCCTTGGGGAACATTTAAGGGAAAGGTAGCCCATATATCCATTACTCGTCTACAGTCTCTAATCACATGTATGGAAGATTCCTCCATACCACAACATTTGCACACCCCATCAGTAGTTAGATGACGCAGAACTCGCTGCTGATTAGTGAGTAAGCAGTCCCGCCCTAGCAACCATAAAAAGGATCTAATTTATTGAGGACCGGGCCATCTCCAAACAAAGTCCCACAACCCACCGACATGACTACGACCCAAACCTTCAATCAGCTCATAAGCTAAAGCAGTGGTGAAATAAATTTTCTAATTTTAATTACTGGGTCAAGCTATTCACACCTAACCAACAAGGAAAGAAACTTCCAGCATGTTCACATAACGGAAATAAGGAACTAAAAGTAATGACTTTATACAATTTTGGTGTTTATAAATATCTAACAAACTCAATATTAACATTAAATGTAATAACTTTTTTTAGAAAATTAAAATTTTTATTAAAGCTATGAAAAATAGAAATTGGGTTACAATATGTTACCGTTTCCATAAAATGACAAAAAACAAAAACAAGAACAACGATGTTATACAACATTGCTTCTTACAAACACGAGAGAATAGTAAGAAACAACATCATTACCTGAATAGGGCTTGGATATCCTCATGTCTTTAGGGACTACCTCCTCTCCACCACTGGATTGTGCTACTATACGTAAGCAGTGTTCAACTAAGTTGTAAAGAAATTGTTACTCAATTGGTTGGATTCAGAATCAGGTGAGTCTTATTTGATTTATTTCATAAAAATTTTGATTCAAGTTATTCTCTACGCTTGTTTAATCTCACCATGCTATTCTTTGCATTCTAAAAATGTTACAACATCCATTCTAATGTTATCGTTGATGGCCATCCCAAGCAACATCTAAAACAAGGCCCTTTCAGAGAATATTCTTTGGTTCCCTCCTCCTAAATACCTAAATCCAAGTAAGCCAACCCCACTCTATATATTCATGCTTTGCTATTGTTTTATATTCGCATCAATTGCACTTTCCACCTTTTAACATCCTAACATCTATCTGGTAGGTCTTAAGCCCCATATTTACCTGCTACATCTTTTCATATAACATTTGTGTACTGATAAATGAATAGCATATGACTCTTATTGATTTACTGTCTCTTTTGCACAATGTACACCTATTAGGAAACATCATATATCTATTGGGTCTATCTTATATGGGTAGTCGTCGTTTAATGGCCATCTAGAAGGTTAGAGCTATCTTTAGGATAGTTTTGTTCCCTCCAAACTAATTCATACTAGCTCACTATAGCACCCCACTCTTGTAAGACATGTATCGGACATTTTGAGTGATGTCTGAGTATGTAACCTACAAAGGTGGCATGCTAAAACAGTCAACAATTGAACTCATTACAAATGTTTTTAAAAAATATCACACGTATATGCAAAAAATCAATAATCAATTTTGGCCCGTTATATTCATAAACATTTTCAATCACGAGAGTTACAATCATTATACAACTCATTAGAATTTCACTAGTTACTTGGGCCTATTTCAAATACAAAATATTTTAGTCATAATGTCGTTACATTACAAAATTATTCATATACACATTGTACAGTATTTGTGAACACACATTTTGATACAAAACAATGAAATACATATATAGGTGCGAATTGATTCCGATCTCTATCTCTTACTCCAATGCAGTGGCTAGACTTATGTTTGCCTAACGGGGTAACTCTTCTGAGCCCGTATAATAATGTTACAATTTTGGTGAGTTTTGCGAATTTAGTGAGTTAACCATCCTTGATGGTTCACTCAAATCATATAACACATCACATCATACATTGATATAATTCACATCACCTCATTTATCATGTAGCATCACATATCACTTATTTCACATATTACATTCAGAGCAGTTAATAGATCATTTTTGCTGAATCCTGAAAATTTTTCTAAATTACTTATTACTTGTTTGTTCATTTAATTATTTATTTTTAGAATTAGTTCATTAATTTAGTGAGCCTAAGTAGAAATTAAAATTTTGAATGGGTATGTTAGAATTAAATTAGAGTATGGCATTGAGAAGATTAAAAGAGTTAGTAGATGGATTAATGAAAGGAGGGGCAAAATTGGAAAGGGTAAGTAAGTGAGGGACAATTTTGGAAGAATAAGCTAAAGATGAGACTTGAAATAAGAAAGAGAATAAGAGAATAGAGAACGTCGTGGAAGAGAAGAGAGGAAGAGAGAAAAACGTGGGAGAGAAAAAGAAGAAGAAAAATCGTGGGAGAAGAGAGAAGGAAAAGAAGAAGAAAAGAAGAAGAATCATCTTGTTAAGGTAAGCTCCATACTATTTTCTTCTTGTTTGACTTGAAAAATGAAGTAGAAAAAAATGGGTTTTTGTGTTGGGAATGAATGGAAAAAGAAGATGATTGAGAGACCCAATTAATTTTTAGAGTTTCTAAACTAGGTTTTGGCTTTTCTAACCTAGATAGACCATGGGTAAGTTAACGCTAAACCCAATTTAGCAATTGAACTAGGTTTTGGCTTTTCTAACCTAGATAGACCATGGGTAAGTTAATGCTAAACCCAATTTAGCAATTGTTTCATTTATTATGATTTTGAAGTTTTCAGGGTTTTATTGAATTGAAATTTAATGAAAAATTGGTTTGTTTTAGGAAATCGAGAAAATCCTACTCAAGAGCAAGGGGAAGGGCCAATTTGAGTTTGGATTTTCAAGAGTTATAAGGTGGGTAAAATATTTATAGTCATTGTGTAAATGGGCAATGTGCCTATGTGTGTGTGTATATGCTTGAATTGTCAAATTGTGAATTGATATGATGTGAAAAATGCATTATGATATGTTTTATGTTATGCATTGAAAGATGTTTGACATTTTGATATGATTGAATTATGAGTATGATCATGCTATGCCTCGGAATTGCATCATAGCATTTTGATTTAAATGGAAAGAAGAAAAGCATGAGAATATGAATTTGTGATTGATTAAATTGAGCATAAAAATTGATTGTGTTTGGGCAAGAGTAGAACCGTTTCGTAGTCACGTGGACGTCAATATAAAGCCTTCTTTCGGTTGTCTGCTTGTGGCACACGAGATCCGAAAAGTGGACTCGTTTCATTCTCGGTGTAAACTTCGATTTCTCCGTTTTGTTCCACAGAACCCTCGAGCCAATTATTTGTGCATTTATATTTTGATACGTTAAGTTATGATGAAATTTGAGTGTGAATTGGAATTGTGAATGCTGAAATTTCATTGCCGGATTAAAACAAGACATGTATGCCTATATGAATATTCATATATGTTTGATTGTATGGCTTGTTGTAAATAGCTATAAATATATTAGCCACTGAGTTATGTAGCTCAACTCAAAATTTTTCCTCCTCAGGTACAGAACAAGAAGATTAGCGATCCTTGTAAGGCATTCGGAACTTCAAGATAGCTAAAAATCTTTTGTATTAAGCTAGTAACTATTTTGGATAGCTTTATAGGCATATCAAACATAAGCATCCTTTTGTATTTTGTATTAAGTTTGATTTATATGTTGATATGTAAGTAAAGCCTGTTCAAACTTTTACTTTGTTTAGGAATGAGAATGAGAAATTGAGAAGTTCCTTTTGTGTATGATTATGTTATTTTAAAGGTTGAGTATTATGGATGTGGAAGTGGAATGTCTATGTGCATATTCTTCTTTGTTGAGATTTCAAATTGTTGTTAGTAGTAGAATAGCATGTTAGAGTTGGAAAGATTGTATGTGATGAATTATTTGAGGTGAGATTCAAGAGTTTAACAAAAAGTACTTAGTAGTTGAATTGATATAAAGAGATATTGCATTTTGCAAGCTTTTATAGGTGAAGAAATTATGTTTTGAACTCAAAGGAAAAACTTCATCAATATAGGTAGAATTAGCCAAATATGTCTTCATAAGAGTTGTAGATTAACATTCTGGCTTTCCAACGATATAAAGTACGTGATTTTTGGATATCAGAGTTGAGAGTTATGACCATTACAAGTTAGGATGTCGCAAAGGATGTATATATATGGAACAACTATAGAGAATGAAGTGACATTGCACTAGAAGAGGTGAATTTGAGGAGATTATGAGTAAAAAGGATGTTAGAATGGAGTTAGGATCCATTATAGGGGTCTTGGAGGGTGAAAATTTTCATTACACTCGAAGGTTACATGGTCAGGTCGTGTATATTAACACTGGCCGTGTATTCCTGATGCAGAAAAATTTCCAAACCCGAAGGTTACACGATCAGCCCGTGTTGTTTCACACGGCTCGTGTTTTGGCCCTACAAATAAAAAATCTCATTTCTAGTTCTTCATAAAAGTTGTAGATCCAAAAGTCTACTTCGAAACCGTCTAAAGAATACCGTAATCTGATATCCTTAGTGAATGTTATGTCAATTGTCTAGAGATAGGTATAACGTGATTGAGGACATGAGCATGGTTGATTCTTTTGGCCATAACTTCATAACCAGACCTCCAAATTAAGTGATTCTTAAATCAATAGATTCCTGACACATATTCCTATCTTGCAATAAAAAATTTGTAGCTTTTGGGGTCGATTCGGAAAAGATTTATGGAAGGAAAAACATGGATTGGTTGGAAGGGCATAACTAGGTTATGAACATACTTTAGATTTTTAAGCATATCTTGAGCTATAAAGCTCTGAATGAAATGGTTTTTGTTTCAAAATAAACTAGACAAATAGAGCTACAATTGTCTTGAAGAAGTCAAATTATGATGTTGGTGATTGACTGTTGTGGGTAAGCCACCCTTGTGAGATGACGACAAAGTGAGGGTTCATTGGAATAACCTTACAAGGAAACCCGCTCACGCTTTTCGACTCTAGGCTCCAGGAACGGGATCGAACATCTTGATGGAAGAAAAAACAGGGATTGGTTGGAATGGCATAATTAGGTTATGAACACACTTTGGATTTTTTAGTATATATTGAGCTACAGAGCTCCAAATGAGATGGTTCTTGTTTCAAAATAAATTAGAGACATAGAGCTACAATTTTCTTGAAGAAGTCAAATTGAGATATTAGTGATTGGTTGCTACAGGCAAGTCACCCTTGTGAGATGACGACAAAGTGAGGGTTCGTTGGAATAACTCTACAAGGAAACTCGCTCACACTTTTCGACGCCAAAACGATAGTTAGGCTCCAGGAACAGGGTCTAATATCTTGGCCCTTTCCAAATTTTACCCCTCCTTTCATTTAATCCATCTACTAACTCCTTTAGTCTTCTCAATACCATACTCTAATTTAATTCTAACATGCTCATTCAAAATTCTAATTTCTACTTAGGCCCATTAAATTAATGACCCAATTTTAAAAATAAATAATTAAGCAAACCAACAAAACATAAGTAAATAATTAAACAAATAATAAGTAATTTAGGAAAATTTTCAAGATCCAACAACTCTCCTCCCTTAAAGGAATTTCATCATCGAAATTCTTACCTGAGTCATTGAAGAGGTGTGAATACTTCTCCTTCATTGCTTCTAAGGGCTCTCATGTTGCCTCTTCTTTTGCATGATTCTTCCATAGGACTTTGACTAGTTTTACTGTCTTGTTTCTCAATATCTTTTCCTTCAAATCCAGGATCTTCACTGGTTGCTCCTCATATGTCAAATCCTCCTTTAATTGGACTTCTAAAGATTGAACTATATGCGAAGGATCTGATCGGTACTTCCTCAACATCGATACATGAAAGACATTGTGAATCTTAGACAATTCCTCTGGCAAAGCTAACTTGTAGGCTAAAGGCCCAATCTTCTTAATAATCTCATAACGACCTATGTATCTTAGACTAAGCTTCCCCTTCTTACTAAATCTCAAAACTCCCTTCCATGGAGAAGTTCTAAGAATCACTTTGTCTCCAATTTCAAATTCTATCTCTTTTCTATGTGCATTCGTGTAGCTTTTCATTCTATCTTGAATTGCTTTAAGTCTCTATTTCACCAATTTAATCTATCAACTATAACCTATACCGACTCAGGCCCTATAATTCTCCTTTCACTTTCCTCATCCCGACAAATAGGAGTTCTACACCTCCTATTATATAAAGCTTCATAAGGTATCATTTGAACTTCTGATTGGTAGGAATTATTATAGGCGAATTCAATTAAAGGCAGATGATCATCCCATAAGCCATTGAAACCCATGACACAAGCTCTCAACATTGCCTCCAAAGTCTGTATTGTTCTCTCTGATTGTCCATCAATCCATGGATGGAAAGCCGCACTAAAGTGCAACTTAGTTCTTAAAACCTCTTATATATAAGCTTTCATAGAATCTGGAGGTGAACCTGGGATCCCTATCCGAAACTATCGAACCTAGAATTCTATGAAGTCTGATTATCTTATCTATGTATTTCTTGGCCAAAACATTCAAAGAATCCATCTGTTTAATTGGCAAGAAATGAGCAGACTTGGTTAGCCTATCTATAATCACCTATATTGCATCATGTGTAGCGCCCCCTCACCGTAGGGTACACACCGGGACGCCCGTGGGTCGTTCCGACGCATATCCCACAGCTCAGAAGTGCTACGATCGCTAACGATCACTAAACACTCGCATGGCATCAATATAAAATAAACCACAATTTGCAAATC
>JANIHY010000002.1:9370531-9381257 GCA_027479065.1 Erythroxylum brevipes
AGAAGAATAAAAAATCTAGAGACGACCATCTTAAACATTAAGTGTAGCATACATTCTTCATACTACACCTTATTTGATTCTTATAAAGCAACAACAATATTATTATTGTTTATATTTACATAATAAACAGATTAACTAGTGCATACTCCTAGCATCCACAAATATGATTTCATATTCTAGTTTCTAATTATTAACACCTCAAATCCTAGCACCCACGGCCCTTAACATTCAATAGGTCTCAGATAGAAGAATGAGGTTAAAAATTCTTAATTACAAAAACGTCTTGCTTACAATTACAATATTAACTAGTTGACTTTCACATATATATTTCCTTTAAAAATATGTTTCAAATTGAAGTGTCTAATAATAAACAACTCAATTGGATTTAGTTCCTATAAATAAAAATATTACTGGGAACTTAACAAGATTTTGAAAGAACAAAAAATATAGAGACAATCATCTCAAAACTATTAAAACACAATGGTTATGATTATAGACATTATAAAACTATTAAAACTTTACACATAAGCACTTTTTCCTTCTTTGTTTTTTATTTCTTCTTTCGATCTCCTGTAGCCACTATCAAAATCACAATTCTTCGGCTCAATCCGTTCATCTTCATTTAAGCTTAGTTTCTACAACATATCAAATAATATAAGCCACACAACCTAATAAAATGAAAACTGTTCTCAAGGAACAACTAACAATGATGATGGAGAACAACTAACAATGGTGACTAATAAGTGTTTAGGAAGAAGAGAGATAATCAACTTACTATAGAAGACGACACTGTTGGAATCTAATTGACGAACTATTGTTGCGTTCTTTACTTTGTGTATTAGTGAAATAGAGGGAGAGTTTAAGTATGTTGTAATACAAGATTGTGTTAGAGCTTTTCTATTTTAGATTTAGTTTCATTAAATCTTAATTTTTTTAAAAAGTAAAGTTACCTGTTGCTTACTAGATTTTCATTAAATCTCATAGTTTCAATAAGTGCTTCTGCTCTCACTTTAATCAAACCTGACTTGCAATTCAACAACATAAGGATCCAACAAGAGTTTCAAACAATTGCTTAGTAGAAAAATAGTTTTCATGTTCTAAAACAGCAAAATTGTACCTTCAACTAACAATGCAACATCAGTTTCAGCTATCAGATTATTTTCTAGTTTTCTATTTGGTTCGCCTTCTTCAAGCAAATCCAAAAGCGAGAACTTTTAGAAGAGAGTAGGATTTGTTATTACAAGTTAAAAAATAGATAGTTATTAACACTAAAGGAATTTGTAACCAATCACTCTAAAAATTGGTCATGAAGCAAATAATAGAGGAGTATCCTTATCAAAAACCAGAATGGAAGTGAAACTTTATGTCAGAAAGATGTATATATGCTTACCTTATTGATTACCTATCTTTTAAGGATCCAGTTTCTCATGAACTCTACTACGAGCATCATTCTGATTCTCATACAAGTTAAACAGATCCGTAAAAAAATTTGGACAAAGCAATTCATCAAATGGAAAACTATCAGAAACAACTTGTGAATAAGAGCATTCCAACCTATTAAGCAACAATCTAATAAGGGGATGTTTAAGTTTAATGTCAATAACAAACTCATTTTTGCAATCACATTATCATTTTGCAATTGTTCATTTCAATTTAAAGATCACAATCAGCATTTTCAAGTGCAATTTAAAGAGTGTTAACTTACAAAAAATGCATAGAAGACTCAATTTCCTTTCTCCCTTCTTTGTCCATCGACTTCGTAGTGAATGATTGTGCTAGAACTTCATCAATCTTTTGAAAATAAGCACATTATATATTAATTAAAATACTACATACCAAAACTGAAGTAATAAAACTTGCAAATGAGTAAAATCTACGTTCATTCTCCATGAAAAGGTGAAACAAGAGAAGAGCATTTATTCGAAAGTTCACCTAATTCAGGTTGGGGACCCACGATCTCGTAACTAGTGGCCTAAATTTTGATGAAGAACTCAACTATCATTATATGCCTTCTCTACCTACGATGGTGGGTTGGTTTGCGAAGATGGGTTAGGGATTTGGTTAATGTGTAAATGGTGGTGATGTGGGTGGTTTTGGCAACTGGCGGTGATGTTTTTGGGTGATAGGGTTTCGGTTGTGTCACAACCCGATACCACATCGGGTACATGAAAATCGCCACATACTCGGACTAAAGATACTCACGTCACCCGTAATTTGACTATGTAAGGCTAACTGAATATCTTTTTTAAAAATATTTGGGTAGCACAACGACTGTATTTTAAAAATCCCAAAACTTATTCAAACACCTGTAATTAGTTTTAAACGCACTTCTATATTCACATTAAAATTCTACAATAATTTTTGGAATTTTAAGTCTACTAAAAAACAATCTAAACAACAGTACCAAAGGTTCATACATAAGGTATTTTACAAACTACAAGACAGTCAAGAGTTAATTTATAAAATTATAAAGCATATCAACATAACCAACCTAATAAAAACAGTTTATGTGCCACTAAACACCAAAAGTACAAAACAAAGACTACCCACGTCTGGTAATACCCCGATAATGTCTAAAGATCACTTGATACACTTAGAGTTTCAAGCTTGCCAAATTAACTTACATGGTTATAAAGCAGAGGGGGTGAGTACACTATGTAATCAATTAGAGGAAAAAATATATTGCAAATAGAACTCGATACATACCAAGACAGTATAGGTGACGTATAAAGTGAACATGCATGACATAGAAATATAGAGGCCTATCCTATGACTCAACATATACTGGTTAGGAACTATGTAGATCTAGCCTAATAATTACTCATCCGGTGAACATAGGTTTCAGTTCCAGTACACAAAAGTAGAAAAATATCATATTTATAAATCAAATCTCGTCAGAAAAAAAAATAGAATAAGCCAAAACAATCATGTGTGTTACCACTAATCGACCAAACTAGTATGTACGCCCACCGATTCTCAATATTAGTTTGACTTTTCATCTTTGGTGAGACTGGACTACAGTCAACAAGAGCCTCATGACCCTAGGTGATGACCTCATCGGTGTTCAGACCCTAAACGTGGAATCACCCGCAAGTCTCGTAGAAAGGTATCGATACAGGTCTTGACTTTTATTTACCAGCATCAAGGATACGGGGGTCGCTTAATCTATTATGCCTAACACACGATTAGCCAATTGTTACCTCACCAATCACAAAAATCATATAAAAATATTAAGTACAAAAATCAAGTAAAGCACTATGTTTTTATTTATTAGTTCAACCAATAAAATGAGACCTTGCCATAACTCTAAGATAAAAGAGAACACATACATGCAGTATACATGACTTGGTTATGCATATGTAAGTTCCAAAATATTATTTTATGCAATAAAAGTCATCTTTTGAACTCCAAGTGCAAAATATTATTCCAAATAATGTTGTTTCTTAAATACATAAGCATATTAGCATCTACTTGAGATTTAATTATACTATGCATTACCTAGGTTCAAAATTCATATACAAGTCATCATGCATGTTTTAGGATGTTCTAATCCCATTTGAGAGATACGGTTTTCCTAACTCACCTAAAACAAAGTATGCACTCCCTTTACTTCAATAGTCCTTGGTACTAGCTCCTTGATTCACAGCTCTGAAGCCTTTATACATAAAAATATATAATGTATTTACTACTCAAACACATATCTCATATTTATACATCATCACATAAATGAATAAAACACAATATCACTATCTTTAGGCTATAAGATTCGACCATTAAGCTTCTCACATGGTTCTTTCCTTACTATCCATATTAGCTTTTCTTTTGCATTTTCCAAGACATCCATTGCCTTTAATCCAATACTTACTCATTTCAAAACATAATTAAGCACAATTTTATCTAAGCACATTAGGCCATTACTCATCAATTTAAGCAAAAATTCAAGTTTACTCTAAGTAAACATGAAAGCTGCTTTCTAATGCATATCATTACGAATCCTTAAATCCTAAGCTAAGTTCACTTAGGCATTTTGTCAAACACCTAATGTGCATGACTGTCAAGTCATATTTTCAATACTTTATTATGATAATTTATGCTCCTATCTTGTTATATGACAAATACTTCCAAACAACAACACATTTCACCACTCCATTCAATCCAATTCCCTTCATTTAATTCATAATCATCATAATTATACAACTCATTACATTAATCCATTTCTTCTCCCATCATTTCGACCCAACCTTATCTAATATACATCTTCTTCATTTTTTCATCATCAATTCACTTTATATGTGTACAATTAACATCATAAAATTCATGTAAATCATCAATTTGAAAAGATATTAAAAAATTCACAAATTTTTACCAAAAAGAGAAAATTTTAGTTTTGATTAAGGGGACTTCTTCATGACTCATTTCATTCATCTAAACAATGTTTCATGGATATTCAAGCATGGAGAGCAACATATCTTAATCCCAAATTCAAAATCATAGTATAGAGAGAGATGAGACAAAATTTACCTAAACTTTTCTTTGGTGATATCTTAAAATCCTTTGAGAATTTCTCAAATCTAATGATAGACTTGAGTTCCTTAATTCCAAATTAATTTAGAGCACCTTGATTTGGGTTAGAGAATAAAAAAGAATGGTGGAATTTTAGTGATGATTGAAATAGATTCTTTTCCTCCTCTCTTCTCCTTTCTTTTAATTAAAACCAAATGTTTCTAGTCTTTAATGGTGAGGTGCACAACCATATATGAAAAAGAGTCTAAAATATTGACTCTTCTTTGACCAACTATGATAAATTACCTTTTTGCCCTTATCTTATGTGAAATTACTATTATACCCTCCAAACTTTTCCTATATTTGCAATTAAGCCCAAAATTTAGAAATAACCAAAACTTTTATTTTTATTTTGGTCCCTAGACTTTTGAAAATAATAATTAAGCCCCTTAATTTTATAAAATTACATATTAGTCTTCCAAGAATTGAAAAATTACATTTAAGTCCTTTAACTTTTAACAATTGACAAATATTCTTATGCACATCAACTTTTCCAATTAAGTTTTCTAAGTATCCAATAATTCTATAAATCATGTCTAATCATCTCTAAGGTATTAGAACACATTTCACTCAACCATCATGGTCATATCCATCCAATGAACTCGGTTTTATATACTTAAAAGCTTATATGTTAGGAATCTCTAAGATTTCACATGCTGGTGAACTTTAAATTCATGTAAGGGCATATAACATTATAAATTACTGACATATATACTCAAGAGAATTTAAATACGTCTTTGAACTCATATACAATCATGTATATATCAATATACAGTAACATATTCAAGTATAGACTAATACAAAAAGGCTTAGAGAGTCTAGCATTACAGGCGGGGTTGAAAAGAGTAGGAAGCGAGGGTGGAGACGTGAGATAGGAGAAAACTCTAGAGAACCTACAAAAATGAGAACGAAGAGCAGCCAAGAAATGCTAAGGGGCACAGTCGTCATTGGCAAACAAGTAATTAAGTTGTTTGATCCAAAACGCTCCAATCTGAAGCTTTTCACAAAATAGTTAGTTAGGTTGAATCAACTAACTCAATCAATTCATAGCAAAACCAAATAAGTCAAACCTCTAATTTGGGTCAATCTGTTGAAAATTACCAAACGAGCCCATAATTTGGAAGGTGAGTTATGTGTCTTCTAAAATGAAGATCGTACGAGGCACACCAATGGGCCACTGATAGCAGCTAATGGCATAGGTGTAAGGCCCAACTTGAGATGAGCTTATCATTTTCAATGCCAACACGTGTTTTTAAATCTCTTAATCAACAGAATCCTCTTTTAACGCTTGAATCTATATGCTATAGTGATCTGTGTGTATAAGGAAATCCTCAGAATGTTACTGTTTGTTTGTACTTGTACGTCTTTTTAAATATGGCCATATTAGAAATATAATAATTAATGAAAATACACGAGTTATTCGGTGGGTAGAGTAGAATGGAAAAGAAAGAGACCGTCTCGCTGACTACTTTCAAGTTTCAACCCTAATTTTTAGAAAATGAATTGAAACGAAAAGAACAAGTCCATATTATATCTACCTATACGGTTATATACGTAAATGTAAATACACTGTCGCTACAAAGATTGTGTGTATATACACGATATATACGTATATTAGTAGTAGCGGTATCAGTAGCAGACTAGCAGTAGAGCATAGCATTGAAGAATCGTGAATAATAGGGTGTTGGGATAGAGTTGGCATGGAAAGAATGATGAACAAGCTTAGGAATTTGGACGCCTATCCCAAAATCAACGAGGATTTCTACTCCCGCACTCTCTCCGGCGGGCTTATCACCCTCGTCTCCTCCCTCGTCATGCTCCTCCTCTTCGTCTCCGAGTTCCGTACGTTGCTTTTTATAAGATTGCTACTTCGTTTGGAAGTGTTTCATGTTTCTTCTTAGCTTCTTTCTTTTTTCCTTTCTTATCTGTAAGCATGATGGACCCTATTCCCAAAATTTTCCGTCTTTATTTTGCATGTTTCCCTCTTTTGAACGAATTTGTTGCTTTTGTTATTGTGGATTGCTAATTGTTTTTGCTATTTGCAGGCCTGTATCTCCGTGCTGCTACTGAAACTAAGCTCGTGGTTGATACTTCGAGAGGAGAAACTCTGCGTATCAATGTAAAGTTCTTTCTTTTACTGTCAGCTGAAGAATTGCAGCAAATTGTTTTGGCCTTTTGGGCCTCCATCATGCCCATTTTGTTTCATTATACTATAAGATTTCTCTAGTAATAACGTTGTATCTGCAACAAAGTGTACTGCAAAGATTATTTTGTAAATGTGCCTTGTTATTCTTGTTATCATTTTTGAAACTCTGTTGTCTTGAATTGTTAAATGTCGTGTCTGATGGCCTTTTTGAAAATTTAGTGAATCACTCAAAACGTTAATCTATGTCTTTGTTGATACTAAAAGTGCAGTTCGACGTGAGTTTTCCCGCACTTCCCTGTTCCATTCTAAGTCTTGATGCCATGGACATTAGTGGGGAGAAGCATCTTGATGTGGTATGCACCACTTGATCTTATAACTTCTCACTTGAATTTTATCCGCTAGCTCTTTATGTGGATGCATACATGATACTTTTTGCTCACAACCTTCTGAATTTCAATGTTGCTGTATCCAACTGCCAGAAACATGATATAATCAAAAGAAGGCTAGATGATCGCGGAAATGTGATAGAGATACGGCAAGATGGAATTGGTGCTCCTACGGTTTGTTTTACCATATTGTTGAATTTTTTTCCTTCTGGGACCAAGCTTTGTGTGTTTCACGAATAGATTTCATGCATCTCAGTTCTACAGGTTCTTGTATAGATTATTCAGGTAGAAGGCAGAACAATAATTTGCCCTAACTTGGACTTGATGTGGTTACTCTTCTTAATTGCAATAATCAGGAAGATTATCAGTGCTGAAAGAAATATTTTAAATAAGCTTGAAACTCCGGATAACTGCTTTGTTGACAGCCTGCCTTAGTTTCATTTGTCCAACTATTCATTCGTAACAATTTCCAACTATTCATTTGGAACAATTTAGCTTTACTCATGTTTTAGATTAGTTAAGTAACTAGATGTAGTAGCACTGCAATTGATTCCTTGAACTCTGTAATATGTTTTCTCACTGATTTTTATCTCTTCTCAAATAGGAGAATGCAAATGCATATCTTATTTTGTCTTCAGTCACTGGACTCTCTTTTTTTTCTTTCTATTTCCTTTTCAGGCTCAGTACTTGGGAAATTATAGATGTAAAGGGTTACATATTCTTTGTTTACATTTTCTGATTGTGCCCCTTTTTTGATTCATTAGTTTTTTCTTGTTGCAGATTGAGAAGCCTTTGCAGAGACATGGAGGCAGACTTGAGCATAATGAAACTTACTGTGGTTCCTGCTATGGTGCTGAAACAGTAAGATTTATTTTCAGCATTATTATGTAAAGATCACAAGCATTTGTCTAGATGGATATGCAAAAACTTGATTTACTTAAACTTCTGATAATATCTTTTGCACTTGGGGCTTCTCATATCATATTGCTTAAAACATATCTTTTGCTCTATATCTTCAAAGTGCACGTAAACATTGAGCTGTCTCCATATCACTTCAAGTGTGCAATTGGAAGAATCTTTTCTCTAATTCACGTCAATATGTTTGTGTGATATAATATTACAATGTTCTGTGCTTACACTTTGTAGTTTCCCTAAGCCATGCTGGCTATAATTGGATAGTTGAGAATGTTATTCACTCTGTATCTTAGTTTTCTGACAAGGTTTTCAATCTTCATACTCCTTTTTGCTTAACATCTTGTTACTTATGCAGTCAAATGAGCATTGCTGTAATTCTTGTGAAGAAGTCCGTGATGCATATAGACAAAAGGGTTGGGTGCTCTCTAATCCGGATATGATTGACCAGGTCAATGGCCTTCTCTTCTATAGTTACAATTTCGTCTTACGCTTGACCCTCAAGCCCCGTAGATTCAATTTGTGATGTGATTATTATAGTTTTGATCTGTGAATCAGAGTTCACTATTTTATTTATTGTTGAAATGGAGTATATATGGCTTGAAATGATACTTTCAGCTGCATTGTTCTTGTGGAGTAAAATGCGAACAGTTAGTAAAGAGAAATGTATAGTTACATGTCTTTGAGCAATGTGCAATCCTCATTTTAAAGATTTCTTTTTATATAAAAATCAGTTTCATATGGATTATCTATGTGCTTGTTTTTCATTTTGGCAATATGGGCACTTCTCTAGGGAGTAATTTTAATCCTCAGTCTGCTGATCTAAGAAGCCTTCTTTAGCAAATTGGTGATGCTGGTTTTATTCTTCACTTAATATTTGCCGGAAGAGTCAGTGCGGGCCCTGCCCCCAAAACAACACCATAAACTACAAATAAAGTGAAAAGATTTTATAAATAAAGACCTAAGTGATAAAAAAAAAGTATAGTCCAAATTTGAACCTAATAAAACAAACACTAAACTAAGCACTACGTGCGCAATTTTTGAATTGTTCAAGAAACTTTTTGAGTATTCCTCAATCTGCTGATCTAAGAAGCCTTCTTTAGCAAATTGGTGATGCTGGTTTTATTCTTCACTTAATGTTTGCAGATAATGCTTGGTTACATCATTGATTTTTAACACCTTTCTACAGTATGTGACACTAGGAGGTTGTTTCAGTGAATTTCAATTGCTTGTTTGAATAAAATTATATTTCCCTGTTGTGGAAAAAATTACTATCCTAATGGAGTACCCCTCTTTATGAGTCCCTTGGTTGGCTTAATGAAATCTCGTGTGCATGGAAAGTTTTATGTTTTTCATCCACAATCATATAAATTGGAATACCAAATGCCTGATTCTGATGTTGAATAAATTTTTGTATTTGGACTCTCTTCAAATCATTTCTCAAGAATGAACCTAGTTGGTGTCATGTGTTTGTTTTCTTTTTATTCATCTATTAGTGCAAACGAGAAGGCTTTCTACAAAGGATTAAAGAAGAGGAAGGAGAAGGATGCAACATTTATGGTTTCTTGGAAGTTAACAAAGTGGCAGGAAACTTTCATTTTGCACCTGGAAAAAGTTTTCAACAATCTAATGGTCATTTGCATGATCTACTCACATTTCAAAAGGACAGTTTCAATGTAAGACATTATTCTAGAGCTTTTGGCCTCTCTGTGTAAGATTAGAACCCTTTTGTTGGAACTTTTGCCCCCTTCAGAAAATCAGTAGATCAGATTTTCCTGGTCATTTTTCATAATATGGTGTACCAGCTATCTGATTAATAATGAAATGTGATGCAGATAAGTCACAAGATAAAAAAACTATCTTTTGGAGAACATTTCCCTGGTGTTATGAATCCTCTTGATGGGTAATTCAATAAAACTTTTAACTGTTTCTCTCCTTTTGCTGTATTGCATGACATATGTTGGCATACATCTCACTTATTCAAGTTTCAGAGTGCATTGGACACAAGAAGCGCCAAATGGGATGTACCAGTACTTCATTAAGGTTATTATTCTTGCCAATAACCATTTTTTGTTACTTTCTGTTGTATCTTGAGCTAGGAAATTTTCAGTCCGTAAAAGTGCTCTGATTTCTGCAGGTTGTGCCCACAGTATACACAGATGTCCGTGGACACACCATCCAGTCAAATCAGGTAATTTTGCAATGCATTAGTGGGAGATGTGCTTTATGATCGGTTTTGAGTAGGATCTTGCACCAAGAATTGAGTTTGAAAGGAGACGACGAATAAAAATAAGATGAAGAACCCATAAGAGGCCTCACCACATTTAATTGACAAGGTTTTGACTGGCCACAACTAAGAAAGAAAGAGTGAAGATAACAAGATTATAAGATAAGAAAGGTTCACCACGACTTAGGCTTGAGACGAACACAAAGATCCTTCTCAATCTTATTAACCAAAATTATTCAATTGATTGTCTTCAACAAACGGCAGTACTTGTGTGTATTAACTTGTCCTCAAAGTTAGCCTCAAGTCTACTTAATCTAGGGTAAAAAAACATAGACTTTCTTTGTAGTTTAAGAAATCTTAGAAAAATTCCATGATCTTTATTTTTTTTATAAAAAAAATCTGCTTAATTTTTAGTTTTTCAAAAAACAAATCTCCTCTTAGATTTCGATTAAAAAATAATGAAGAAACACAGAAAGTTTAAACATTAGATGT
>JANIHY010000002.1:9541810-9553929 GCA_027479065.1 Erythroxylum brevipes
CACGTTTATTAAAAAAGTTAATAAAATTATAGATATATCCTTGTTAATTAAGATGAGAGAGAAATGAAAGGTTAATTTTGAAAGAAAAATTATAAACATGTATATAAAGTAAAAAATGACACTTATTTTAAATAATTAAAATATATCTAAAATGACGCTTATTATAAATGAGAGGGAGTAAGTTATAAGTGCTGACGCTGCCCAAGTAACAAGTTGATGTAAATGTACAGATCACCTAGTTTAATGTGTCATCGAAATGCCGTTTACCTTTTTTAATCGGGACAGGGCATCACTATCCACTAGTTCAAGCGGACTGGGCATGACCAACACCTAAACGTCTCCTTCACGGACAGAATTTGATGAGTATATTCCTTAGCTATCTATATGACTATGTGGTATTTGCCACGTGACTTTGAAGATGTGATGATCATATAGATTTTAATATGATATCATTTTCTCTTGCGTCATGTGAAAGGAGGATGTAGGTGCTGGGTTAGGTGGGTGCTGAAGGGCCGCCTCTGGTGTTGGTTTGGTGGCTATGGAGGTTATTATTCTTTAAGATAGTTAAAGGGTTAGAACTTGGAAGGGGCTTGGAAATGGTCCCTAATGCTTCACCAAGGGTTAGAGTTTGTTAAAGAAATTCGTTTAATGAGACTTGTTGCTGCACCACCACCTACTTCCCCCACACAACATCATTCGTGCCGGTTTATGGCTAGGATCAACTGTTTATTTATGTGCATCTTTTTGCTGTTGTGTAAAGACTCTTCTAATTTTTTAATAAAAAAGGCTTTTTAGACTTTTTTAAAATTATATTAAATAAATTATGAATATAACTGTGCCAGAGTAATTAAGTTCAATCTTTTGCTCAGAAGTCAAGAAAAATACTTATAATAGCAGGTAATTTGGAAGGAAGAAAGAAATAAATATGTAAAACTATAAAGAATATGATATTGCCAAAACTCAAAAGAGGATTGAAGAAGTTCCCACCTGACCACGTATAATAAGTTTGCTAGAACGCAACACCGAGACAAAAGAAAACAGAACAAAACAGAGAGAGAGCGAAAAGAAACAGAGTCGTCAAATCGGAGGAGTCTTTGATTCAACAAAAGCCCACACAGAAAACTTCCGTCCCCTTGGTCCCGCCAACTGGAGAAAAGGACACTTATACGTTATTTATAGTTTTCTTACGAAGACAAAGCGCATCTAAACTACAAAACTACCAACGAGTTCTTCTATAACGCTACCTCTGCACATGGGCATTTCCGCAAGATCAAAATTTTTTGTTCATCTTTTTGTCTGATTCGTTGCCTGTGAATTGAAGTGGAAGTGTAAAGCTCGAAACTTTTATTGCGTGGGACGGGTTATAGGAAGCTTCCGTCATTCTCCGTCAACTGTTCTCGTAAACCCTGTTCGTCCCTGCTCACACTTTCTCATTTTCCTCGTTTTCTTCGCTTGGCATCTATATAACCAGGTGATATCAATTACCTGTTATTTTATGTGAAGCTTGCGTCTTTCTTGCTTTCCGTTCTCGGCATTTCTGTTTCTGGGTTTGTTCTATTCTGTTCTTTTCTTCTCCTTGTTGGGTTCTTCTGAAGGTTCATCCCCCCCTTTTTTTTTATGTGGATCATCTTATTGGACCATGTACTTCGTTTTAGAATTACACTTATTTGTAAAAGGGTTTCTTGTTTGTCTAATTAGAGGTTTGTGTATTACCTGGCTCTTTAATGCCTTATTTTGACCTTTTTATTTTGTGATTCTGGGAGCTAATTTCTTATATAGATCTATCATTATTTTGATGGTTCGTTTTGCGTACTTTAGCGATTGCTGTTTATTTTAAGTGCCATAATATAGCCATTGAAGAATGAAATTTTGTTTCTGGTAATGACCTTCTGCGATCTCGTTGTATATTTGTCGTTTGCGTTTCGTTGTTCATATTTGACTTGTGGGAAAAGGAATATGCCTTGTTCTGTCCTCTTACGCTATTTGAACAAGTATGTTGATTTTAACGGCGCTGCTTTTACTAAAATTATTAATTTGCATAAGTACTTTCTTTCTTAAATTAATAGTTGGTTATCTCAAATTTTCAGTATGGCCAGCCCTGTATTGCACCATGCTGTGGGGACTCTTCAGTCTCATCGAGGTCTTCATGACTCTGGATTAAGGTTTAGTCATGATCTTGGGTTCTCGGTTAAATTGATTCCAAAAGGTCTTGAAGCCCATATTGGACTATCAAGAAGGAGTTTAAATGGTTGTGAGAGGAAATATGGCGTTATTAAAGCCTCATCAGCTTCTCCAACTTCGGTGGCTGGTCCAATTTCATCACCATCAATTAATGACACTAATGAGTTGCAGAAGAAATCAAGTAAGCAACTTCCCCATGATTCCACTCTCACAAAATCAACTCCGATAAGGTTTTTTCTGGAACAAAGTGGCAATGTCAATAGTACAGCTGCCTATAAAATTCAGACTAAGTGGAGGCATGGACTGAGTATTGTAACTGAAATAAAAGTTAGATCCTTCTGAATACTTGGAATTCAATTTGATACTTTAAATGAACTTTTCTAATCAGTTATTTCTCTTCAATTACAGGTGAAGCAGCTCTTATACTTGTGAGACATGGGGAGTCACTGTGGAACGAAAAAAATCTCTTCACAGGCTGTGTTGATGTGCCTTTGACAAAGAGGGGTGTGGAAGAGGCAATTGAAGCTGGTAGGCGAATTAGCAACATACCTGTTGACATGATATATACATCAGCCTTGATTCGTGCACAAATGACTGCCATGCTTGCAATGACTCAGCACCGACGCAAAAAGGTCGTTTTGACAAACAAACGTTTAGCATATAAAACTTTAATGTCTTGGTAGAAGTAACATACCAGCAAATTGGCTACTTTAACCAACCTTATGGGTCATCGGTGACTTGTTAGGTTGGTAATATAAAGCTTAATTTTTGAATGATTTAGTACATACCTGACACCCTGTCTTTAATTGATTTATCCGCCTTTTAGTTGCCTGTCTAACCTGTTCACTGTCAACCTGAGGCAGGTGCCAATCATTATGCATGATGAGAACGAACAAGCAAGATCTTGGAGTCAAATTTTTAGTGAAGACACACTAAAGCAGTCTATCCCTGTCATAAAAGCCTGGCAATTGAATGAAAGAATGTACGATAACTTTTTTTTGATAACCTAATGGCTGTAACAGTTATTACACAACTTAACGACTGTCTCTCTCATAGGTACGGAGAGTTGCAGGGTCTCAATAAGCAGGAAACAGCAGATAGATATGGGAATGAGAAAGTTCATGAGTGGAGACGAAGTTATGACATACCTCCACCTAATGGAGAGAGTTTGGAAATGTGTGCTCAAAGAGCTGTTGCTTACTTCAGAGATCATGTATAACCCTTTTTGCTCTTAATTCAACTGTTTTCTGAAGGATCATATGTGGTAGATCATTCTTTAGCATCTGACTGCAGAAGGGTTGTGCTGCAGATTGAACCTCTACTTTTTTCTGGAAAAAATGTAATGATTGCAGCTCATGGGAATTCTCTGAGGTCAATCATTATGTATCTTGACAAATTAACTTCTCAAGAGGTGATAATCATGAAATTCAGATGCTTTATGTGGGTTTCTCTTCTTTGGCTTAACAACATGTAAAATTATGTTATTAAATCTTCTTGACAGGTTACCAGTTTAGAGCTATCAACCGGAGTTCCTTTGCTTTACATATTCAAAAAGGGGAAATTCGTGAGGAGGGGAAGTCCCGTGGCACCGACTGAGGCTGGGGTCTATGCATATACAAGGGTATGCTAGTTTTGTCATTCCTGTTTATTCCTATCTCAATTCTATGCATACACATTTAAATTGATCTGAAGTTTATATTTGCATACCTGTGCGCATGCATTGGATGGTGCATTTCAAAAGTGTGGACGTAATTCAAGAGTGTAGTGAATTTACCATCTACAATCTAATATATAACGAGCATAAAATTAGTTACCTTTCCCTCTACTCTTGAGCTTATTTTGACGTGTGGAATTGAATAACCTGCATTCTTTTATTCTTCTCCACACTCATTGTGTCAATTAAATACCTCTGTGCAGAAGAAAGACTTTCTAGATGTGCAATGACCATACTGATTTTGCAATTGAAGACCTTTAAGCTTTTTTGGCCAAAAATTTACCAATGAATTAAACTTTATCAGATATTCAAGACCATTACTTACGATTTTTCAGTTTAATTCTTGGCACGACCTTTACCTGGGCACTATGAATCTGGTAATTAAGATGTCAACTAAAAGTACAAAAAATGATGAAAGAACTAGATTTTCTTTTCATGTTGTAAAAGAGCGTCGAAAGTAGCTCTGTGATCAATGACATGCAAAATTCACTTTCCTTGAAAAAAAGATTCAAATAAAGCTTTGTGTTGATGATTAATCTTGGGAGCAAAACTCAAGACTTATTTTTACTTTGATCAAATTAGTCAACAGGAATGGAAGTTTTCTTCCTCATACTTCAAATATGCATCTTTCTTTTTTTCATATTATGAATTTACCTTTGGGGGAGAGGTTGAGATTACACATTTTGAGGGCTTGAGTTTTGTTTCTGGAAGTTAGAACACATATATATTCGTTTGGAGTAACAAATATGTATCTAGTTTCTTTTTCCTCTAGACAACCCTGTCACTTTCTGACATTCAAATTTTGCAATAGACTTTAGCTCTCTACAGGCAGAAGCTGGATGACATGCTAAATTAGTTCCGTCGACGTTGGTAAGCACAATTGCTATAATCTGTACTGCATCAATCTCAACTACTGCTGTTCTTCAATCCTTTCAAGCCCTTGTATAAGTTTACTATTTTTGTCTTTCCAGGAAGTTATCTGTTGCATCACAGATATTATAGCTGTTCTTCTCAGGGATCTAAGGCAGGCAAGTGGACATGTTACATGCAACATGTATGAGCTACATGGCAACCTCCTCAACCACTAAAATATATAGAGCTTCCCTAGCATTTTTTGTAATTTTGTGGGGACAATCTGGTTTACTTGTTTTGAGTTCTTAACGTTGTTATAAAGTAGACGAATGTTTCTGATAGAGAATTTGAACGGTGTGATAAATGGACTAAAATAAGAGTATCTTTGGTTCAATATAGATGGATAGGCGAAGTCTATTGTAATGTAGATATGAGATCATTTTGTCTTCAATCTTGCACTTGCTTCCTTGTTAAATTTTCACTGGCATATTATTGTCATATATTCTCGAGAATCGTTAGTGATTGGAATTTTGGTGATCATCCAATTTTATACGCTTAGCTACATTAGTTCAACGGGAGCTAAATTGTAGTGTCCGTGATAACTAAGTGAGTTATTCGGTTATTCCTACAGGATACATAGAAGAAAAAGCTTTTCAATTAAACAGTCCTAAAAATTCATCAAGGAGTTTCAACACAGTTCATCTTCAAATTAACAAATCCTCGTGAATAATTCATCCGGTACATGCGCCATTTCAATAGGATCCGTAAAGGGTACAGCATTACATGAATTTTCAATATAGTCCGACATAAATTCAAGGGATCGAAGTGTCTAAGATTCTCAGTACGATGACAAGTCAGCATCCAGAACCAAAGTCCTAACAGGTTATCCTTAAGCAAAGTCAGGCGGCTGCTTTTTGTTCAGGGGAAAGAACCCGGAGAATCCCTTCTGGGTCTTTAGCTCCAATATGATCTCTTGCGGGGAGAGTTGCAGAATGCCTACGATCAAGCTGGGAGCTTTCTGTTCTATCGTTATCTGAGGCATCAGAAACTGAAAATAAGTTAAGTGAGTCCAAAGAAGCAGCAGCTGTCAGGTCCTGTTGTGGCACTACTGCTGAAGGAGTACTTCCTCTTGTCCAAAAAGAAGGCATCCTCTTGTCATCATCTCTCATCCTCTCTGCATATTTGCTAATATCGAAACCTGAATTGTTTCTTCCTCCAAATGCACAATCGAGTTCATCGATGTCAAATAGATCCTCCATTATCTTCATGGTGTTTGCTTCACCAGAATACACAAACTTGACCTTGTTGTAAGTCTTAGGATCTAGAAAAGCTTTCGCTGCCTGCAAGAAAGGATCTCCTGACATTAGAAACAGATACAGCGTGTTAAACCAGAAACCGCAGTCATACCAACTTCTAGCTAAACCCGGAGAGACCAGACGCTGAACTCTTTCATTTGCCCCGAATTGTTGGAATTTCACGCCTTGTCTTATTTATATGCAACTCTAAGAAGGTTTCAAGGTCCATTGCCATGTGAGCATTGAATCATTTAAAAGAAAAACAAAATAAAATCCTTTCCTTCATCAAACTAACTGATTTAGTTCAGCTCCTGCTGCTGAGACTGGAGATAAATATTCGTAATACTGTCCTACCCAACAAATAATGTACTGGGGAGGATGCATCCCTTCCATTTTCTAACATAACATAGAAGAACTAGTCCAAGTCAAAAGAGCCAATATGAAGTTTTCATCTAATCACTACATGCTTTCTTATCAAAGTTTGAAGGAAACAGGATAGCTTTCAGTACAATAGTCATCCGCATTGAAGTTTGATAAGGAGAGATCTTTTAATTTTCTTGCTAGTAATAAAACCTCTACAAGTTTCCCAGGAAAAGAACTTTAACGTATGATAGGATGCAGGGTTAATAATAGGTAGAGCCTTTTTCTATTTTGGTTCAATTTTCTGAAAAATAGGGGAGTACTAATTACCTCATGTACTCTCAATCAAGATACATGGAACCTGGAAAATGAAACGTGAATGTTTTTCCAGGATGTACAGTGATGATCCCATGCATATGATAACAATGGAAAACTTGTAGTATGAAAATGGTTAATGTAAGGAAGATTACTATGATCTTACCAGCCAGAATGGTTCAAAAAATTTGGGTGCATTGTACAATATCGCCACACCTAGACGTTCTGGGTAGTGGTCTTGTAAAACATGGGCCGTTTCCCGTGTCACTTTCAGTGATATATTCGACAAATTGAAACCATGAAAATCAATCAACCAAACCATCTGCTCCTGGTCTCGTGGTAGGTTTAAAACAGCATTCTCCATGCAATATACCAGATACCTTATCTGTCCCTTTGTTGACTTGGTGTTCTGCAGTCACTTATCAGAGCAAGCAACATAAACTTTAACTAGATTCTTTGACATTAAACTAACAGCAGAGTCTATATTACAATGCAATCAACACCATCCCAGCCCCATAAACAAATTAAAGACTTTACCAATGAATATACAGAAAGATTAATAAAGAGCAGATATATTAAAATCTCAGTGGACAAAACAGAACTTCCTCTCTTACAGGAAGTTATTTTTCTCCCCAGCTCTCATCCATGAGTTCATCTGAGCTGTCCCTTAAATGAAGATCATCTAATGATTCAAAGTTTTTAGGGCACAAATAAATAACCCTCTCGGCCTAAACGCATCTTCTCCAATTAGTACACATAAGCAACAAAAGTTTCTCCAATATTTTTGAGAGATTTAGCTGAACGAGGCACAAATACAGAAAGAGATTGAGTGTGTGTGTGTCTGTGACTTTTACCTGGCAACTAGGTCTCATGACAAGCACCGATCTCCCATGCTTGTCAAAGTAATTTGATCTGTAGATCTTCCCAGTCTCTGCTTCATGAGCAATCTCTTCCTACATCCAATATGAACACGGTGAGAACAAATAACAATTGTTATCTAATTAAATACTCAATGAATACAATTTACGAGTACTCTCAATCTACACACCTTAAAAACTAGTGGAATTTCTCATTGATTGGATTGGAACCAGTTAAATTATTTCAGACTGCATCTTCTCTATTTTCAATCATGATGGTAATGGTAATTCTTTAAGGTTGTACCTAATTAGTAAACTTATGTAAGCGTGATCGTGTTCATATGAGCTGTACTTTTATGTTAACTTCTCCGATATTATGCTTGTACGTGGAAATGTATAATTCTTATGCACAGACAAGATGAATGTAAACAGTTGCGTAAGTTGCATGTAAATTACGACCCTATCCAAGGAGACAATGGGAACAAATCCCACCTACATCCTACTTAGGGATGATCTAAAAGCTAGAATAATAACTGAGGTAAAGCATGATTTACCCAACGGATCTCTTCTGGTTTGTATTCTGCCCTCCATTTCAAGGTATCTTTCAGCATTTTAGTTGCCTTCTTAACATTCCAGTTTCTTGCCCTTAAGTACCTGGAGATTGATGCATCCGAACAATAAATGGCCAACTTCTCTGGCAATTGTCCAAGCAATTTTTTCACCTCATTAATCTGTGGATACCAAGCATAAAATGCTTAAAATATACTCTTTGCATCAAACGCCTCAATTTCATATTCTAAACAAACTAGATGAGCATATTTGTGAGTTTTACCTTGGCCTGTTGCTCTTTAGCTGTTGAAGTCTTCTGTAAACCATTCGAAGAAGATTTCTTTGGACTCGCACTCATTGTAAGCTTCTGGACAACTCTGGAACTCTAGTTCAGGTTTCTATTTCAGTACATTCTCACTTCTAACAAATGTTTGAAACTAGATACATAAGCCAATTGTGTAGCGACCAAAATCATTCTTTACATTAAAAAGAAAATTCCAAAGGATGGTCACAACAAAAGTATGCAAAATAAAAATCGAAACCATCCTTCTTATCTAAGACAGAAAAATGGTCTGTCTTCGCCCTTTTGGACAAATTTAAGAGGAACGTTCATATCAAAGCACTAAACTGATTTACAGTAATGAATTGCTTGTTGATCAAAGCTTACTAAGAGGGGAGACTATTATTTCACTCTGCAATGATAGATCTACATAATGAGGCAAGTTTAACAGCTTTATAACTACCTGTGGAGAAAGAATGTATAACATCAATACAGCCCGCAAAGAAAGAGAAAGCAGTTTGCTTTGACGGTAAACAATCCCCAAAAATTGTTCTGACAAAAGTTGGAAGCAATCAAATTTGTGATAGACTGAAAGGAATGTTCCAAGTTTGTAAATTTAAATTTTCGTGGAATAAAAGATCATTTTGACAGAGCATTTGAATGAAGTCGGGGCATCGAGAAGCTCAATGACTCCAACTGGATTCCTCCCTAAAATATTGAGCATTGAATAAGACCGGAATAAAAATTATAGCTTGACAATAAGGATTTGCATCACGATATACAAATGCATTCTAGGTAGATTAGGACTAGTAAGTGAGTTGTCCTTCAGCAGTAATATCAAATTAAATTAGGCTCCCAAAGGAAGTGAATTGCTATCTTAAAAATGTGAAGGCCTGACATAAATCAGACAATTTATGCTAACTCATAAATATCCCAACAACTCAGTGGGTACAGTTGCCAAGTGCGTTAATGTAAATGTTTGAGAAAACTTTAGAAGTACACTACAGTAACCCAATTCCTTCCAGTCGATGTACAGACTACGAATACCATTGACAAATGCTTTAGTTGCAAAGAAGACGCCGAAAAGGAAACGTCAAATCGAAAATCTCCCCAATTCATGCCAATGGCTGCACTGCAGATGGCTTGGACTAATGATTGCCCACAGATTTAACTCATACACTATAAATTTGAGCAATTACTGACTCCACAACTACAATTTGAGGATTCCTTTCCTATTGAAACGAAGTCATTATAAATTTCTGGCTGGAGCTAACACTCGGTTTCTATGTTCATTTTAGTACATGCAAATTACGAAACAATGATACTCTGTCCCTTTTATCTTCTTTAGTTTCTTAATGCTCCAAAGATTTCGCTGAACTCGAATTCTGGTTAAATCCCAACAATTGTTCTAATCACTTGAAGAGATATACTTTGTGGCGCCAGATTACAACAGGTGCCTAGATATCACAGGAAATTATAAAACCGAAACAAAATCTGCCTACAACTTAAAACACGCAGGTAATCAACAAGAAGAAAAAGCTAAAGCTAATGAACAAACCTGATGGATTACAGAATTGGAGGCTAGGAAAACAGAGAAGAACGATTATTCCGGGAGAAATGAAGATCCTTAGCCGATTGAACCACAGAAACCGGGTCACACTGAAACGGGTGTCCTTAGGAATAGAAATGCGTGAGAATGGTAGCCTAAAGTTTTAATATTTAATCTAATAATGCTACGTAGATTTATGGGTATCAAACTCGTTTTAGCTATTTGGTGAAGAAAATGGTACTAATGGGAACTGCTCCGTTGGCTTACGAGGAAAAAGTTGAAAGCTTTTTATTGTTATTCTCTTGTCAGGACTTGAAGTATCCGACACATGGTCAGGCTAGTTTGGTGTATTTGACCCATCAATCTTTGGGATATTATTTTTTCAAATAAATTGCTTTTTTATAACATTATTCGCAGTTGTCAGATTGTCGCTGCCTGGACTTCATCTCTATGCAAGCAATTACGTCAAGAAAACATAGGTCAAGAATCAGGTCACATTGGAACGGGGAATATAAAACCTGTATGTCCTCCTCATGGGTGCGCTGTAAGAAGGTGGTATTCACGTGACAAAACACATGTAGCCTGATATAGAAAGTGAAAATTCAGATTCTAGATAACTGCACGTAGTCATCCCTAAAATACTACAGCTTAGTTGTTACGATACTCAAAACTCGCAACATATTCATCGTATCGGGAGTTGAAAGTGATACTGATCATTAATCTGCTCCTCTTGCAGTCCTTATCTTAAAGATTATCGCATGTTATGTATACTTGTATTGTTAAAGTTCAGCGCTTTCATTCTCATTTTGGTGGAAAAGTATGGTGATATTGAGATAGTATTAAGAGAAGCGCAGATTAGTTGGGGAATTTCGGCTCTTTATTTACCTACTATTTTGAATTATGATTTATGACGACTTTAGCCATGTTATCATCCTTGAACTAAGCATATTTAGACCAACGGTGAATGAAAAGGAAAGCACAAATCTTTCTATAATTAGAAGCCCGATGCTGCTAGTTCTTGGAGACTTTCAAAGGATGGAAGTTGAAAACAACTAAATGGGTTTTTGTTCTCCGTCAGCCTCCCTGGGATGCTGGGCTCTTTGTCACGAGCTTCCTTTCCATGTTGTTCTTGGTGACAGGGACGTTGGATGATGCGATGAGCTCGATTTGAAAGCTATTCATTGGCCGCTGGGTGGGATCTTTCCAGGGCTAGATTCTGCTGAGCAGTGGTGCCTTAGAGACTATTATTGTCGCTTTGTTAGCTCAATTCAGCGGCATCGCTTTGTGCCATCGAACCATCAATAGGAATGAAGGGCCATCCCATCTCTTTCTTTTCTAAAATTGATTCGGTCAGGTGTAGCCTTTAAGTTTTGATATAATTATTTACAAGCTTTTAGGTTGCCTTCAGGTTAAATTAATTTGATAGGCCTTTTACGAGGTGGTTGAAGTGGTTGGAATAGGTTGATAGAGCCTTTTTACGAGCTGGTTGAAGTGGTTGGAATAGGTTTCATAACAAGAATGAAGGGTTTTGACTTTTGAGGCTCTAGGAAGAAATTGGATTAGATTGAGTTTATTAATGTATATACTAAAGACGAATGGATGAACGATCACCATTTTCATCCCGCCGTCTCTTTCATCGGACTGTTTCAATTCTTTACGCCTTATTTGTCATTGTCTCGCTTGTGACTTATTTAGTTACAGTTGTGACCATTAATGTTATTATATATATTTATCCACTTTTTCATTACCCATTATTATACAAGCTATATGCACTTATTATGCCTTACACGTTATTATCACGCTAGTGACTTATTTAGTCATAGGTGTGACCTTAAATGCTATTATATATATTTCTTCACTTTTTCATCACCCATTATTATCCAAGCTTTATACACTTATTGTCCAAGCTCCACACACTTACCATCTACTAAGCACGATCTAAGACAACCACACTTTTTCATCACCCATTATTGTCCAAGCTTTGTGACTTATATTAATTATTAATTATTAATCATGCATTGATAATTATTAATTATTACTACCATATTATTAAGTATTATATATTAATATTAAGTATATATCTTAGTCATAACAGTGTATTATTAATTGTTAATTATTATTAAGTATTATATACTAATATTAGGTATATATATGCAATTCACGGTTG
>JANIHY010000002.1:9878783-9888802 GCA_027479065.1 Erythroxylum brevipes
CATTTCCAAGTTTTTCATAGGGGTAGGAATTGTGCTCTAGATTCAGGGGGAAAATTGTATTAATCTAGGTAAACAAGACAAAGTTGTCTTCTGGAAATTGTAGCTTATCCTCTTAGCTTTCTAACAGTATAAAGTATGTAAATTTTGAGTATTAGAGTTGAGAGATATAAGTCTTCAACTCTAAATTTAAAACTAAATTTTCTTGTAGTGACAGCCGAAGACTGATGGCTATAGATAGTCACTAAAACTTACAATTAATGGATAATAATATAACCCAATTAACAAATAACTACAAAATATATAGGGTAAGTTAACTGATAATAGTATCCTTTAAAATTGGACGGTCAGGTATAATCCTAATGTTTGATACTCTAATTCTTTTATTTGTTAAGAATCAAAGTCGATAAACGAAGAAGTACTTTCGTACAATCAAGTTAAATGTTGATTTATTGTTTTGAAATAAATAGTATAGGTTAACTTCATTTTCCTTCCCTCAATCAACTTTTATATCAAGTCGTCCTAACCTTGCTCTATTGGGTGTGATGTAACTTAACCACCTTTATAATTTTATTTTAAAAACATTTTTAATTATTAAACAACATGTTATACATTTTAAAAAATATTTTTTTATTGAATTACTTTAATAAAAATATTATTGAAAGGTCCAAATAATTATAAAAACTCTTTCATATGTCAACTATAAAATAGTATATCTTAAAAATTTGAATCAAAACTTAACAAAAAGTTTCTTTTAGAAAATTCTAAGTATTACTCTTAAAAATAATTTAAATAATAAATATATTGATAAAATGAGTAAAATTATTATCCCAACTTTATATTGCCTAAAATAAATTAACTTCTGTGTTTGTCACGAGGCCTGAATTTGATACATTAAACCAAAGCCCATGATATGATTTCCATTTCGTGGCCTACCCATTTTATATTATTAGAATTTATAATAGGTTTATGGGTTTACACGATAAAGAAAGTTAGATCATATACAAGTTTTAAGTGAGGTTTTATCCTCAAATCAATTGATGATAGGTGGAGTAATCCACTAGACTTATATGTTAGTCTTCTTTCCTCTCTTTCTCAATTGTAGGACACACTCTCACTTTTTATATTTCAACACACCCCCCTCACGTGTAGGTCTAATACGTAATATAATATATCATTTTGAGGTATTAACGACTAACATAAGAACAACTTGCTTTAATACCATGTTAGAATTTATAATAGACCTATGGGCCTGCACGAGAAGGAAAGTTATATTTTATATAAGTTTAAGTGAGATTTTATCCTAAAATTAATTGGTGATAGGTGGAGTAGCCACTAGACTAATTATATATTAATCTTTTTTCCTTTCTTTCACTCTTTATATTTCAACTCTCATTTTTTATATTTCAACACATTCTATCTGTTGCCACAAACTTTTTAGTACTTGAAAGAATAAGAAAAGCTACGAAATTAAGAATCTTGCGGGAATGTCAATTATTTGCCCTCCTCAAATAAATAATTTGAGATGCTATGGAAATCAGTGGTAGAAGTAAATTTTGATATTCAAATTAAAGGGAAAGAATAGAAAAAGATATAATCCGCAGCACTTCAGGGTGTGTCTTGTAAATCTCTTACTCAATGTAGAGGGATATGCTTTTCTAGGTGCTATTCTCACTTTCTTTCCTTTTCATTTCATCTTTATCTTCGCTTGCCAATAAACTTAAAAACATATTAAAACGAATTCTTTTCAAAACAAGTAACCCTCGACCTCATGTTAAATACCAAGAAGTTATAGCCGTCGTGTTAGTCTCCAACAACCATAATACATTATCTATTAGTAATAATTCATGTTGATTAATCGCAACTTTATGTAGGTTAGAGGTATAACAAGCCTGGAGTGCTTAAGATCGTAGTCTGATTAGCAGATTGAAATTTAGTGGATACATGAAGGAGGTGTCTTGCATTAATTTGATAAGCTAAGGTTTGTTCTCAAAAGTGTCGATCATAGATAATGATTTCTTGTACGTGAAGACTCCCACGAAGAGAATCATATTCTTAAAGTAGTTCACATATTATAGTGTTGGTCGTTTTCAACCTTGTAACGTGTTAAGAAAAACCTTGCATGGACCACTTCTTCCATACTTGCTCTTCTTGAAGCTAGCTGGTCAATAAAATTCTAGTGTTGAAAGTTACTGAAAACAGAACAAGCGAATTAAGAATCAAGATGTTACAGAAACTGGGAACATCCGCAATCTTAACGCACCTAGTGCAGCCAGTTCTTGTTGTTGGAAAGCTGAAATTCATGGGCGATGTTGACTCGTAGCTCTCTTTTGTATAGTTTGTGGCTGGTGACCTCCTGCTGCCTCGAGACGCATTCTCATTGTTGTGGTTAATTAAAACTGACTAAACATTAATATGGTTTAACATACTTTTCACTAAAATATAATTTTTTATGGAACTTTATAATATTTTATGTTCCAAAAAAAAAAAGATAAACTAAGGATAAATTGGATGATTTAAATAATTAATTTCAAGAAAAAGATGGCCATAAATTTAGGATCAGATTTTGTGTTTTTGGGGATAGGTTGTTGAGGGTACTTCAAATTCTTCTGATAGAATATCTTTTTTCTGATAATTTGGCATGCATACAGGATTCTTTGCTTCCCTTGTAAGGAACTTCTTTCTTTTCTCTCTAAGTTCGTTACATTTAAGGAAATAAACGACAAAGTATATCCAATTCATGAGTACACAATCAACAAAGTTAACCCTACAAATAGGTAATCAAACTTGAGCTAATACTTCTAAAGCTTTTTCAATCTGGCGATACTTCAAATGAAATGTAGTTAAGATGCCAATAAACTATAGCCTATGGGCTTATTTCCTCTCCTCTTAAACTTGAATAGCTAGTAAGAAAGTTAGAGAGACTTGCTAGCTAAATGATGAAAAATGTTAAGAAAGAAAGATTAATTGATTTCTTATACTAACATGCGTCAAACTCTCTGCGTCTGCCATCTTGCGACAAGTTAGGGAATGGCCCTTGCTGCTTCTCTTGTGCACTTTGGAACATAGACAAACTAGTAAAATATCCCAGCAAAACGTTTTGCTCTTAATGGGATTTCTTTAGATATATTGCATAAAACAAATAAGCTTGTAATCGGCATTATTTCCGGTTGATTAGTTTCTACAATCTTTAGCCAATATAATAAGCTAGTATCTAGTAGTTTGATTGCCGTACGCTTTAGAGAAGATTACCAACTTTTGTACAATTATGCTAATTTGTTTTAAATACAAAGTTTAGGTAGATTTGTGACAGTTACTTCAATCAAGATTAGTTATGTTTGATATAAAACAAAACCTAAACCAACCTTTACAAGAGACATATTAATGCACGTCAAGGCCAAGGTAATTTGAGCCAATACGATAAATTTTCACAGTAACTTTTTTGGTCTCATATAATGAAAATATCTTTGTATAAACACCCTTAGTTTCCATTGATAAGATAGGCACTTATGTGATTTTGAATTAAGATTATTATAGAATTCTAGGATCTTTGATACCAACAATTTTATCATCTAAATTGGATGGATTACTAATTTTTAATGGATCATATATAATTAATGTACTTAACTTTTAAATCAAATTGTGGCACTGTAAGTAATCTTGTGTTTAATTAAAGTATATTATTTTTCATGGCATTTTATAACTATTTCCCGATGACTCTTGTCGAGCCATTTAGCCATACATGAGAACATTTAATAGCATATCGATGCACGATAAAAGAATTGAACCAATTACCATGGTACAAATGCTTCACAATATCTACAATTAGTCAACTTAATTTTACAAAAATCGAAATTATAACAAAAGATTAAAAAAAAGTAATCTTACCTGTGGCCCAAAAAATACAAGGAAATAAACTCTGACTTTTATCGGGTACATAAACAAAAAACACAAGGAAAATGAATTTTATTATCAGTATATTTGATGAAAACCATATTAACAGACTCGGACTGCGTATGCATACATCGTCCCGTAACCATAAGCCTATTATTTAAGCTATATCGCTTATAATTTACATAATGGAACAAGCATCTGGGTTCTCATCACTAAACATGGAGGTGTAATGATCATCCAAGGTGGTCTCGGTGACGGTGGCGGTGACCGGAATAGCTCTGACGTGGTTGGGAGGTGCTTTCTTGTCATAAGCCTGCGAAACATAAGGGTTTGCAACTATTGTGTAGGGTACGTAAGGCCACATCTCCACCTTCTTCTTCGTTGACTGAGCTGCTTTCAACACTTTCTTTGGCTCTACATACCCAGTTACAGTCGCCTTGTGTTGCTTCCAGTTCACCTCCACTGATTTAGCCCCTAAAAACAAAGACCACAAGAGTACGTCTTAACGCATGTAGAGGACGTACAGATGTGTTGTCTAGAAGCAAGAGAAGGTGATTGGTAAGTAACTAAATACCTTTAACTCCGGACAGGACGTTCTTGACCTTACGTTCACAGCCCTCGCAGTCCATTCTGACTTTGAGTGCTACTGTTTGCATCTGCTTCTTTTTCCTTCTTTTCTTGACACTGCTTAGTAAATCAGAGATGTAATCCATAGTTCCTTGAATTCCCATTTCTGTATAACTTATATGCTTATAACGATATATTATGATACTTCACAGAAGTTCTTAAACAAGTGCTTGGGTACGTATGTGTATGGATAGCCTAAATGCAAAAGCTTTTGCACAAATAACACTTGGGGTTAGGATTTGGGTTCGGTGAAAAGGATTGATCCAAACTTCTTTTTGTTTCAAGTGGTATGGCAATTAGAGGACTGCCAGAGAGAAGAGAGGTTGACGGGTGACAAGAGATGAAGAGGAGGTACTATACACTTCTTATCAATGGCTTCGCCGTGTACGAATTTATAGAGTAGCCGAGCAGACAGACTGAGACGACCATAGGATATTACTGAAAATGAAATAATAAGCAAAAAAACAAGTCTAAGGTGACTCCATATGTGCAATAATATAAAATGTGGGGTACTGCTAGAAACTTCCCACGAACCTTTGTGGATACCCCTTATCTAAGCTGAAAAGATGGCGAGCAGATACGAAAGTGAAAGGTTTTGAAATGTTATTAGTCTTTGCTTTAGCACTTTTGAGTAACTGTTTCAGGATAAACCCTTCACTTCAACCAATAATATTGTGATTATCTGAGAAGTTTGTAAAGGATCAACTTTATTTTTGCGTGTTCTAAGGTTTGTGTATTAGGTAAACATATACATATAGTGATATAGATGTACACACACATAGAAAATATAAATTCCTCATATTATGCTCTTGCTATGGTTTATAAGAATATACATAGGAAAATACTTCTCTGTAATCAATTTATACCCGAGTAGATTTTTGTCCATAGAATCTGGAGTTCAATGCTTTGGGTACACGAAAGGTAATATAAATTCAACACGGGAAAGCTCACTGAGCTAACTCTGGCGAGAAAGAGCAAGTCAAAAGTTGAAAATAAAACTTTTGCTTTCCTTCGCCAATAAATATTTCATATCTGGCATGATCAG
Organism: Erythroxylum brevipes; assembly: GCA_027479065.1. Lineage (NCBI taxonomy): Eukaryota > Viridiplantae > Streptophyta > Magnoliopsida > Malpighiales > Erythroxylaceae > Erythroxylum > Erythroxylum brevipes. Next base: position 9,884,347 of record JANIHY010000002.1, read on the forward strand.
GTGCCACGTTCCAGGTGATGTAGCTGCCACGGGGTCACAGGTAGAATCCAATGGTCTGCATATGTCCATGTGGAGACTAAACCTGTAAATGGAGAGTGACAAGCATTTTGTTTACGTGGGGCATCGATTGTCCACTAGTAGCCAGAGACTCGTCGAGGGTTAATTGGGCATGTGCAAGATTGGGCGGCGACACTGTAGAAAATGGGAAAAGAATAAACATAAGGCAATAGATGAGCTTGACCGCTAAGACAAATGGCACCAAAGTGGAAACATGAGTATTTTAAAAGCTTTATTTATTTGTAACTTTCTGAAACTCATCGACGCCATGAATACATAGTATATTCCACCGTGACAATGAGGTTTTCTTCTTTTGCCGTAAGTTAAAAGGAGAAAAATATTAAACATTTCTATCTCCGCTCTTATCTTTTGCATGACATTGATGGCATATGTTAATGATGGATATTTTTATCAGCTTGGAGTAGCAATTATTTTGGTTTTGATCAATAGGAAGAAATTAATCTTCATGGTATTAATTGGAACATTTATCTCGTAGTGTCAAGCGGCCTATATACTATCTTACGAGGCAGGACACGAGACAAAAGGGTCAACATATGACACTATATTATCGAAACCAAAATCTTCTATCCAGTATTACCCTGTCTTATTTTGTCTCATGAAATTTCAATCATTTATTTTGTGTCTCACCCGGGGTCCATACGGGACTTACACAAAATTAACATAAATAAACGGCTGAGATTTATTGGACACAATAAGATACCATAATATTAGACAGAAAATCTGAACTCATACTACCGAAGCTGATGATTCAGAGCCAGAGGCTTTGCATCTCCAAAAAACCAGATTTGTGCTTCTTTGTACCAACTATTCCACTTGAGATTATCAACCAAAACTATGGCTAACTTTGCCATTTCCTTAAACATCAGACGACATAATATGTGCGGATGTTCGACATTCTATGTATTCACTATAGTTCGAAACAGGTAAATTACAAAAGAAAAAAGATGCTCCTATCTTTTCCCATGAGCTAATCTGTAACTGTTTATCTCAACAGTAGAAGAACATAGAACAGGTGAAACATTACTGTCAAGTAGCTATACCTGCTTCAATCGGACCTGACAGTTCGCTTTCCACACGGACCAAAGAATCTTAGCCAATTGCCTCCCATTTACACAATTACACACACGTTCATCAGTAACAACACCTGTTGTGATCATATTTCACACAAACTCAAGTGATTAGGGAACTCATTCTTCAGACCACGGCTCCTATTCTTGAATTGAACGATGCACAAGCCCTGCATAGAATTAGCAACCATGAAAGAATCCAAACTCTTTAAAGCTACTTGAACATTCAATCTTTTGCTTCAGTGACTTTCTCAATAACTTTCAACCATTCAAATTAATTAAAAGAATGCTTATTATTTCATGTAATATCTTTATTATCAACTTTCTTTTCATTCCATTTTCACGAAAATAAAACAAATTCAATAATTGAGCAATTCTAAATACATCTAAATTCTTTAACTCTTTCACAGTAGCAGCAATATATTCGTATTTCTCAGGCAATTTTTTTTAAAAAAAATTCAATCACTTTCTTTTTACTAAAATCTTCACCAAAATCTCTGACTTGATTGACAATATTAAAGAGGTTTAAAATATACTTAGATAAACTATCACTATCTTTCATAAAAGAACTCTCAAATTTTCTATATAGAATTTGAAATTTAAAAGTTATTGCTTTAATACTACCTTGATACCTTTCATATAATGTATCTCATAAATTTATTGTGGTAGTAACATGAGAAGAAATAGTTTAATCCGCAGCTTATTGAATGAAGAAAAGTACTTTGGCATTTTTCTCTCAAAGATCTCTCATAGCATTAGTTATTGTTCTTTCTATGTAGTCATTCTACATAGAAAGTACTTTGGCATTTTTCTCCCAAAGATCTCTCGTAGCATTAGTTATTGTTCTTTCTATGTAGTCATTCTATGTCAAATCTTATAGTTCTTTGAAGAACAATAAAGTCTTTATCTTGGCACACCATATGTCATAGTTTGCCCCCAACGTCGAAGTTAAGTTCGTTTCTCTTATGGTCGCCCTAACTTATTAAACAAAACTTAATGTTTAGACCTAAAGTTAATATTATATTGCACTCACCTCAAAATCAAGAGCTATTTATAGAGCCAGGATTTAGGTTAACTCGTAAATCTGTATATAAAAGCCATCAAAAGTAGAAGCTTCACTATAGGTCGAACTCACTTCCTTTGATCAATCCCTCTATCCATAGAATTTGCTCCCTTTTTTCTTCTTTCTCCTTCGATCCAAGCAACAAGGGAAAAGGCAAGCTGACTTAAAGGTTGAATGCTTACTTCATCAATAAAAAGAATTTACCAAAGGCAATTAGTCTAGCTATCGAGTCAGAGAACTCCTCTAATTGAACTTTCAAGCTTAATTTCTTTTTATTATGTGTACGAATAAGCCATTGATTTTAACAAATGGTTAAGTGCTTGAGATTTCTCTAAAGAGAGTTGATTGGCAAAGAGCAAATCTTGACTTAGACTTACTTCCTTAATTGAAAGCTTGAATCCTAAGACAAATAACTTTAATAGTTGAATTCCCTGATCTTACTTCATTATTTGAATTTCAGTATGATAGCCACGCATTTTCCTAAATCTGCTAGTGTTAAAGCCCTACGAAAAGAAATAAGAGAGATGAAATAATTAGTTTATCCCCCTTCGTTAAAAATCGCTTGCTAAAAGAATATTTCCTCCCCTTATCTTCTTAGCACCATTTAGGCGTATAGTATAGAGAAATAAATGGCTTTCTTTGGCATAATTCAATTCGAACATTTTCTTCACTGATTCAGCTTTGATTTTGTAAGAGGTTCGTGAATAGAAAGGTGGTTAGTCGGCCAAATTAATTCTGAGTGGAAATTATGTCTGACAGGAAGAAGTTTCAAACCCTAACTCCTATGTCAAAAAGTAAGTAAGAGAAGTATTCACTTTAGTCAAAGCTAGGACGTAGATAGATAGATTAATAAAAGCCTTTTAAGGATCTTTAATATAATAACAACTTTACAAAATTCCTTGTGGCATTCTTTCTTCAAAAGCTAAAGTTGAAGAATCGAAGTTGTTTGAATAAGCTCTCTTACCTTTTTGTACAAATTTATTTTTGCAATCCTAGTCTCCTCTTATGATAATTCCCCTTGTCAATTAGTTATTTTGATTTTGCCCGAGAATGAAAGCAGAGAAGATGCATCAATACAAAAGGCAATTTTTGATTAAGAAGTGAAATCTTGTTTATCAAGACCCAAGCAAGAATGTAACCAAATCAACACAGGCACACATAATTACAAACATAGTGAAGTACAATAATGTTAGTGTGTTTCAAAAGAAAAATTTTCAATATACTAAATCATATCGCTATGAATGCTAGAGTATAAGTAAAAGTGAAAATAAATGAGAAACATATATAGAAGTAGGTATATTGCAATCGATGCCCCTTAAAGTCACTACTGCAAAGTTTCTGGTAGTTGACCTAAAAAATAGAGTTAAGGGAGAGTTAGACTTCACTAAGTAAGTCTATATTGCCCTATAACACCCAATGACATGCTTACACAATATATCATTTATATTAGTATAAACACATATATATGATGCATGAAAAATCACATATAGTACAAATTAAATTATGGAGATGGAATATCTATAGTACCTTAATCTCTAAGGGTATATCCTCAAAATATTTTACCTGCAGGGAGCTAAGCATCACCAATGACCTAGTCATACACCTATACTTATATGGCCATAAGGCTCTCTCTTAGTCCAAAAGAGTTATGGGAAGCTAAGCATCACCAACAGACTATCCCTTACTCAATACCTTCAAAGTTATGATTATTTTGATAATAAACTTATCAAACAAAGATTCGACCAAGAGCTAAGCATCAACCTTGATTGGTCCATATCATATATCAATATCATATCACAAACATCTCTTATAATTAAGCCATTACGCACCCAGTTATGATGCACACCCATTGGTTGGCATGTTCTACAAATTTTTCTTCCTCCCTAATCACAATCAAACACATCCACACACAAACCAAATATCAATCATGTAATTTTTTTTTCAAAAAAGCATTTAGTCATACGAGAACCATCATAAATGCATGTAGTATATGATAGGTACCTAAACTTGTATCCATATATTTAGATATTACGATATTACTTGCATAGGCATCACGATAATGACTACTCAAATTAAAAATATATATATGTATATACTTATATGTAACACCCAAATACCCCCTGGGAGGATATATGGATGCCACCCAAGACAGGACAAATAACTCAAAACAGTTCACACATGCATTTTTACAAACTAAACGTAACACACATATAATACATCTCATAATTTCAGAAACAAATCCAAAGAA
>JANIHY010000002.1:10028496-10040857 GCA_027479065.1 Erythroxylum brevipes
ATTTGGCTATGGATTTTTATGCATGAATTGATTTAAATACTGCTGAGTGCCTTTTTAATGATTGAAATTGTGTTGTGATCGAAACTGATTTCGAATTAAAGCGGGCCTAAATTGTTTACTGATTTTCGCACACGCGATTATTTTTCAAAAAGAAAAATGTCTTGCTGAGTTTTTGAACTGTTTGATTGCTCTAGCATACCACCCTCGTGAGGCACGGACTCAGATGTTACCCTCGATGTCGAGTTTGAGTCTTGCGGGAGTGGGATGCTACATCCTGTGGTTTCTGAAAAACATCGGCAAATTAGTTGAGTAGGTGAACCATATCATCACTGAGTTGTTGTTTAGGGGGCGGTTCCTGAGGAAGCGATTCCAAGTGATAATAACCAGCTATAGCGTGTTGCCGGTGTAAACGTCGTAACCTATTAAACTACACGGATTGCATCGAAATAGAAGTTTCGCCTTTCCACCGAATCTTCTCACCTTTATAGTCAAATTCAAAGATAGAGTTACCGTAATCTGTCAAAACCGACCCCAATGTAGATAACCAAGCAACACCCAACACCATATCCCACCCTTGGATTGGCAAGACATAGAAACCTGGATTAACAACGATACTTGCTGCACCATACCTGTACAAATCAGCTTCTCACCACTGCCAACTAAAATAGAGAAATGAGGAGTAGTAGTGACTATAAGATTCAAGAAATTGGCTACTCGGGTTTGCACAAAGTTGTGCATACTGCCCCCATCGAGTAACACTTGAACGGAGCGGTCGTGGACAGAGCCTTGGAAACGCAGTGTGGAGGCATGGCAACCACCGGCTAAGGCGTTGTCGGAAATCGTGAAATGGGGTAACTCTGGCGATTGTAACGGCTGAACAATCTAATTGGAAGGAGGAATCGGAGAATCAGTCGGGTCGGGTGGGTCGAATTCCTCCTCTAACAGCAACAGTTGAGATTTGGCCTTACATTTGTGGTCCTATGTATACTTTTCATCACAGTAGTAACATAACCCTTGGGCTTGGCGTTGTGCTGCTTTAGTGGGAGTAAGGCGACGGAGGTGAATTTTGGAAGCACCAGGTAAGGTCACGGTGGTAGGGTTTGAGGAAGAGGAGGACGAATGTTGAAAATGAGAATTTTGGAAATTTTGAAAATTGTGGCTTTGGGTGGTCAGGTGGGGAAAAGTTGGTTTTGGGGTTGGTAAAATGGGCTTGCCATTGCCCAAAGTGGGTCAGAGGACACCTTTCTCCAAGGCAATTCTTTGCTTATGTAATAGTGCCAAAGTCATAGCCTCATCCAAGGTATTGGGCTTATGGATCAAAATAAAGTGTTTTATGTCAGCCCACAAACCCGAAATAAAACAGTGAGTCAAAAACTGGCCCAGTAAGCACATCGTACGGTTAATAATTGCTTCAAACCGAGATCTATAATCACTAACTGTCGTCGTTTGTTGCAATTTAGCCAAGAGTCCCTCTGGTTCTTCAAGTTCATGTTGTCGGAAATGTTGAAGCACCATCGTAGTGAACGCCAGCCACCCATTGAACTAGCGATTGGTATACATCCAATCATACCAATTAGTCACCGCGTCATCAAAATAAAACGATGCAATAGTAACCTTATCCTCATGCTTAATGTTGTAAAAAGCAAAGTAACATTCATCTTGCATCACCCAATGGTCGGGATTCACACTAGAAAACCACGTCATCTGCACCGGTGTTGATTTGTGATGGCCCAACAGTGTCAATCTGTTGCCTTCCACAAATCCCCCTCGGGACTCACTACCGGACAATGGTTGCTTCTGGGCTTGAAGAGCCAAGAGACGGCCAACAACCTCTTGCATCAATCTTTCTTGCTTATCAAAAGAACTCGTGAGAGCATCCACATCCCAACGTAACCCAGTCTAAGTTTCTGCCATGACCTTCATGTTCTCGTCCAAAACCTTGAGGCGTGTATTGTGCTCTGTCATCTTTACAAAGAGCAATGAAAGCACCAAATGTAAGGATTTCGGGTCAATAAAACAGTAAATAACAAACAAATAAGGCAAAAAGGGAAATTATATTCTCTGCAATTGATAAAGGTTCACAAACAATTACAGATTTGGAGGAAATATGAAAAGCTACCAAGAAAAACCGCAAAAGAAAGGATGAGAATCAGAGGTACAAATAAGAGAGAGAAAGTTGTACTATCATAACAATCAGCATAACAAATTCAGGTGTATCATTCAAGATATATAGAAGATTCTCATGACCAACGTGTGAGCTGTTATTCTTTGGCTGACTTGGCATTTGCTGAATTGTTCTTCCACACATAATCCTTCAACAGCCTTGAATCCGTCCTTGGCCTATTGCTCCTTCTCACCATCACAGGTCCATCAATGGCATTGGGCTGAGTCATAACAGTCATCTTAAATGATTAAAGAGAGTTCAGAATGATGATATATGTGCTTCTGGACAAAGTTGATGGGCGAAGGGCATGTGGGAAGTTCTTTCATGTGTCGTGCATTCCAATTATCGATACAAGTTCACCGTATTTTCTTGTCCGAGCTTTTTCTTTCTTCTTTTTCTCACTTGACATATTTTCTGAAGAGGTGACTATGAACAATGATCAGCACTTCTTTGTGATACGATCCTAAACCATTTAACAAATCAGATGATACTTTCCGTCAAACTGCAACTATTTGCTAAGTGTTGACTATCCTGTTTATTGAGACAGACCTTATCAATCAGTTCCCGATAGCTTGATCACCAGAAATAGACAAGGAAAACTCGTGTTGTCTATTACTGGGATCCTTCAAAGTTTGACTATAATAGTTGTCGGAATCGAATCGTGTCAGCAATTGCGGGGCATGACTAATGACCATTCTCTATTATTGCTTGACTTAGAACTTTTGGTCTTCCACTTCTATTTCCCCTTGAAATTATCAAATCGTTTCATTTTCAGAAACCTGGCCTAAGAGGGATTAAGCTTGACGCCTGCAATTTAGGAAAAGGGTTCTTTAAGTCCGGATAAAGAGGGATGACATTGATACTCATCAATGAAATATATGTATCAGGTGAGGGACTGGTGGTAGTCCAAAAGGAGGGCAATTGAACTCTTTCATCTCAGCCATGTTTAAAGGTTGCCCTCGTACATATCTCAGAGACAGAGAGAATACTGGGACTATGAATTTCCTAGTCACCTTCCACCAACACAGGCTGGCCAAGACAACAAGAGAAGCAAGACCATAGAAATTAATTAGCGTGAGTGAGTAATCAAACTACATAAAGAGGCAAACGTTAACTTAAGATGTACAGGATAGATGAGGTTGCTTGTACAGGTATTTATATATATATATATATATATTTTTAACAAAAACTATATGGTTCGTTGCCACCTCAAATATGAGTTGGCGCAGTTTTCATGCAGCGAATATATCATCTTACACACAACTTTCCAAGCCTAACCTCTTGGGACCTCCTATGCAGCGACCTCTTTGGATTATTTGCTCTTGTTTCTAGTGTTGCTCTATTTTACATTAACTTATAAGAAATGGTTTATTGAAAAAGTCTTAAGAAAAATAATTAATTGAATCCAAATTTCATAAAACCCTAAAATTACGGTAGCAAAAGGGATATTTACTTGGCTAAGACCGACTTAATTGACATCATAATCCAATAAACCCGCCTAAAAATAGGCAGCATTAAGACTGGTAGAGCAAATTAGTACTACTTTTGTTTTTCCGGTAAAAAGAACAGCGTAATTTGATTTGTCAATCATCCCCACTAGAGTCTAAAAATGGAAAAGGAAAACCTCCTTTTTTATTTTTTTATTTTTCCTGTGAAAAGAATAAGATATAAAACTGAAAAATTAAAAGGTGTTGATGTTGGAGGATAATATGAGATGAGAATAAAATCTGGAAAAGGGGGTGTGTTTGTACATGCCTGCCTTGTCTGTGTTGTCTCTCCATATATGTCCTCGCGTTGTGAGTTGTCTTCTTCGGTTATTGCTGTTGTACTTCTCTGTTTTTCTGCACTTGCTCTCTCTATCTTCGATTGTAAGTTAATAACTGATTTTATTGCATTGGGAAGAGATCGGTATAGATCATGATGCCCCACAATGAGCCTCTTTCAGTCTCATGATCGTGTCTTATTCCCTATCATTGTCATCTTCCTCTTTCTGTTTTGACACTCCGCCTCCTTAATCCTTCTCTGATCTTCGTAAGTTCATCTTACTTTACTCCGATTCTTCATCTTCTAGAATGAACATATGTTCCTTTTTCCTTTCTTTTCTGTGTTCGTGTTGTGTTGTTCATGTATGTACTTTTGTGTTGATTTTGGAGATTGTGATCTATAGAACATAATCATATATGTTGGCATTGTTTGTTAGTGAGCATATGTATATCAACAATCTGACTCTGGTGTGTCTTGTTTCTGGCTCCTGTTGCTTCTTCTTCGTCCTATCGTTTTCATATCTCTCTCTGTGTCCAATGTTAATGATCCTGAAAGTAATCTCCTTTCTAGATTTAAAAGCTTTGCTGCACTGATTTGAATTGTCACTGCCGCATGTTGATGAAGTAAACGTATCTGGAGTTGTATGCCCTTTCTTTGTCTGCTTTAATATCGGTGAAGTTCTCGTTAGGATTTAAGTCATAATCAAAACCCTAGAGAGTTGGAAGTAAATGCTAACCGGTTATGGGCTATTGGCTAAGTAGATTCATAACATTCTAGATCGAGTTTAGGTATCAAGTTGCAGAATGTCGACTAGCAACTCTATGATCTTTAAACTTCTTACAAATTTAAAAAAAAAAAAAAACAGGTGATCTTCATGACTTAATTGGTTCTGCTAGAATTATTTTCTTTTAACTGCTAATGTATAATAAAAAAGGTTAAAACTTTTTAGGTAGGAATATTATCATTTAGTTGATGTTAAAGGTATCATAATAATTTAAATATTATATATTAATCATAAGAGTTATTTATTATCTAAATCTTTTTAAATGCAATAATATAAATTTTAAGAAATTATTTTAAGTAATATTCATAATTTTTTTTACAGTGCATACAGATAATTTATTGAATGTCGAGCCATATATATCTATACAGCTTTCAATCTCCCATGCTTTGTTGTGATATTTCTTTCATTAGCACATTATGTGGATAGCATATATGGCAAACTTCCTAAGACTTCCATTCACGTCGTCCATTTAATATGTGGCAAGTGGACGTCGTGGTGGGTGTATAGCTCATGATGACGAGGCTTTATCTTGATATAGTTGCTAAGAAGTTAATTGCATCAAGTTTTGGAACTCCATACATTAGCAGGCTACAGGCTGTATGTTTGGCTAGTTAGTATTTATCTACCTATCCTGAAAATTAACTCCTTTGCTGAGATCTTATAGCTAAAATGCTTTTGAGTTTTGAAGGTATCAACTTTTATTGATTCTTTTGCTCTCTGTTTCCACAGGCAACTTACTAGCGGTAGCAGTTTTTGAATGTTTTCAATCCACAAGTATAAAACCAAACCTTGACGTCACTAGTAATAGCTGTCTTTGCCTGCTACCTGTCACTCTCTTCAATACTGCTATTCTCGATAACATACGCTCGTCTCTCTCTCTCTCTCACTCTCAGTTGTTTTGTGAGCCGCTGGCATTTATAGACCATTAGAGACAAGTCGTTCCATGTATTTGTAGTAGTCACCGATTACCAAAGCCGAATGTTAGCTCACCACCCCACAGCTGTATCACAAACCAGCACTGGTCCCTACAAGAACCTCAGGTTAATTGATTCTGCGGATCATAAGAACAAGCTTCTTGAGAAAGATAGTACTTTTAGCATTATGAGTTCAAGCATTCTGGCTTCTAGCTGCGTATCATCGTCCCCACCATCTTCTACTCTCATTGGTGACTACATTGGGGTGGAGAGCTGTCTTGATCTCAAAACCAATTATAATGAGGAAGTTCTCGCACAACAGAGCTATAGTCACCGGAATTACGTTCAACGCCGTAACAAACGATGGTTGTCGAGGACGAATAGCGAGCTTCCTCCTCCGATAACATTGCTTGCTCGCACAGAGAACTTGCCTTGTCGCATGCCTTGGGTGTTGAAGAGATACTACACCAGTGATGGAAGGTTGATTCTCAGAGAAGAAAAAGTGAGGCATCATGAGTATTTCAAGGCTCATAGATCCAATGGTCGCCTCACATTGCATCTTGTTCCACTGGACGATGATGTTTTCTGTAATCATGCCTCTGACGGAAGAGAAGAGACTGAGAGTTATGGTGAGTCCGATAGCGAAGACATAACTGTTGCAGACGAGAATTTTGTTGACGACGACGGTGTTGATAGTGAGGAACTTGGAGTTACAGGCGAGAAAATTTCTGTTGAAAGTGATGATCTCACATTTACAGAAGAAAATAATTATGTTGATGGGGAAGGTTTAACATTTACAGACGAGAATAATTCTGATGATGATGATGTTGGAAGTGATGATCTCACATTTACGGACGAGGATGAGGTTGTGCATGACGATCAAAAGATACATCCTTTGGACATTGAGAATGATGGAATTGGAGGAAATGGGAAAGGCAATGCTGTTTCAGGCAAGTGTTTGAAGTTTGTGGACAGTCCGATTACAAGCCCCAGATGTATATTTGGGGTTCCTGTATCAGCTTTAAGGCCTGTTCATAGTTAGATCAAAGAAAGATCGAAAACCAAGCGATAGAGGGGAGGAATTGGAAATCCATCTGATTGTGAGATCGATAATGAAGTGTGTCTTATGTTGATCAGGAATGAGCTTAATTAGGTTGTTTTAGTTGGGTTATGTTCGCCTTTCGGAGGCTGTAGCACAATTCAAGACTTGAAGAGTTTAGGTCTGGGTAGGGAATAGATTGTCCTTTATTCTCTGTTCATAATACCAGCGACTTTTCAATGAAAAGTGACCAACTTTCGCTGTTTCATTCATTCGTGCATGTAATGCTCCTTTCGCTATAAGTATCCTGCCAAAACACACATTATTACAACTAGTGTCAATATATATCAAAATCATTGGATTTCTAATAATTTCATAATGAATTTGACTAAAAGAAAAGAAGAATGAATTCATTTACGTAAACACATTTATCATTTATCTCAGATTCTGGATATGTACAATTAAGTTGTATGTGGAATTTGGCGCTGAACGTACTAGGAGAGAACGGCTCCTATTTCTTTAGAGTTTAGACTGATCACCTCCATCAGGTAAAAATGTCGACTCTTTTGAGCACAGGTAGAAATAATTGGGGTACCTTAGCTGGATTACACGAGCAGCAACAGTAAACATCGCCACGCTCCTCGAAAAATACTCTGGGAGAGAGATGCTTGCTGGGTGTGGCAGAGGGACAATTTCCGAGGTCCAATGATCATCATCGGATGATGATAAATAACCTAAACAGATGGTTCAATCTTGTCACTTATGTGGTACAGCTACCTCCCAATATCTTCTGCCACTGAATGTCAGTTCTTATGATTGGTCTCTATGTCCTTTCACCACCACTCGCAACGGAATTCTGCCAACCCCTGCCACTGCAGATTCTGAGACTCCCAGTACCAGTATCATGGGTCAACCCAGCTGGGTTTCACCCTCATTTTTTGGTTCATCTTCCAAACTCCATAGGATCACTTTGGGTTACAGCTTGAACTCGTTTCCCGATTTTTTATCAGTTGTTGCCGTTTGTTGGCTTATCATATTTAAGTGAAACTTGATTGATAAACCTGTTCTTCACTTAAATCACTTGATTATCCCCAGTCGTTTTACACGTTCATTTTCGTGCGCAAATGTTAATACTGTATAGTATACTAAGATAAGGGATCGACTAAATAAGAAAGTTTTTATTTAAAGAACTTGTGATTATATTTTTTAATTGTTTATCTTATTATTATAATAAGAGGATTTTAAGAATTGTGGAAATTTTCTCATTAATTAAAATGAAACAACTTACAAGCTTTTATATACAAGTTGAAAACGAGCACGTGAGCAAAATTAGTTAAAACTAACTAATTGCCTAATTATATACAACAACGAACAAACTAATAATGATGATATTCACTAATACACCCCCTCAAGATGGTGCTTCGTGTATGCTGAGAAGACCCATCTTGCCAATGAATTGATAAAATGCTAGAGCATATAATGATTTGGTGAAAATGTCTGCCAACTGATTCGATGTACGAACATGAAACAATTTCAAAAAGCCATCTCGAACTTTATCTTGCACAAAATGACAATCCACTTCAATGTGTTTTGTCCTTTCATGAAAAACAGGATTAGTGGCAATATGTAAGGCAGATTGATTGTCACAAAACAATCTGACAGAGGGTTGAGAGACAAGAAATGAATCAAGAAGTGTTGCAAGCCAGACCAATTCACAAATCACAACTGCCATAGCTCGATACTCAACTTCTGCGGAAGAACGGCTAACCACTGCTTGTTTCTTGGACCTCTAAGAAATCAAAGAGTCTCCTAGATACACACAATAACCTGAGACACTTCTTCTTGTATCAAGACATGAAGCATAATCTGAATCCACAAATGTTGTAAGTTGCAGATTTGAATCACATGGATAAAACAGTCCAAGAGCTGGATTTTTCTTCAAGTATGCTAAAAGATGATAAGCAACTTTCATGTGAGGTTGTCTAGGAGAGGAGACAAATTGACTAAGGCAGTGCACTGAATGTATGATATCAGACCTGGTTTGAGTCAAGTAAAGGAGTCTGCCAATTAATCTTCTGTAAACTAAGGGATCATCTAAAAGTTCACCTTCATTGGCACTAAGCTTTTGTGAAGGGATCATAGGTACCTTTGCTGGCTTTGCTCCCAACTGACCAGTGTCTTCCAACAATTGAAGACAATACCTCCTTTGTGACACTGAGATACCAGAAGCAGAATGTGCAATTTCAAATCCAAGAAAGTACTTTAAAGTACTGAGATCTTTAAGCTTGAAAGATGATTGCAAACACTCTTTGATCTTATGTAATCCATCCAAATTCTGCCCTGCAAGAACTATATCATCTACATAGACCAAAAGAGCAACAAAATCATCTCTTGAACCTTTAGTAAGAAGGCTATGTTCATATGGAGACTGAGTAAAACCAAACTTCATGACCACATCAGAAAAGGCTGTGTACCATTGCCTAGAAACCTATTTCAAGCCATATATTGACTTGTGCAGCTTACAAACCATGCCTGGATTCTGTCCTCTATATCCAGGAGGTAATTTCATATATACTTCCTCATCAAGCATACCATTAAGGAATGCATTATTAACATCCAGCTGTAAAAACTTCCAGTTCTTGGCTGCTGCAAGTGCCAACAAGACTTTAAAAGTTGTCATTTTAGCCACAGGTGAGAATGTTTCATTGTAATCAATGCCCTCAAGCTGTGTAAATCCCTTAGCCACTAAACGTGCCTTGTACTTGTCAATAGTACCATCTGCCTTATGTTTCACCTTAAAAACCCATTTACAATCAATTGCTTTCTTTCCTGCAGGTAAAGGGACTACAGACCATGTTTTCAAAGCTTCCATGGCCTGAAGTTCATCATCCATTGCTGCACATCACTCAGGAAACTTTGCAGCTTGATGATAGTATTCAGGTTCATAATGAGAGGCTATATTAGCAATGAAGTTGCTATGTGACGGGGAAAGCAATTCATCAGAGAGATGGTTCTTTATAGGATACTTGATAACAACATTACAATGAAAATCATTTAGATAAACAGGTTTTTTAGGAAGTCTAGATGATTTTCTTAACTGAGGTAATTCTGGTTGGTGGTCTAATGTGTCAGGAACTGTAATTTCATGAATTGGTGAATTTGGTTGGTGGTTTGATGTATTTGAAGAAGAAGTTTCAGGGATGGAGAAATTTGGTTGGTGGTCATTAGAGTTAAGGAATGAAAATCATGTGGCATGAAATTACCAGCATGACCATGGGAATCATCATGAGCAATATGAACAGGTTTAGGCAGCACAAGATCAGGGAATGGATCTATAAGAACATCAGTGGCAATTTTATGAAATGGAAAAATGTGTTCATGGAAAGTAACATTTCTAGATATGACAAACTTATGATTAATGATATCATACAGTTTGTATCCTTTCATACTTGCAGGCAGTACATTTCAACATCTACGTATTCCTAGTCACTTTACATACCCAATGTATACATCTCTAGAAATTGGTTTTCTCATTGGGTCTGCTATCATATCTCGCGTAGATATATATTTCATGTTCACTTCTCCTCATGCACGTATATCTTTCACACAATTATATTTGACATCTAAGTGCTTTGTCATATAATGAAATTTGGGGGCTTTAGTATAAGCGATTGTAGCTTGACTTTCACAATTAATGGTCACTAGATTAATTTCACTTTTAGTGACTCCCAAATGCATTAAGAATCGATGAAGCCACACAACCTTTTGTACTATAGTTAAGAATGCTATAAATTCAGCTTTCATTGTGGATAATGCAAAGCAAGATTGTTTCTTACGCAAGATTTTTTCTTACTTTTCTATGATATTGCTTCATGGTTTAGTAAGAATAAATATCCTAAGGTAGATTTTCTTTCATCTAAATCTTCTCCCCAGTCTGCATCTATATACCCTTGTATGCATAAATCATTGCCTTGATAACATAATGCATAGTCTACAGTTCCCTTTAGATACCTCAATATTCTCTTTACTGCTTTCCAATGTGCTTGCTTTGGATTTGATTGATATCTGCTCACCATACTAATAGCGTAACAAATATCTGGTCTTGTACACATCATTGCGTACATAAGACTTCCAACTACACTAGAGTAGGGAACATTTTTATTTGTTCCCTTTCTTGTGGCATTGATGAACAATTTCTCTTACTAAAGCCTTCATTTTTCACAATAGGATTATCAATTGGTTTGCAATCTTGCATACAGAATCGTTCAAGAATTTTTTGAATGTATATCGCTTATGAAAGCGATAACAATTTCTTCGAACGATCTCTTAAAATCTTAACTCCAAGAATGTATGTCGTTCACCCATGTCTTTCATTTCCAATTTAGATGATAACCAATCTTTGATTTACCTAAGAAACACACAGTCATTACAAGCAATCAATATATCATCCACATATAAAGATAAAATCGCGAATTTATCTTTGGATCTCTTAACATACACACAATGGTCTTCAAAAATCATTTGAAAATCATATGAAATGATTACATTATGAAAAAATATACCATTTTCTTGAAGACTGCTTTAGACCATAAATTGATTTTAATAATTGACATACTTTATTTTCTTAACCTGTCTTGACGAAACCTTCAGGTTGTTCCATATAGATTTCTTCATCTAATTCTATATTGAGAAAAGCAGTTTTTACATCCATTTGATATAATTCAAGATCCATACTGGCTATTATAACCAGAATAAGATGGATTGAAACAAACTTCACAATAGGTGAAAAAGTTTCCTCGTAATCAATTCCATCCTATTGTGTGTATTCTTTTATGACAAGACGTGCCTTATATCTTTCGATATTATCATCAGCTTTTCGCTTAATTTTGAAAACTCACTTGTTCCCAATTTCTTTACGCCCTTTAGGGAGGTCAACCAAGCTCCATACTTGATTTGAGTTTAAAGAAGTCATTTCTTCTGTCATTGCTTTCATCCATTCTTCTTTAGCAGGACCAATAAGATCCTCATTTATATTCCTTAACTCTTCTTCCTCTTGCGGAACAATCATATTAATTTCTCCTTCAATATCAAAACGATGTCAAGGAATTACTCCTAGATTCCTTCGTCTTAACCGAGGTTCATCATAAACAAATTCATAATTAATCTGATTGCTCCCACTCAGATCAGTCATCATAGAGAACCTTTTTGTGGAATTGCTCCCACTTGGTTGAAGTTCCTCATCTTGATTCTTTATAACAGAATCATTCTGATCAAGCAACTCATATAATAATAAGTCTTTACCTATTTCATCTTTCTTGGGAAAATCATTCTCTAATAATGTTACATCTAATTATTCAAATTCAGTTACACCTCCATGACCTTATTCATTAATGAACGTGTATCCTTTTGAGTTTTCTGAGTATCTAATAAAAAAAAATTTTCTCCCTCTTAGGCCTAATTTTTCATATTTATGAGAAAGATCATAAATATAAGTTGCACACCTCCAAGGTATGAGACTTAACATATCAAGTCTCCTACTAGTCCATAACTCATATGGTGTGCTAGTAACTGATTTCGTGGGCACATGATTAAGTACATATGTAACACCCCACTGCCGTAAGACCCGAACCCGATATCGTTGGTGATATCCGAGTCCGTGCCCCGCGAGAGTGGCGTACTACATCAGTCGATTTAAA
>JANIHY010000002.1:10064987-10077391 GCA_027479065.1 Erythroxylum brevipes
GATCGATTGTGCCTAAATGTTGGGATCGGGTCCGCGGTTTAGGTGCTCGGCACGGGCGCGACCCGAGGGGCCGCCTCAGGATTCGGGAATCCGAGGCCCGAGCCCAACATGGGAGGCATTAGAAGGGGGAGGAGTTATTTTATAACTAAGCAAACTCCTCCCATTTTCATTTCTTCCCAATATGTGATAGAAATTGTGTCACTAAAGTCAAAAATATACAACAAGGATGTGGTCGCAATGGTTTTCATGGTAGATTTTATGGCAGGGGGAATTAATTGTGGATCTGATATTAGAGGATGATATGACAAATCACAAATTGAATGTTGTCATTATCATGAACAAGGCCATTATTAATATGAATGTTCGATGAAGGAGAGGGTCACCAAGACGAATTTTGCCAACACTGAAGAGGATGATGGTTTGAGTTAATGGCTATTATCAATTCATGGGAGATAGAGACATAAACAGTAGTAGAAACTTGGTACCTTCACTCAGGTTATAATTTGGTCATACGAGGTGCGGTGGTTTTTGATCAATCGAGTTCTGCTGATTACTAGTGGAGGTGGAATTCGTACTTTTTTTGTCTTGTAACAAGAAAAGTTCAACTATTATAGTCCAAAAGAGAACCAAAGCCCAAAAAGGATTTGGGTCCTCTCACTTCAATAGCCTATAAGAAGGCTCCAAGCTCCAACCGAAGCTTACAGGACATCGTAACAAGCTCAAAGAAGCCCTTTCTTACAAAACAAAAAGCAAGTTTGTTGGAATAGGGGAAATAATCCCAACCGTCCATTCTTTGGAGATTTCAAAACTATCCTCCATATTCTCTCCACGTGTTCTCATCGCCCTCCACGTACCCTGATTCTTTAAACTAAAAATATCAGACAGCACATGTAACATGCTTGAAAATGAACTTGGAAAAATAGATTTGAAAATAATAACAGCATGACCATGGGAGCTGTTGGCATATACACTGACGCATTGGGTGCACCTGTAGCCTTAAATATATCCGTATCAGTTACGAACCAGGCTATGTAACATTTACCTTATACCTGTCTCCCACTTCCTCCACTCTTTCATTGTTCTGAAGGTAAAAGATCTACGTGAGTGACCGTGTTTTCTGTCAGCGATTCTTTTGAAATTCGGTTAAGTGTGTAACTTTCTCTTGGTTCTGCGGAATTCTTGTTCTGGGTCTGCGTTAAATTTTGATTCTGTTTTTAGGAATCTCTGGCTCTTTTGGGGTTTCGTATTCTTATGGAATTTGTATGAATTGTTGAGTGCTTGAATTGTCTAACGCTTTTTTTGGTAAAAGTTGCTAATTTTATGTTCTTCATGACTGTGTATATGATCTAACATCACTGAAGTCTATAATTGCTGTTGATGCAAAGGAAATTAATCCGGGATGGGTGCTCTATGTGTATAAATGATTGTTTATGTGGTGATCAACCGGCCAATGGTCAAAATTGTAGAGAATCGCTGTGCGTTGGTTCGTCAATATTGGTCTAATTTGTAATTTGGAGGATCACGGAATTTATGCTAAGATGCTGTTGGTACGATCATGCAAATATTTTGATATATGAGTTTTCTTCCTAGAATTTTGTTAAGAATGGTATCGAAAACACAAATTATTTTGGGAGATTAACTATTCTAGTAGTACTCTAGTACTTCTTTATAAAGATTTAAGATCCAATACTTGATATTTCACTTGTGGTCGGCTTGAATATTCTACTGCATTTATAGCTTTTCATGTGAAATAAGTGGTGGCTTGTTATGCATCTTTATCTCTGTTCAGGTTTCGTCAAGCTTTTCTCATCGCCAATTTATGTATGGGGTCAATTTTGAGTTTGGCTGGTTCCGATGATAGGAGCGTTGACCATTATCAGTTCCTACGTAATTCCAGCCACAAGAGGCAAAAGACTTCCTCAAACCTTTGTGACGAGAATCCAAGACTGATTCCATGTCTTCCTGATGAGTTGTCAATCCAGATACTTGCTAGACTTCCCAGAGTTTACTACTTCAATCTGAAGTTAGTTTCACAGAAATGGAAGGCAACTATCATGAGCCGTGAGCTGTTTCAATTGAGAAAAGAGCTTGGACTAACAGAAGAGTGGTTATATGTGATGACTAAGGTAGAAGAGGATAAACTTATATGGCATGGATTGGATCCATTGTCAAGAAAGTGGCAGAGATTACCCACAGTTCCTACTGTTGTCGATGTTGAAGAATCTAAGAAAGCTTCTACTGGGCTTTGGTTGTGGAATAAAGTGGGGGCAAGCAATAGGGTGACTGAAGGTTTAAGGAATTGGCTTGGTCGAAAGAAGGCATCAAGTCAAATGCCATTAGGTGGTTGTGCAGTTGGAGCTGTTGATGGACGTCTCTATGTGCTTGGTGGTTTTTCTAGAGGTTCAACCATGAAATGCGTGTGGCAATTTGATCCAATCCTAAATAGGTGGAGTGAAATGGCTTCCATGTCCACAGGTAGGGCCTATTGTAAGACAGGCATTTTAAACAACAAGCTTTATGTTGTTGGGGGGGTCAGTCGTGACCATGGGGGACTCGCTCCTCTTCAATCCGCTGAAGCTTTTGACCCTACAACGGGTATATGGTCTGAAGTCCCAAGCATGCCGTTCTCTAGTACTCAAGTACCGCTTGGTGCATTTTGGTCCGACATGCTAAAGCCTATTGCCACAGGGATGATTCCATATAATGGACGGTTATGTGTGCCTCAAAGTTTGTACTTGTGGCCCTTCTTTGTTGATTCTGGGGGAGAAATCTATGACCCTGAAACGAATTTGTGGGCTGAAATGCCAACTGGCATGGGACAAGGCTGGCCTGCTCGACAGGCAGGCACAAAGTTGAGTGTTGTTGTAGATGGTGAATTGTATGCAATTGATCTTTCTAGTTCTCTGGACAGTGGTATGATTAAGGTATACGACCAGATTGAAGATGCTTGGAAAGTTGTCATAAGTAAAGTACCCATTCATGACCTCTCTGAGTCGGAATGTCCTTATCTGCTTGCTGGTTTTCATGGAAAGCTTAATGTCATCACGAAAGATGTCAATCATAACATTGTGGTAATGCAAGCTGATCTACGTGACAATTTGCCCTCGTCACCATTGAGTTCAATTTCTCTATCTGCTAATTCATTGGATGAAAATTCTGCCTCACAGGTGGAGTCAGAAACTGTTGATTGGAAGGTGATTGCCAGCAGAGATTTTGGTTCTGCTGAGCTTGTTAGTTGTCTAGTTATTGATATATAGCACCACTAGTAGTTAATTCGAATAAATTGTTGATGTCTCTCAGCCTACAAAAGTGGGTACAAGTTGGGGGGACATCTAAAATTTCGCGACCGCCTATGAGATTTACATTCCCATGTTTCCATTCTGTGAATGAGGTAAGTCCTGATACACTGGGCATACAGAATACAGTGAAGAGAGCCACTGACAAGTTGGTCTCTTACATTTAGTTCATCATGCGACCTAGTATGCGATTTTTTATGTGCTTTTCTGCATCTAGGTTGTATATGTTTCTGATTTGGAGAGCTCTTGATCTATAATGCTTGTCAATGATTAACAGAGTCATGTTATTGCCCTATTTCATTTAGTAAGAAGTTTATTTGCCCATTTGATTGTCAAGATTCCAAATAGTAAATACCTACGAGACTTTTAGCATCATAGCTGTATTTACTTCTACTTGTAGGATCATAGCTTTATTTACTTCTGTTGAAGGTTCTGTTCAAAGGATGAAAAGTGAAACACAAGCTTAGATAATGAAAGTGTTTCTGACACTGGACTCCTGGCATTGGAATAAAGCTGAACTCTGAGTAGAGGCTGCCTGCAACCATCCATTAGTAAGAGATACTAGTGTGTGATATTCTAGGCGTAAAGTAACCAAGTTTAATTCACATGCAGCTTCTACATTGATCTGCTGATGAATAATTTTCAATTGCCAAATGTTTCCGGAGGTAATTCATTGGTACCCTTAAAAAAGTCTTAAAGATGGCCTTGCTAGTTAAGGGGAAAGCCAATTTAGCTCAATTCAGAGGCTGTTTACTTTTCTGTTTTTGTATGTGTGGTCCAAATGTAGTAGTACAATTCCACAGGTAAGCTGTTTTATAGTGAAGGAATCTTAGTCAATAAGGGCAATTTTTTACCAGCCTACTGCGATACAAATGTGGTAAGTCACCAGCATCTATGTGACATTGAAAGCTACAAGAATTTGGAAACAAATCACGGTAGCTCCTCCTTAGTTTGCCTTGCACATTTATCTTCTCGTCTCTCCATCAATTTCCCAAGAATGAGGTGCAGTAGAAATGCTTGATTTCCAAGGGAAGAAAAAGCATTTAGATATTAAAGAAGTGATGATGAGAGCTGAAACCAGCCGATTGGGATTGTTTTCTAGAAACGGTTATGGAAGTGGCATGCAAAACATCTTAACAGGGGTTGTATAATTTAAATGTTAGTTTTTAAAGTGTGAAATCTTCAATTAGACTATGCCTACCCTCATGAATTATTTAATCTTGATTTAGGATAGCTTAGGTTTAGTTTAGTCTTAAATGTTGGCTTTACAGCAATAGAACTCGGATTCAAATCTTCTACCTCATTTTACCCAGTATCCTCTATCCCAACAACATCCTAGCCATTTAAAATTCCTCTCTCTTGTATGGTTGGGATGTTGTTGGGACAGAGGGTACTGGATAAAATGAGACAGAAGATTTGAACTCCTAGAACTCTAGGGTCGACATTTGGAGAATCTATTTCGACTTAGGCTACTGGTCTTTATTAATCCATATTCATATCTTTGTAAAAAAAATTTTAGTAGCAACAATCTTTATTAGTAACTAGTTCTGCTGTTGCAAAAAAAATGAAAGCTATACAGCAACGAAACCATAGCAGGCCTATAACAATCTTTATTAGTAATTAGTTCTGTCGTTGTAAAAGAAGAAAGTTATATAGTAACGAAGCAGATGGATTCCCTGTAAAGGTAGAAATAGAATAGATTATTAAGAAAGAAAAGAGCCAATAACCTTAACAAAAGAGTGTTCAGAGTCTGAGCTCCTTCCAAAAAGAATATCCCTCTTTTGTAATAGAAATCTTTTCCAAAAGCTAAACTTTCTATCGTATTCCTCACACCATACTAACTCCACCTTAACATATTTATTTTTCACTATACTAATCTTATCTCTCCTCTTTAACCTTCTTATTCTTCCACTTATAAACTTTCCACTTCTTGGGCCGCACATATGTTGGCATTAATAATTGGTCTTTATTACTATCATCATCTTCAAATTCAGCCTTGTCCTCTAGGCTGAAGTTAGGAAATTGGTTGTTAAGAGTCATAACATCCTCCCAAGTAGCATCTTCCTCCGCACTTCCCTTCTACCGAACTAGTAACTGTTGTTAATTGACATCTATCACTGAAAAGTCCCTACGCGCCAAAACCTTAACAGGCTCAATAACTCCATCAACGGCAACTTTCAACTCTATAAGTAATTCTGCTTTAGCAGTATATTGTCTGATTGCTTTTTCCAACTATGACATGTGAAAAATGGGATAAACCATGACTGTGGTGGTAAATTTAAGCGATATATCACATCGCTATACTTTTTCAAATCTGATAAGGCCCATAATAACAAGGTGCCAACTTCTGAGTAATTCTTCTCACTACAGTTTGTTGTTTATGTCGGCGCAGCTTCAAAAAGACCCATTCTCCTACCTTAAACACCTGCAGTTTTTTGTGTTTGTCAACATAATGCCTCATCTGCTCTTGAGCTTACAACAAATTATATTTAACTTGTCTTAAAATTTCATCACGTTCCTCTAGTTCTCTACTCACAGTCTCAACCTTAGTTCCCCCTAACACAAACCTCACAACAATGGGAAGCTTTCTTTCGTACACAACCTCAAAGGGTGAGATACCCATAGAAATATGAAAGGTAGTGTTATACTACAATTCTGCCCAAAACAATCAACCTTGTCATTCCCTAGGTTACTCGGATGTAAAACAACTTACATACGCCTCCAAACACTTATCAGCCACCTCAGTTTGGTCGTCAATTTCTGGATGGTAAGAAGAAGACTTTTTCAACATTGTTCCTTGAAGCTTGAATAACTCTTGCCAAAAGTTACTGACAAATAAGGGATCTCTATCACTGATGATTGACTGTGACGGGCCACGCAAGCGAATGATCTCTTTAGCAAAAATGACAGCCACGGATCTATCACTATATGGATGTTTAAGGAGCACAAAATGGGCATACTTCGACAAATGATCCACCAAAACTAAGATTGCATCATACCCATTAGATTTTGGCAACCCGATAATGAAATCAAGAGAAATGTCCTCCTATACTTGTTGTGGAATCGACAGTGGTTGCAGTAACCTAAGTGGAGAAGTCACAACATACTTTTGAGGTTGACAAACATCACAATCTTCATACCTACCCAATATACATTCTTTGCGATACATTTATAAGTCCTAAAGAAACCAGAGTGACCTCCACTTGGAGAGGAATGAAATTCTTCCAATAGTATAAGAATAAAGGTAGTAGAAGAAGGAATAACTAGTGTACCCTTATGAAGCAATATGTTCTTATGCAAGCTGAATTTGGGTCGAAACTACTGATCACCCTGTAAATCTACCACAATTTTTTGTAGAAATGTGTCCTCTAAAATCTATGCTTCCATAGCCTTCCTTTGATCCCAAATTGGTGATGACACCAAAGTGTGTAACTCCCCTATTTCATGCATGCAAGACAAAGCTTCTGCAACTTTGTTATCAAGGCCTGACTTATAAATTACCTCAAAGTGGTATCCTAACAACTTCTAAATTCAATTTTGTTGATCACAACTAGCTACCCTCTGTTGCAACAGAAGTTTCAAACTCTTTTTATCGGTAAAAACCATAAAATTGCAACCCAAGAGATAATGTCGCCAATGCTACATCGCCAAGACCAAAGCCATCAACTCTTTTTCATACACGGATTTGGACAAGTTCTGATTAGCCAAGGCCTTACTAAAATAAGCTATAGATTTTTTGTCTTACATCAACACTGCTCCTACACCTTTTCTCGAAGCATCACATTCAATTTGGAAAGGTTGAGTAAAGTCAGGAAGAGATACTACCGGAAGAAGTTAGGGTCACTTTCAATCTATCAAAAGCATATTGTTCTTTGTCTCCCCAGTCAAAACCCTCCTTCTTTGTTAATTCAGTCAAGGGCTTGGCCAATTTACCATATCCCTTGATAAATTTATGATAATAACCAATTAAGCCCAAGAACCCTCTAACACCTTTAATATTGCGAGGTACCAGCCACTCCATAACACTTTTAATCTTGACCGAATCTACTGACACCCCTGCTTCTGAAATCACGTGACCCAAGTATTCCACTTACTCCCCCCCTTCCCAACCCAAATATATACTTCTTCTTGTTGGCCACGAAATAGTGTTGCTGCAATAATTATAGGACTTGTGCCAAATGAAACAAGTGAGTGGCCCAATCCTAATAATAAATGAGTATGTCATAAAAAAATACTATGACAAATTGTTGCAAATAAGCTTAAAAACTTGGTTCATTGTGGCTTAAAAAGTGGAGGGTACATTCATTAATCTGAAAGGCGTCACAAGGATTTCATAATGACCTTTATAAGTATGTAAAGCGATTTTGTGAACATCTTTCTCCTTCATTCTAATTTGATGATAGCCCGACTTCAAATCCAATTTAAAGAAGTAGTGTGTTCCATTCAACTCATTAAGTAATTCATCCACCACTAGAATTGGGTACTTATCTAGCATAGTAACTTTGTTAAGGGCATGATAATCAACACATATGCACCATGTAGAATCCTTCTTCTTAACCAAAATTGCTGGGCTTGAGAAAGGACTAGAACTATGTCGTCATGTTGAAGCAATTCCTCAACCTGCTATTCGATCTCATTTTTGTGCAAATGCAAGCAACAGTATAGGCATACATTTACTAGACCAACCCTTTGATGCAGTTCAATACCATGCTCTATTAACCTTATTGGAGGGAGACCCCTCCTTTCAGTGAATACCTCTGGAAAAGTTTCTACAGTTTTGTTGAGAGCTCTTTGTTGCTCACTGCTTAGTAAGTCACCGGTAGAAACTTCCCCTCCTTCATCACCAACACCCTCTATTCCCTATATCAACCCATAAAAAGAGGAGGAATAGGTCAAGTCCCCTTTTCTGTTACGCAAAGGACTTACACTCTTAGTTAGACCCTGTAGCAACACAAAACTCCCTTAATACTAGAAAGACATAGACAGCTTTGCCCAATCCATAACTACCTTCCTTAAACTTTTGAACCAAGTAACTCTTAACACTACATCCAATCCTCCTAAATCAATCACGAAGCATCCACAGTCATATTAATTTCTCCAAAGTAAAGCAGCACATTTGAACATTTAACTTTGATAGAAATCTTGTGATCATCTCCCAATATGACCCTAAGCTCCTTAGTTTGAGTAACTAGAAACTCCAAAGCAGTAACGACCTGGGGAGAGATGAAATTATGAGTTGCGCCACTATCCACCAAAACTAATATAGGAACTCCCTTCAATTTCCTTTCTAACTTCAATGTCTTCACTTCCTTTATAATTTCGTTGGTGAGTCCACACCCCAAGAGATTTCTCATCGTCTTCTTCATGCCCGTCAATCTCCATTACTAACACCTCTCCCTCACTGGGACTCTCATCATCCCCAATATCAACAATCATAATTGTCTTTTTTGGACAGTGATGTAATGGGTGAAATTTATCTCCACATAAAAAAATACAACCCTTTATATCTCCTCTCTATAAGCTCTGGGTACATAAGGTATTTCAAACCCCTACTTCGATCACCGCCAGCTCTCCCTTTCTTGTCTAGTAGTGAATGAGAAACAAAGAATGATGATGCCATTCCTTTGTATTAGACTCGAGGGAACTCCTCAAATGTGATTTAACCGTTTTTTCATTTGTTGATCCCGAGCCCACGGATTCAGTGCGACTCGATTAGGTCCTCCCCTCATGTTCTCTGACCATCGAGCTACCTCAATTATTCAAATGAAACCCATAAGAATGACCAAAAATGTGTGGTTTCCAAACACCATGATCTCTAGCTGACATCTCTACTTCTAAATCGTGAGCAACCTTCATCATCTATTAGCGACTCTGTGGGTTAAAGGTACGTACCCTACAAAGCAGTTCAGAAGAGATACCTCCCATAAAGTACTCGAGATATTGTGCGTATAACAAGCGACTGAATTGTGACGAGATCAGTTCAAACTCTGTGATATACTCCTCTACACTCCCAATTTGACGCAAATCAGAAACCTCCTTAAACGGATTATCATACCAATGATCGTTGTATCTCTCAATCAGTGCCTGCTTCAACCTTATCCAGGTGAGATGATCCTTTGTTTCATGCAACAAATTGAACCAATAAATCGTTGATCCTTCCATACTAAGCTTAGCTAGCTTTACTTTAATGTCATCGACAGTGTTTTGGACATCAAAATAGATCTCTGCCCTATAATCCAATCAACGAGGTCCTCACCATTAAACGACGACAATTCTATCTTTTTCACTACCATACAATACTCGTCAGAGTTATCCCCTAAAATTTTGGAGGCACCGCCTTCGTCAAAATCACCTTGACTCCCACCGGAATAGGAACCACCACCACCACTAGAGCTTCCTTCAGTCTCACGTCCCAATACCTTATTGATTTCTAGCAACAAATATTGCTTGAAATCCTCCAACGAAGACTTAACGGAATCCTCCAATGTTGTAACTCGATTCTCTAATAATCCATCCTATTTGTCATTTTTTGGGGTATTGGTGAACTATTCGGTAGGTCAGACCAATTGATGGATTCTCCAAATGATAAAGATAGAAATAGCATTGATTATTAAGAAGAAAAAGAGCTAACAACTCTAACAAAAGACTATCTAGAGCATGAGCTCCTCCCAGAGAGAATATCCCTCTATTATAACAGAAAAATTTTCCAAACACTAAGCTTTCTTCTGTATTCCTTACCCCTCTTATCCTCTCCCTACATAACTAACTTAAGCTCAGCAGATTTATTTTTCACTTTACTACTCTTATTTCCCCTCTTTACCCTTTTTATCCTTCCGCTAATAATCTTTCCACATTTTGGGCTTCACATATGTTGGCTTTAATAACTGGTCTCTATTACCATCTCAAGCCTGTACTGGTTACTAAATGTTCCCCAACGCATGTTTGGTTGGATGTAAAGCTTTTAAAGAAATGGAATGGAATGATTTGTAATGGAATGGAATGTAAATAGATAAATTATTAGAAATTTATTGTTTGGGATGATGGAATGGTTAATAATGTAATATAGTGAAATGTTGTTTGGATGAAAGGTTTATAATGTAATATAGCGTAATGTTGTTTATCGTTTTATATTTCATCCTAAACCCCCTAAATCAGAGGTTTTTCTTTTTTATTGTTTAGGATGAAATGAGATGTAATATGAAACTCTCTCTTTTCTTCTATCTCATTCTATTTCATTCTATTATAAAACCTCCTTCTAAACGATGGAATAATATTATATTCCATTACATTCTAAGATAAAACTCCTAACCAAACATAGCCTAATGAAAAATATGAAGTGTGTCATAACTTTTTAGCTCTTTTTTGTTAGATTAAGGTAAATAGAAGGAAAGTACCACATTGAAAAGTTCCTCATTTGGTAGTTCCTCTCTTGCAAGCGAATCCATAGCATCTTTCATTTTACATCTTATCAACAAGTCAAAAGAATAAGGCATTTTGTTTTTGGATATTGCCATCTGGGTATTCAGAAAGATACTTCTTTGGTTGAAAGAGCATTTCTTTTCATCAAAATTCGTTGAAAAGGTTGTCCCTTCATTTAGGGAATTGAAAATATGTATGATTTAGGCACAAACACACTTATGTAACTCACTTGGTCTTTGCTCATACAAACACAACTACCGAAACGCTCTAATTGTCTTTGTTTGCATATAGATACGAAATTTAACAAAATCTTGTGTCAGGCCATGTCTTTCTTTGAAAAATCCTTTGTCACACCAATTTGTTTATGTTATAGGATGTATCTTCATCTCCATAGTTCATAGAAGAACAAGTCTTGACACATAGTCGTGTTCACCCATAAGACTTTCAAAAAAATTTCATCTCTTCCTAAACTTTAAGATTATATGTCTATATATATAAGTCACACAAAATATGATCTCCACCTTAACAAATATGTTCTTAAAATGTTGGATTGTAGTCTTAAACTATCATTTTAAGTTATTAATTAACTCCAATTGTAGCACCCCACTTCCGCAAGACTCGAACCCGACATCGATGATGATATCCGAGTTCGTGTCCCATGAGGGTGGCGTGCTAAAGCACTCAATCTTTCAAAAATCCACATTTTTTTTAAAATTTGACAACACAAAATGCAGAAATCGATACTCAATTTGGGCCCACATTCATTCATAAACATTTTCAATTAACGCAAAACCATCGATAAAAATTTCAATAGCCATTAGGGCCCTTTAACAGTAACAAAATACGTAATTCATTTTGAAATACCAATTTATACAAAAAGTTGCAGAGAATGCAATTCAATACAAAAATGGAAAAAATACAATGTAAACGCGAACTGATCCCGACCTCTATCATTCACTTGAATGTTGTACGTATACTCCCGTTAGCCTAACGGGGTATTCTTCTTATCCTAAAAAATAGTTACAAATTTTGGGTGAGTTTTGCGAACTCAATGAGAGACCATCATTGATGACTTAGCCAATCACATAAACCATAATTCACATAACACATACATTACAAATTTCACATTATTTCACACTTCATATTCACTTTAACACTTCGTATTCATTACACTTAAACATTCATATTTCATGCATTCATGCAATGGAATGCATCATTCACATTTGCATATCCCATTCAATCCCTTTCTCATATCATCGAACCTTAGTCCGACATTCCACATTGAAGTGGAGAATTCACAATTTCATTCATATACAAATACACATACACATTCATAACACATTTAACGACCACATTTACATATAACTAGCACTTCACTATCTTATTCATATGTCATGATCATCGGACCTTCATTGTCCAAATTTTAACAATCAAATCACATTCATAATCACTCAATTTATAACATAAACAAAATAAACAATAACGTAAGACCATCTAGGTGTACTCATAGTACACTCCATATTAGCATTTGTTTTCAAATTCTGGGAATGCCTGAATGCGGACACTTGACCTGCACAACCCATTTATGCAAAGCACACATTACACATTCATCAATAATTGCACACGTAAAAATATTCATTTATGCACAATTGTAATAATGGACCATGTATAATGCATGCTTAATGACAA
>JANIHY010000002.1:10120440-10140227 GCA_027479065.1 Erythroxylum brevipes
ACTTTCACTTTCTATTTCTTGATTTCAACTTCCATTTCAATCACCTCATCCACTTAAACTTTCATAACCAAAACTAATCTTCAGAGTCATCAAAACCAATCACTCCATTTCTCATCAATTTCCTTTAAGTACAATAACATCTATAACACAATACCTATACAAACACACTCAATTAATTCCATTTAATATTTCTAATTTCTACCGAAAGTTCGGGGTCCAACACAAAATAGGGTCAAGACCCATATCGGCGTGTGTGGAACCTGCTCCAAAGGCAGTGCGCCCTTTTTATGCATCAGATGCGTGTGGTTGGGTCTAAGCGCATGGGTGCGCATCTGGCACTTGTAACACACTTTCCAGATGCATCCAGAAGCATGTTAGGTATGCACCCTACTGCCACACTCAATGCTGACATCAACAACAGTAAAAGATAAAAAAAAAACTCAAAATTTTAGAATTCACTAAATTGTCCCTCGGGTTATTTTGTGGCAGTTTTGAGGTTCTGTAAATTTGTAAAGTGAGTTTTTTAATTTTTCTAAATCTATTACATTAGTAATAATTAAGGTTTAACTTCAGAAAAAACAAATTAAGGTTCTTAAAGCCAATTTTGAGTGAAATTTCATGTTATGAACTAAAAATAAAAGATCTACATATGGTTTTGGTATCTCATATAATGTATTTATTGTTTGGAATTGCATGATTATCACTCTGATTAAGATTTTTCTGATGATAGGGTCTCACATAAAGTTAATTGATGATGTTTTTATCACTGGTATGTTATAATGAGAATGCACATAAAGATTTGCATTTACTGATGGAGGAAAGTTCAAAGTTTTAACAAAGGGTGTGTTTGCTTAAGGAAAGTTCGAAGCTTTTTGGGTTTGTGTGATTCTACTCAGGGGTATGAACTGCTTTTATGTGCTTGTTCATGTTGAGGAAAGTAGTGAGATTTTTAGGGTTTTTTTTTTCTATTTGGAGGTAGGAAGTAAAAGAGGGAAACCTTGGTGTTCAAAAAGGAGAAG
Organism: Erythroxylum brevipes; assembly: GCA_027479065.1. Lineage (NCBI taxonomy): Eukaryota > Viridiplantae > Streptophyta > Magnoliopsida > Malpighiales > Erythroxylaceae > Erythroxylum > Erythroxylum brevipes. Next base: position 10,121,460 of record JANIHY010000002.1, read on the forward strand.
GTTACACTTACCGGTCATGATGAGGTGAATTTGATATTTGGGTGTTTGCTTGAGGAAAGTTTGGAGCTTTTTGGGTTTATGTGGTTCAACTCGATTGTGTGAACTGCTTTTATGTGCTTATTCATGTTGAATTGATAATCCTTTATATTCCTCTCATTTGTTATTCTCCTCTTTACCATTCCCAACATCTCCTAAATTTTACAACAATTTCATTTACGGAGGCTTTGCCAGCGTTCGAGCTAGATCATGGCCTTGTTTTCTTCTTCCTCTTCACGATCTACCCCATCTTTTTATCTAGAGCACTCACGATTTCTTTATGTCTCTAAAACCTGGAGTCTTTGCTTTTTTTTTTCATAAGAAACAAAGAAAGACATAAATCTTTTTCACTACTAACACTCAACTCACTTATCTCGTTTTTTTTCATACAATATGTTGTTTTTCTTTTGGAACAATGGTTTTTGTTGCTATCAGTTTGCCTGCTGGAAGAGTAATATTTTGTAGGGATCCCACCTTCCAGTCAATTGCTATCACCTGTGGAGAGTCTACATTCAAAATACTATGATGCGTTTAACCACTTCTAGCATCGACATCAAAAAACATTTTCGAGGTTGGCTTGTTCTCTGCTTGAAAATGGATGCAAATAACAATGACCATGGATGCAGATTTGTCTTAAACAATCAAGGGTATATTAGAGAATAAGCATTTTCTTTTCCTATAAAGCAAGGAAGCGTTCTTTTCTTTCTCCACTTACTTTCTAAATATTTCCCATTACATCTTTTGTTTTCTATTTGTGTCCCTCTTGTGATTTTTTAGGGTCAGTCTAGAGCTTTCCATATCTAGTTTTTGTGTTTTTTTTGGAAGATTGGGAGGTCAAGATTCATTGGATATGTTGAGTTTATTTATGTTGTTGGCATTATAAGTTGTTTTTGTTGCTCGTCGTAAGTTTCTCTCTAATTATATGTTAATTGTTTTTGGAGGGTTTGAGTTTGTTTCTCTTGGGTTTCGCCTTTTTAATTTCTGGTAATCAAACAACAACATTCTTTACAACTAGGCTTAGACTCGATCTTTTTGAGTTAGAGTGCATGTTTTTTTTTGGAAATAGTTATTTTGTTGTTCTTATCAAGGCATTTAGTAACCTTTGCAAACAAGTTTTTCCTGTTACATCCTACGTTTGCATTTCATTGGAAATATCACCTATCTTGTGCCCCTGTTAATAGGCCAGTCCTTTACCTGCCTATTTAATACTTTTCATATAGTATTTGGAGTTAGGTGATCCACAATATCCTTTTCTTGGAAATAGAAACTCATGTCTTATTAAATGATTAGGTTTTGTCCAGGCAATCTGTAGCATATCATATTGTCGATTATGACATACAATATCTCCCACATATATTATTTCACTCTCCCTTTTTCTTTTCTCTCACTGCACAGACATTTCAACATAGATATGTTGTTAAGTATTCTAAGTCTAAACCAAATCCTACTCCTTTTGTTACTTTGAGCAAGGTGTTGTGATTAGTATTATTTTATTTTAATTTTGATTATTAAGTATTTATTATTATTATCATCATTGGTATTATTATTTATTTGTTTTTATGCATTTATGTATTTAATGACTTTGTCTTCTAAACTTGCATCTCCTCGTGAGGTCGCCTTTTTTAAGATGTTATTATTCTATTTTAATTATTAATTATTACTTTATTCTATTTTAAAATATATTTAATTATTTTATTACGTCTCACATTTACATATGAGTCTACCGAAAATAACCTCTCTATTACATAGGGGTAAGGCTATATACTATTAGACCTCCCTAGACTCTCGTTGGTGTGAGATTTAAACTGGGTGTTGATGATGATGATGGTGACATTAGCCCATACAGAATGTAAGGATAACATAAAGGTATATCCCTTATGTTTGTAGATTTATTTGAGTACTGATGAGAATGTAGTCAATACAATGACCTTTCAAGTTAGCATTTGGATTGCTTTGCTTGCATGTTTGGGGATGCCTTTGGTCTTGTGTTTGACTATTCTACCTATAGGTGTTGGCCTTATATGAGATTCATAAAAGCATTAGATGGATAAAGTCATTACTTGAGTGATCTATTCACCTATAGGTGGTAGAGTCACAAGAGTTAGTGGTGTGTAATGTGATCACTTTTGTGTGGAGATATTATCTACATGTATTATGTATTTAGTCTATAAGTGTTTCATGATATGTGTGATGAGATTCTCATACAGATACTATTTATGGCTTTAAGTATCATTGGTATCCTACATTTGTGTTGATCATTATATTGTCAATTTTGCGGTCACCTTTTCAATTGACAATAACAGTGTCACGATTGAAATCTTACCTGGTTTCAATTTCAAGAAGTGGAAACAAGATGTGGAGTTTGATTTGAAAATGGTAGACATTAACATGGCCATGGTGAGAGACAAGCCACCTACACCTACATCATACAGTTCAGATGATGCTAAAGCTACATTTGTAGCCTAGGAGACATCAAACATGATGTGCTATTTGACCATCAAGTGATCAATAGCAGATTATCTACTAAGTGTATTTGCGGAAACAAATATAGCCAAAGTTTTTTAAACAATGACTCCTATAGGTGCAGGCTATCTTCCAATGTAGTGATAAGTACGTTGATGAAACAATTATTCTTTATGAGGTACACCGGAGAAGGGGGAGTAAGGGAGTATATTATCAGGATGGTCCACCTCTAGTGTAAGTTAAAGGCGTTGAACATCATCATTCCTGATGTGTGCATTGTACACTAAGCTCTTAATACACTTCCCTCAGAGTTTGGTATTTTGGTTACAATGTACAATTTGCAAAATGAGGCTTGGGGCATCAATACTTTGATTTCTTGATGCGTTGTTGAAGAGGAGAAGCTAAAAAACATTGCTCATACAACCCTGCTAACAACCAATAGAAAAGAAAATATAAAGCCTTTAAGGTAAGAAATCTAAATTTTCTCCTCATGTGAATATCGATTAGTCCAACATTGCCAAAGGTCCTCCAAATGTTAAAAGTCTAATTGCTAGAAATATAAGTCTTAGAAAGAAAAACATGAATTGTTAAGTAACCCCTTGGCTTGTATGATCCATGAATATAAGTCTTAGAAAGAAAAACATGAATTGTTAAGTAACCCCTTGGCTTGTATGATCCATGAATGTAATCTTGTTATAGCCACTAAGAACTAGCCACATCAAGTTTTTGGTGGTTAGATAGTGGAGTTTCTAATCATGTTGCCCCCACAATGTAGGGGTTCATACGCAAGAGAAAGCCAAATAAAGAGGAGGAAAAATTGATGGTTGACAATAAGGAAGAAGTTTCTGTAATGTTTGTTTGAGATGTATGTTTGAAATTTTATACATAGTTCATACTTATTTTACATGAAACATTTTATATACCATCTTTCAAGCGAAACTTAATCTCTGTATTAGTTTTGGATAAAGAAGGTTATAGTTTTGCCATTGGTGCATCCATTGTATGGTTATCTTTCAATGCAAAACATATTGGTAATGCTTTCTTATCATATGGATTATAGAGAATGTGTCTTGCTCCTCATGAGATGCACCAAACATCACAAGATGCTCCAATATAGGGGCAACATCAAGTCACCATTATCAATCTCAAATTCCAATGTCATTAAACCAGAATTAGGATAGGGTCTCTTCTATAAATTTTTAATGCTATGTCAATTAAAATCACCCAATTTAGAGATCTTTAGGTAGAGTTATAGCCAAAACAATGTGACTGGTTCAAATAAACCTAAGACACAATTCCACTACATGTTACTCTTTTTTCAATTCAACCAATTCCATGCAAAGTAACAAGAAAGTAACACCAAGACACCATTTTAGTAACCATTCAATATCCAAATGAATCTTTGTATCCATTAAAACATACAAAAATAGAAATTAAACTAAGTGTAATCTCAAACCTTGAAATTGGCCAACTAGCTCTTCTAATACTTTTCTTTCTCTTCTCCTTTAGCTTTTCTTGATTAAACAATAAGAAACACCACAAATACATATCTTAATCCCAATTCCAAGCTTATAATTCTGGCTCTTCATGTGAAAAGTAAGAAAAGATAAAGTTGAAGAGAAAAACCACTATACTTTTACCTTAATTTCCACCTAGGATTAGCTTGATTCTTACATGCAAAATGGCATGATGAATAAGATGAAGTGGAGAGAAAATGAGAAGAGGAAAATTTGGCATTCAAAACCCAAAATGCACATTCCTTTCTCCTCTTTTACATATCCATTTCATGTCACACATGCTTCAATCCTATTAGATACACATGCTTTAACCCTATTGGTTACACATGCTTAATCCTAATGATCGATGTGTTGACTTTAGGAAAATTGCATATTTGGTCCTTCTTCCTTTAATTCCAAATTAGTATATAATCTCAACAATTAATTTCATTCTCATGTATATTTCATGTCTAAATATGTATGTTCATGTCGAAATGAACAAATTACCAATTTACCTATGTCTTTTACATTAAGTACCATTATGTCCCTTACTATGCTTAGATGCACTTGATTTTTTTTATGTTCACTTCTTAACACACCTTACACATGCTATAATACTTCTAGGGTATACATTGGGGCCTTACATCCCCTGTAGAATGTGGTGGTATGTAATAAAATATGAGATGCAATCCATGATGCACAATAAGGTACGAGAGCTTATTGGTTTGCCTTAAAATTGCAAACCTATCAGTTGTAAGTGGCTTTTCAAGACCAAAAAGGACTCTCAAGGTAAAGTTGAGCAGTTTAAAACTCAGTTGGTTACTAGAGGGTTCATTTAGAGAGAAGGAATTTACTTCAATGTTACTTTTTCTCCTGTATCCTTTAAGGATGCATTTATAGTGATCATGGCAATAGTAGCTCACTATGATATGAACCAACAGTAGATGGATGTTAAAACTACTTTCCTGAATGGAGATCTTTATGAAGACATCTATATAGAACAACCTAAAGGATTTCAAGATCAAGAAAAGCCTAATAAGGTTTACAAACTGAGAAAATCAATATATGGTTTGAAGCAAACTTTAAGACAATGATACCTTAAGTTTGATGAGGTTGTTACCTATTTTGGTTTTATGAAAAATAAAGTTGAAAGTTGTTTGTATTACAAAGTTAGGGAGAGCAAAGTTATCTTTCTACTTTTGTATGTGGATGATATCTTGCTTGCATCAAATGACTTGGCTATGTTACATGAGGTAAAGTAACTTCTGGCCAAGCATTTTGACATGAAGGCCCTTGGAGACACATCTTTTTTCTTAAGTATTTAGATTCACTAGGACAAGTCTCAACACTCATTGGGCCTTTCGTAGAGACATACATTGAGCAAGTGCTACAAAGGTTTAATATGGTTGATTGTAAACTTGTTGCAACATCTATCTCTAATGGTGAGAGATTGTTTTTAGCACAGTGCCCAAAAATGATACAGAAAGAGAGGCTATGAAAAATGTTCCATATTCTAGTACGATTGGTAACCTAATTTATACTCATATATGTAGCACCCTACTCTCACAGGACTCATACCCAACATCTTGAGTGATATCCGAATACGTACCCTACAAGAGTGGCATGCTAGAACAATCACAACGCTAACTTAATCATGGCATGTAGCACCCCACTTCCTCAAGACCCGAACCTGACATCGATGGGTGATATCCGAGTTCGTACCCCGTGAGGGTGACATGCTAGAATACTCAATCAGTCAAAACTTGGTATAAATTTTTTTGTAAAATTTACACACGGGTATACAGAAATCAATAATCGAAACGACCCATTCTAACCATAAACTTATTCAATTGCATCAATACAATCATTAATATTTCAATAGCCATTTGGGCCCTTTCACAAATATAAAACATTTTAATCATTTCGGAATACAAATTTATACAAAAAGTTGCGAAAAAATATACTTTAGTACAAAAATAAAGAAATGCAATGCAGATGTGAACTGATCCCGACCTCTATCCTTCACTTGAATGTTGTGGGGATACTCCCGTTGGCCTAACAGGGTATTCTTCTGATTCTGAAAAATATTTGCAAATTTTGGGTGAGTTTTGCGAACTCAATGAGTGACCATCATTAATGGCTCACCCAGTCACATAACACATAATTCACAATATTTCATATCCAATACAATTAAATCATTCATGTTATGCATATGCAATGTACATGAGACCCACTTTTTAATTGTTACTTTGTTGTAACCGAGTGCCTAACTGTCCCATATAGGGCTCATTGATAACTGTCCCATATAAGGCTCATTAATAACTATCCCATATAGAGCTCATTAAACGTTGAGCCTGAGGCTCTGAATCACTTTTGAGCTTGAGACTCTTTTTCATGTTGAGCTTTAAGCTCTGATCGATAGCTATCTGGTCACAATAACCATTATGTTCATGCATTCGTGACATGGAATGCATCACTTACATTTGCATTTTTACAGTCACTCACATTCACTTATCATCGGACCATAGTGCGGCATTCAACATTAAGTGGAGAAAACACTTTCACTTATATGCATGATCCCACTTTCTTTCGGAACTATGTTTGACATTTGGCAACCAAGTCATGTATCACATATTTCATCCAATTCACATACAAGGAACACTTCAATATTTCATTCATGCATCACATTCATCGAACCTTTTGTCCGGAAGCTAACTCAATCATTTACACTCATAACATCATTCAGTAGTCAATTAACACAAATTTAAACACAACAAACAATGAAGTGAGACCATCTCAATCTACTCACAGTACACTCCAGATTAGCTCTAGTTTCAAGATCTGGAAACATTTGAATGCAAGTGTTTATCCTACACATCAATATGCCAAACACATGATGCACACACATTAATAATTGCACTATTATAAGCATTCCCTTATGCACAAGTGTGTGTATAAAATATGTACCATGTATGCTCATAACAATCTCGGACATCTTTCCTTTATTCTCATCACATTATCAGTTTTATATCCAAAACTCATATAAGTAATATTCATACTTAGGTTTATGCCTCACTAAAACATTAAAATCTCTATTCCTTTCTCATTGACTCACTTCAGATTTATCCAAGTCACACTTTTGGGTTTACTGTTCAGGTTCAATAACAATATACTATGTCCAACTTCCATTCAGAGATTAAACATCTTAGAGGCTGAATCATAAATTTAGACTTATTATACAATTTGTAGGCCAATAACTCTAGAATACTCCACATAAAAAATCATCTCATTTGGAATGTTATAGATCTAGATATAATCAAAATACTGAAGTATGTTCAGTGGAATAACCTTAGTTTATAAAATTTAAGAGCGCACTCACTACACCTGTTCCACGTTTCTCACTCAATCTTTCTAAATTCATTTCAGATGGCTAAGATTTTTAGGTGGATATGTAGGAAAATATGTTACGAGCCTCATGTTTCAAGAATCAATTCATTTGGGTGTCTAGAGAAGAAGTTATGGCCAGACGAAAAAAAAAATAGAGGAAGCGAAACTCAGAAGAAATAAAACACAGAAGAAGACGCGTCAGCAAAATACAAAAGAAGACGCGTCAGCAAAACACAAAAGAAGTAAAAACTCATAAGGAATAAAACACAAAAGGAACGAAACATAGAAGGAACAAAGCACATAAGGAAGAAAACTTAGAAGAAAGTTTATGAACAGTAACACAGAAAAAGTTCATGAACAGTAACACAAAAGAAGTTCATGAACAGAAACACAGAAGAAGTTCATGAACAGTAATACAGAAGATGTTCATGAACAGTAACACGAAAGAAGCAAAAGACAGAAGAAGCAAAAAGGCATAAGAAATAAAACACAGACGATACAAAACACAGAAGAGATGATGTCGTCACAAAGGAAACACAGAAGGAGATGACATCATCACAAAAAAAAAACAAAACTAAGAAAGAACAAAACACAGACAATACAAAACACAGAAGAAGTGAAAAGGCAGAAGAAACAACTTCACTTTTAAACATCTTCCCTTACAAGGACCCTGACTTTCAACTCAGATGTCCAAGTTTTCATACTATATATTGTTTGAAAGATAAAAGGAAGATTTATAACTTCCATGAAGGCCATTTTGACGAATCTATCTAGATTGGGAAAGAAGTTTCAGATCAAGTTATTGCTATTTCAACTCCAACTTTACTTTTACATCACCTAATCACTAATAATCTTTCAAAAACTAAATTTAACACTATAACTAAATTCCCCCCCCCCCAACCACACAGTATTTATGAATATGCACTTAAATGTCATTTTCATGTAGATGATAATAAGTCATCAACTTTCTTTCATAAATCTCCAACTCGAAAGGATTTATTCACTATTTACCTTTTGAAAACTCCAAAATTTTCAAGCCCTAAACTCCATGCAATTTACGTACTTCACTGAGGGCAACGACTAGCTTCTGGTTTTTCTTAGGGTAGAAGACACAAATAGCAAAGTGGGTTTGGTGTAGGAAGGAAAAATAGAAAAATCTCTTAGAAGGGGTTCGATGGAAAACTTTGTGTGTGGAAAGAAAATCTGAAGATGATCCCAATGAAGAATGAACTTAGACATATAACTTAACCTTTCAATTCTCAGAGAACAATAGTCTACTTCTAGCAAAAGTACAAAACTTAAATGACACTTGTCACTTCCCTCACATCTAAGCTCTAACTTAGTTTCTTTTGAAACTAACTCCCCTAACTCTCATCTTTACAATTCAGCTATTTCCAAATCTTCATTTGATGTCTTTTTCCTATTTTCCATAATTTTTCAAAATTTATGCCTAAATTCACCAAAATTCACAAATATAATATTCTTACTAACCAATAGAATTTTCAATATAGATAAATTCAAAATTCTCAAAACATCTAAACATCACAACACAATCAAATTATACCCGGAATTATTCATGAATGCATGTACAATCATTTTCATGTGTTACAACTTCACCATTCATATGCATGTGCATGACATAGTATGCATGAACATGGAAATGCATTCCTATTTCCTCCGTAATCTCTCACATTTACAATTTTATCCTTAATATAGGTAACGGGATGTTACAATTTAACATTATGTTATGTAGAGAATAGAACGTTACAACACACTAATACTCAAAACTCTCCCTAAATTTCAATGATATGCAGAGTAAAGAATGTTACAAAGTTGTGTCATTAGATTCTGACCAGTGGCATCTTCTCTAGTAAGTTTATCCTTTCCCTTCCCTCTTCTCACCCACATATTTTTATTGTGTTTAAAGTAATTAAAATGATGACAATACATCCCCTTCTACGTCACCTATTAATCACCATCTTTATTTATTCCCCTTCTTTGTTGCTTATTGTTCTCCTTCTTCTTTGCTTACTAGCATTTTTCATTAGGTAGCGTGGCTTATCTTATTTGGTATGTTGTAGAAATATAATAAATGAAGAGGGACATATTGAAGTAAGTTGGAGGATTGTGATTCTGATAGTGTCTACAAGAGATCAAAAGAAGAAATAAAGAAAAGAAGGAAAAAACACTTATGTATTGAGTTTTAATATTTGTATAATGTGTTATGCACTGTAGTCATAGCCATTGTGTACTATACATTATGCACTGTGCATAGTAACCATGCATTGACATTTGGATTGGGTGTTCACCTAGTGATTAGAATAATAAATATTTAATTGTTGGTGCATAATTTGGAGTTTCTTCTCATTACTATGTTAAGGGGGTTCAAAAGATTTTACAAAAGTTCAATTAAAGAAGTAATAGTATGATAATAAAAGAAGTAATCTTATTAGAAACATATAATTGACTATAGATGACAAGACACTAACTCCTATCTCACATTCCTTATTGTTTTCAACCAAAAGGGTCAATAAAGGCAAGTTGGTTAATTGGAAACTATTATAAGGGACAAGATGGGTATTTAAAATTGTTAAGCATTTAAGTTAGTAAAACTAACTAACTAGTGAAACCAATTGCAAATTGATTAACTAGTATATAATCTTCTCTCGTCTTGTAGGATTAGATGACACCATCCCAAAAAGGAAACAAAGGAGAAAGTCAACAAGGGAATGATATAAGCAGTTATTGGCCAAAAGAAATACTTCTTATCTTTTGTGTCATTTGTAATCAATATATTCAAAGGAGAACGGGAAAATTTGTTGGAGTTATTTGTCAAAGGTTACCATGGAAGAAGGAGGAGGAAGAGATTCAAAAAGTGAGTACTTACCATGGGATAAAAATAAACTTAAAAATAAGTTCAATTGGATGAGAGCCAGATGGGGTCTTTGGAAACATTTAAAAGGGAAAGAAATGAGATTAGGATGGGACTATGACAAAGGAACAATCGGAGCCAGTGAGGAGTGATGGATTTTAAAATTAAGGTTAGCCTTTTCCCCCATTTTTAGTTATCTTACTACTTTATTGCCCAATAATTAGTTAAATAATTTATATTTAAGTTATTTATATATTTTTATAGGAGAACATCAATATTAAAACATTTAAAGAGGAAGGGTTAGAACCTGAACTTGAATATAAGTTGGATCAACTTTTTAGATATTGGGACCAGGGGGAGATTACATTTTGTGTTGTGGCTAATCCTCCACAAGGACAACAAGAAATTAAGGAAGTGTATGTTCCTTCTCCACCTCATAGTCATAATGCTCATCATCAATTGTCAAGCTACGATGATCATGAGAATATGGATGAGACTAGTGGTCTAAACAATTACCATGTGACTAGTGATTGGGAAGAGATGTGGAGAGAACCTACCCCGACCCTTACATTTACTTCTGTTGTTACCCCTTCAACTACACACAATGAAGGAAGTGACAAAAGAAGATGTGAAAGGATTTTGGAGAGTGATAATTCGTAAAGTAACAAGAGTGTAGAACTAATTCCACTAAAAGGGTAGGAAGATCTGCAGCAATGTATGAGAGGCTTGACACTATGATGCAATTCATTCAAGAGAGACAGAGTGAAACAATTGAGATGAATATTTCCATTATGAAAATGTTGAACATGATAATTATTGGTGCATCACAGAATACTAGTATTGGTGCATCACTTCATGGTGTTACAAACTTTGCCTGGTTTAGAGATTGGTACTCTTAAATTTTACTTTGCTTGTATATTGATTGAAGATTTGCAAAGAAGTTCATTTTTTTCAGTTCAATACATAAAGTTTATATATAAGCATGAGAAGCATAAAAACATTAAACATAGTTTCTATGCATTCCTATATTTAGTTTATTATTCTTATAATTTGTGCACTTATGTTGACGTGGTGTGTTTGGAGAAATTATGAACTTAGTTAACTTATTTTATTATTATGTTATCTTATTGGGACATTATGTATTATATTAATTATTTCTTTATATTTAGACATATAAGTTTCTTGTTTATTTAGAATATAATTTTACTTGTTGATTTGTAAGAGTGGATGATAATGTTATGCAAATTATGCAACTTCTGCAAATTAAACAATTTTTTAGACAATGAGAATGATTTTTGGGATTCGGTAGCTTGTGTAGCAAGTTATATGGGTATGTATTTTTTGAACCATATATATAAGGAACCATGCATGACTTCCAATTTAATAGGAACCATGGATAATTTAATTATTGAATGGTCATGAAAAACGTTGTTTTAATACATTTAAGATGAGTCAAAATGTATTTTGTCAATTATGCATGGTTTTGGAAAACAATTATAGATTGAGACCTTTGAATAGGATATCAATCTTGGAGAAAGTGGGTTTATTTGTATATGTCCTAACTAAAGGTGTCCCTAATAACGATACACAAAAACACTTTCAACATTTAAGTGAAACTATAAGTAGAGTTTTTAAAGAAGTTTTGAGTACCATTAATGGATTTTCAATGAATATACTAAAAGATCCTAATTTCAAGGAGATTCCACCACAAATTGTTAATGATAATAATTGAATATGTTCCCCCTCCCCTTTCATTATATTTTTCGTTAGAAAATGTTGTTTTATCATCTTATAATTATTGTTTTATATTAGGATTGCATTAGAGCTATTGATGGTACATATATAGCGGTAGTTGTTGCAGAGGAGATCAAATGCGATATAGAGAATGGAAAAGAATAATGACTACAAATGTATTGGCAACATGTGACTTTGACTTACTATTCAAATACGTTTTAGCGGGTTAGGAGGGATCGGCACATGATTCTCGTATTTTCCTTGATACAATCGGTAATCCGAGACTCAAATTTCTAAAACTACCGACATTTAATTTTAATATTTGTAGGATTTACTATTTATGATTTAGACTTTTTATGACATCATTTATACTAATTATATTGCTTCTATGGACACCCAGGTAAATATTGCTTGGTTGACAAAGGTTATTCAGAAAGAGCATGATATTTGACACCTTACCAAAAGACTAGATATCAACAATTATAGTTTTATGGTATAAATCCAAGAGGATCTTCAAAAGTTTTTAATCAAGCTCATTCATCGTTAAGAAATTGTATTGAGAGGACTTTCGATATTCTTAAGGCTCGATAGAAGATATTAGAGAAAATATCTACATATTCATTAATGTATCAAAGTAGAATAATTTGAGCAACTTTTGTATTGCATAACTATATTAAAAGAAGTACAATTGACGACCCGACTTTTAATATCATCGATCAAGATCATGAATTTATACCTCCAAATATATTTTAAGATGTTGAAGTTAATTCTATACAAAAAAGCGTTGAAAAATAAAAAGCTTGGGAGATAACAACTATTTGTGATAATATTGCTCCTAATTTAATGACAGATAGACGTCATTCTTAGATTATTACTCTATTTGAATTATGTTGTTAAATTTCATTTAGATTGTTATATTTTTTTGTTTGGATGTATCATTATCTAAGAAATTTATGGTTGATTTATGTTCATGATTTTGTAGTAGTAGTTATTATTATTATTATTATTATTATTATTATTATTATTATATGTTCTATGATTTTTATTAAAGTTATAAATTTAATTTTTATAAAATTAAATATCTAAAATACAAATAAACAGATAATGTTATCTACTGGTCAAATTAACTGATATAATTCGCTATCAAGTTACAGCTAAAGTAATCTACTTATTACCAAAAATGGTCTTATCCCGAGTTGTCAAACAATACATAATAAATGGTAGCAACCTTCGTAAACAATTTGGCTAAAGTCTTTATTTCATGTGCGAATCCGGCGTCGTATACTAGATGCCCTTAATTTGCTTATCCGTTCCTGTATGCTAGACGCCCTTAAAATGCTTGTCAATTGTCATAGACCTGGTCCCTAATTAACATTTTCTCTAAATAAACACAGCCTCCCAAAACCCTAACTGTAGCTTTTTCAGTGATTCTCTGAGAATCTATATCTGGTTCAATCACGTAAGTGCTTCTAACTCGGAAACTGCTAGTATTGGTTGTTCGAATCAATCATGGTATTTGGGTTGCCTAAATTTTAACAGAGTTGTTTATTCGCCTCTTTATTTTGTAGCTCGAAATGTAATTAATTCTCAGAAGTTTCTTTTGGATTCATAAAAATTTGTAGGCTAGCTTTTGGGCGTTTGGGTCAGATGTGGGTGCGAAAATAATTGAATAGGGATACCGGTTTCCGGAAATGTCTTTGTTTTAGGGCCTCTAATCTCGTTTACAATGACCTGAAATCATTTTGGTTAGTGAAATATGGTTCCTTTTAAGCTATTTAAATGATTCTGGAATCCGTGTAGTTACAGCTTTTGAGGCATGAAAGTTTACGAACAAATTTGGTGAAGGAAAATGTGTGACGTGTAGCTACTGGAATGCTAACGGCTGTTGGTTTCTGTACCATAATCTACTTGGTTACTAGGGTGGTTATGTCCGTAATAGTTGTTAATAAACATTACAGCAGTCAAGCTGATAATAATTCTGATGCTTGGCAGATGTGCAGCATTTCAAGATTTAACTAGTAACGGGTGGTACATTTTAGGGTTCCATGTTGGAGTGCTTGATGAAAAGCTTACATCTTGATCTTTATTTTGTTGATTGCCGGGCATCATTGCATAGATACTGATAGCTCTTCATATCTCAGTGCAGTTATCTCCTGGTATTGATTGTTGACCATGTTTTTCTATTGGTGGAATGGTTCCTAATAGTTTTTCTTCTTTGATATTGAAATTACTGAATTTCCCAATTAACGATTTCCACCTCTCAGAAAATGATGAAAATAGAGGTAAGCCTTTTCCGATATAATGCATCCCAATGTAGAACTTCTTTCGTTTTCTTTTAGCCTTTAGTCTGGGTATTTTTCAAAATGACTTGGGATATTGTTAAAAGATGTTGGCTACCGTTTCCAATTCTTTTTATGTGTTGAAAGTTGATTATGCTGCATTAGAATGCCCCATTCACCTGAACTGTATTAATTCTTTCCCTCATTTGTCATTGAGTGTATGTTGCAATAGAGGCTTTGGCAGTAAGAAAATGTAGAGACATGTGATTTGTTCCATTCTTTACCCATTATAATCGATCCCTGATTTTATATCATATAGTGTTGGATAACTCCTTGGAATTTTTACAGGTTCAAGCCTGAGTTGGATGAATGCTTGAAGGTGATGGTCTTTAATGTTATTAGAACAAGTAGATTTACTCAGTTATCTTTGTGGGCAATCACCTTACGTAGTCTTGTCATTAACAGTCAGTGTACTCCTGAAATCTTCAAGAATATGAGAGAAATCAAAGTTAAAAGTTCATCCAGTTTCTGCAGCTATATATCTGATGGGAGTGAAGAACACTCATGTTCAAGCTTAAGAGTGCAGTCCACCCCAGAAATAGAAAAGAAATATGTGCATCGTGTTTATGACGCTATTGCACCCCATTTTAGTTCCACTAGATTTGCCAAGTGGCCAAAAGTGGCAACTTTTCTGAACTCAATGCCTTCAGGATCTCTTGTCCTGGATGCAGGATGTGGAAATGGAAAGTACTTGGGTTTGAATCCCAATTGCTTTTTTATAGGATGTGACATAAGTGACCCACTTATTAAAATTTGTGCAGACAGAGGGCACGAAGTTCTAGTTGCAGATGCTGTGGATCTTCCTTACAGAACTGGGTTTGGTGATGCTGCAATATCCATAGCAGTGTTGCATCACCTAAGTACAGAGTACAGGAGAAAGAAGGCAATTGAAGAATTAGTCCGAGTTGTCAAAAAGGGTGGCTTAGTACTTATAACTGTTTGGGCTGTTGAACAGGAGGATAAATCATTGGTTACTAAATGGACACCTCTTACAAAAAAGTACGTAGAGGAGTGGATAGGACCAGGTAGTCCTCGTGTTCGAAGCCCTTCATCCATCACACTAGAAAGCATACCTGAGAATGAAGAGAATATCTCAAGAGACCCATTAATTGAGGAGATACATGTTATTCCATTATCCTCTCAATCTGAACATAATGAGCGAGATGAACAAAATCAGCAGGAATACTTTGTTCCTTGGCACTTACCTTATCATCGTGCTGAGGTTAGTGGTGCATCTGCTTGTGCTCTAGAAAATGGCCTGGCCAGGAAGGATGACAAAAAGAGTGCTGTGGTTTACAACAGATATTATCATGTCTTCAGCGAAGGTGAACTAGAGAGGTAATACATAATAAATGGTTGAAATTCGCATGTGATTTAGCTGCTTTGAAGGTTTTTCTCCCTTCTTTTTTGGTGGTTCAATTGTCTTTTTAGTTTGCTAAATGGTCTGTTTTACCCCTCATCTAATATTTATGCAAATGCGATTCTTTTTCTGTAGGATCAATACTCGTATTATCTTTCCTCTTATTTTTGTCTTAAGATTGGTTGTCTGCTTACTTGTTGAGTATAATTTTCTACAGGTTGGCATCTGGCATCGACGATGCAGTTATAGTCGACCGATTTTTTGACAAATCAAACTGGTGCATTGTTCTTGAGAAAACTGTTTGAAAACATGAACCTGCTTATGCATGGTTGACTGTTGGATATCAATCTATACGACAATGTTGAACTCTTTTGGAGAAGTAGCTTTACATGTGGAGACTATGAACTTCATTGTCCCAACCTATCTTGATTTCTGCCCCTGAGAAGCTCAGTTCAGTAAATTGAGTTTACATATCCTATCCACAGAAGATGTCAGCATTGGCAACATCTTCCTTTATGAGACTTTTAAGAGTTTGAAGTCTCAATGTGGTCTAGCCATTGGGTATCGATTTATGGACATTAGTTTGTTCCCGAAGACAATTGATCCATCCACGGATTGTTTCATCTATATTTCACTGCGGATAGAAGGTAGTTGAAATGTTAGAGGGAAGACAAATAAATTTTAGTAATTGAATTATTCTGAACCTTTTCAAGCTGTAGTCCGATTTGAATAACTGGTGTTTTGGGCCATGTAAAATCTTCTCATGTTGAAGAACCATTACCAAAATTTGTTGGTAAGTTACATTCTATATCATGGCCTATATCAACAGGCCATCTTCTGTACAAACGTCCGAGAAGAACTTGATCTTATTTTTCGGGACCGTGTCATTTATAATTTTGGAAATACGGCAATTTTTGCTCAAGAATAGACTGAGTCAGCCACGCAATCTCCAAGTTTGTTAGTTTGCCTTGAGCAACAGAACGAACTTGAAGGCTGAACTGTCTAATGTAACCATAGCAGTTGGGTTTTGTGTCTTGAGGGTTTGATTTGGTCTGGGCTTCCGAGTAACAGCAGGATTGCAGGAATGAAAAGCACTTCAAAGCCGAAGAGACGTTCTGATCCGCTACAGTACATCTTTCTCCACCGCTACAGTACATCGTTCTCAACCGTTACAGTTTTTTCTGCTTTGAGCTGCTGCAACCTGTGATGACAGACCACCCGCTCCCTGTGCACGATGGCCAGACAGCGACGAAGGTCCGTCTCTGGGAACATGAGGAAGATCCTCCTCCCGACCCCTCCCACACAGCCCGTGTTTCCCAACTACCGAGCGGCTGTCACTGGCCATCTCTCACTAGCTACTAATACCACAGAATGGACGGATGAAGATCCCATTGACAAAGAAGATGGAAATATCACTATGATTCCAGGCACTTTCGGTCTCGGCATTGAGCTCTCCAACGTGTTCAAAGGCAAATTAGACAAACAATGGGAAAATGTTATAGTGGTCATTATCTATACCTTATTGAAATCTCGCCTGACCACACTCTGGAAATTGACTGGCCCCGTGAAAATCATTGATATAGATAATGATTTTTTCTTGATTAATTTCAAGGAGTCGGACGATTACCTCACTGTCCTCACCGGAGGCCCTTGGATTTTGCTTGGACATGCTCTCCATGCAACCATGGCGCCCATCGTTTCGCCCTTCCTCTGGTACAATGTCCCATGTTGTCGCCTGGGTTAGGTTCCGGAGCTTTCTGTGACTCGATACCACCCATCTATCCTAACTGTCTTGCCAACACTGTGAAAATCGATTCCAACACCCAACAATCACAAAGGGAAAAGTTTGCCCGAGTGGCGGTAAATATTGATATTAACAAACCACTTCGGTCCATCGTTGAACTCGATGGAGAGCGTGTCAAAGTAGCTTACAAGGGACTCCCTCCTATCTGCTTCTCTTGCAGGCGCGTAAGACACAGGGCAGCTCACTGCCCAAATCGCACAACGCCACCGCTGACAACCCTGACTGTTACCACCTCTTCGGTAAATCTCCAGCAAGCTCCCTCTCTGGCAAGCCTCCCCGACAGTCAAGGCTCTGAGGCACAGAGTGAGACGTACGAAGGGTTCCAAGTTCAACACCGCAGCCGACTGTTTCCAGCTTTTGACACCATTCGACGGACAAGGTTCCTCCACGCCAGCTCCATCTACATTTACAGCCTGTGTTCCACCATCGACAGAGGAGGGCTTTGGAACCTTCCCTGTGGCATTTACCGCTCAACCTTCCATTTATAGAGAAGGTTGATCCCATCGAAGACATGGCCCAGTAGTTCTAGGGCCCCCAAACCCTTCCCCCAAGGCCCGTTCTCCCAAAGCTACAAGAGGCCCCCATAGCTCATCCCCAACCCAATCACATCTTACATCAACCCCCCCAGCCCAACGATCACCTCCAACAGCCTCTCTCAACCATCCCCCAGCCCACCCGATCCCACCTCCTCCCCACAAGCTGTCCAAATCCCTTCCCACCATGATCTGCTCATCCCCGATCCTACATTAATCCCTCTCACGCCACCTATTTTAATTGAGGGAGCTATGAAGGAAGATGCTACTCCTCCGGTCACAACTCCCCAAGCTCTACTCCCTCCCTCTAAACCACCTGACCTCGCTCGAGGGGACTCGTCTTTTCCTTCAGATATGGATATCCTTGATTCCTAGTCAGATGGACAACAATCCCCCTCGATGGTACCAGTGGCCGAGGAGCCATAGGACAACACAGTTTTATCCCAAGACTAAGTTTAGTCTTTCCCTATCTTTTCCTTTTTCATGTCCATATTTATTTGGAATTGTCAAGGGGTCGGCGGTAAAAAATTTTAGTCGATTTTCATGAATTATGTCAGGATCCACAATCCTATGCTCGTCGTTCTGGTTGAGACTAGAATTAGAGGTGATCGGGCACGACGTGTTGTCGAGTCCTGTTGTTGGGCCCCGATTCGCTTTAAGCATGTTTAATTTATTTTTGAGGTTTAATTTGAAAATTCCTTTTTGTTGGAATAAATTGAGGTTTATAGTGATTAGAGGGATGGA
>JANIHY010000002.1:10164676-10183423 GCA_027479065.1 Erythroxylum brevipes
ATAAAAGAAATTATCATATCAAAGAGTATAATGTCATTTGAACACTTAAATCTTATAATTCAATCATTTGAATATTTGCATGTGAAAACTTACATATCTCTCGAACCATCAACGAAAGTGTTTTCCGACTTCTTTGTTTATATCATCCTATGTTTTGTCTGGCATTAGCTCGCATAATAATTTTTCGTATAATCTAAAAATATTATTATGTATTTCAATTATGAACAACACAAAATATAAAAACTGAAATAATCATTTCAACTTACTACACGAAAGGTTGAACCTTTTGATAGTTCAATAAAATGTAATCATGGGCAGCCTCAATTTCTTCCTCTGTTAACATTCTTTTTATTGAACGTCCATATGTTCAACCAGGAGATGTGAAAATGGATAGGTTACCATCAGCATCACCCGTTCCTCCCCATCGTCATTACAAGGAGCTTTTCTTTCTCTTGTGTGAACATGCAGCTCAAAATAATGTGAACAAAATGTACTAGCTTCCTCCACTAAATAAGCATTACATATCGATCCTTCAACTGTAGCCTTATTTTTGTCATTTTTCTTCAAGTGATGTAAATACCTATATTAACGAATATGGTTATTACAATTTAGTTGTTAAAACATGTTATTACTTCAATTACAATCATTTTTGTTGAATTACCTCTCAAACAGATACGTCCATCAATATTGAATTGGATTGGCTAGTTTTGCCTCATGTGCTAAATACATAAGTAGATGCTCCATTCAATAAAAAAAGCTTAGAGTAAAAATCCCTTCTTAATTGCACAAAATTACTAGAATTTTCCTTTCTAGTTTTTCCATTTCAGCCAACTTGATTTCAGATGATGTTACACTTTTGAAAAACAAATTTAATTCTATTATTACTTCCCAAACCTTATTCGGTAGTAACTCCTGAAATGCAATTAGAATTAGCCTTTGCATAAACACATGACAATCATAACTTTTCAACCCAAATAACTTGTACTTCCTCATGTATATACACCTTGCCAAGTTTGAAACATAACCATTGGGAAACTCTAGACTTTTTAACCTTTCACACAATATCTTCTTTTGTTTTTTATCCAAAGTGTAACATGTTTTCGAATATTTATCGGTGCAAAGATCTAAATGTAACTCATTCCTTCTATAAAAAAAATTGCAAATTAACTCATGATTTTGCATTGTCTTTTGTCCTCCCTTCTAGATTATGACATATCAAATTAGTTTTCTATTATGGAAAATCCCAAAAGATGCTTCATTTTTTCCAACCAAAGTTTTTACTAATGCCTGTATTAACTTCATCAGCTTCAAATTTTGTAACTTTTATCAAACCTAATTGTTAAGTCAAAATGACTTTGCATAAATGATTTTGATGAAGTATAAATAATAATGAAAAGCAGACGGAAGCAAATAGAAAAGCCAACGAAAGCTGAATGAAAAACAGACAAAGAAAAACAGATGAAGAAAAGCAGACGAAGAAAAACAGATGGAAGAAAAGCAAACGAATTAAAAGCAGACGAATGAAAAGCCGATGAAGAAAAACAAACGGAAAAAAAGTAGACAGAAGAAAAGCAGACGAAGAAAAACAGAGGGAAGAAAAGCAGACGATGAAAAGCAGACAAATGAAAAATAGACGAAAAAAAGCAGACGAAAGAAAAGCAGACGAAGAAAAGCAGACGAAAGAAAGCAGACGAAAGAAAAGCAGATGGAAGCAAACCACGTCAAATCAAGAATCGGTTTGAGTTAGTTACAGAACTCAACTGAATAATCGTTTCTTAAAGGAAGCAAGAATCAAGAATCAAGAAACAGTTGAAGACTAAGACTATAAATATGAGTCAGAGTCGAAGATTGAAAAAGTTACACACAAAGCTACAACAAGTTACGAAACAAAAAATCAAGAGTTAGCAATACTTGAGAGAAACTACTGTGCGAAAAATATAGAGCTATTTTTTTATAACAAAGCTCGAAAAACCTTTCAGTTGAAAGTAGTACAGATAGCCTGCAGAGGCTAAGTATGAAAGAATACTGATTGTAAGAGACCTGAAGAGGCTCGGAGACAACGAATACTTGTAACATTTTGAGAGATAGTGAAATCTCAGAAAGATATCTGAGGACTGGACGTAGTCCACGATTTGGGGTGAACCAGTATAAAAATATTTGTGTCAACATCTCTTAACTCTTAATCTCTCTTATCTTTTAATTTTCGATCTTACTAGTTTTTATCAAGTTTTCGAAAAATATTTTATAACTTTAGTTTTCAGTAGTTCTTGTGAAAAGAACAAGTTTCTTTTAACAAAACGTTTTCGAAGGGGCTTAATAAAAAAAATACACAATTCAACCCCCCTTCTTGTGCATTTGTATATTGTATAATAAATCTTGTATTAACGTGTGATTCACTTCACTAATAACTCAAACTCTTAAATAATCTCTTCGACCGCGACGCCTATCGACCGCGAGGCGGGAGCAAGTGCGCCGTGTCGCACTCGCGACGCCGCCGTCGCACTACCTCCCTTCTGATTTTTTTTAACTACCAAAAATTCCAAAATTCATAACTCTTAATCCACAGCTCCAAATTTTACAAACTTGGTATAAAAAGAAAGCTAAAAGGAATCTCCATAACTTTCATAAGAACTTAAAAACCAAAACCTTCTCTAAAGGGGTCAAAATCTGACTCAAAAGTTCTGTCCAATTTATGTCATCCTAAACAGTATCACAACTTCTAAAATATCTATCTTTCAACTCCAAGGTCCAAAATTGTCATACTTTATATCAATGAAAAAGATAAAAAAGCAGCTTACAACTTTCATGAAGGACTAAAAAATCAATTTGACCTCTAAGGGAGTCAAAAACTACTTCGAAGTTTCTGTCCACTAATGATCATGCCAAACAATAACAGAAAATTCTAAAAATTATAACTTCACATTACATGGTCCAAAATTTCCATACTTTACATCAATGGAAAGATCAAAACATAATCTAAAACTTTCATGAAGCACTTAAAGGCAATTGCAACCTCTAACTATGTCAATTTTTCAAACAAATTTTCTGCCCAAAAATTTGTCATCCTATAACAACATCCAAACTTTCAAATTTCACATCTTTCAATTTCCACAATAAAAAATAACATATTATACATCATTGTAAAGCTATGTAATTTCTTTATAATTTTCATGTAGACCACTTACTCCAATTCAAACCACATCAGTACAAAATTGGTCTCAAAGCACAGTACACACAAACTTACCCTAATGAGCATTTTCAAAAACAAAGCAAAATAACCTTAACTTCGAAAGATCATAACTTTCAATTCCGATATTGAAAAATGTCATAATTTATAGAGATAGAAAGTTATCAACAGAAGCTACAACTTTCATGAAGATTATTTTATCAAATTCTGCCTAAATCAACCCAGAAAAATTCACAAAGATTTCACATCAAAAAGTCAACTCTGTTACTATTCACCCCAAAAGGTCGGACTTGCAATTCTATAAAATTTAACACTTTCACTAATCATTTCTTGCTTTTCAACTTTCATTCAAATCAAATTATTCACTATAATTGTCATGGTACCCTTACACACACCAATTTATTCAAAATTTTCAAGTCATCAAAAACCAAATTCTACTTCTGTTCACATCAATTTCATTTAACTCTAAAACACCCACAACATATACATACTCAAAAACACCCATTTAATTTCATTTAATATTTCTAAATTCTACTAAAAGATCGAGGTCTAACAGAGTCTGTTCTTCAATTCCTTAAAACTGCTCTGGCACTCCTCTGTTCATACAAATTTCTGATTCTTCTTTGTCAATTTGGAAAGTGGAGCTACTATCATAGAAAAGCCCTCCACAAACCTTCTATACTACTCGGTTAATCCTAAAAAACTTCTCACTTCAGCTACATTCTTAGGTGCTTCCTATTTTACAACCGTTTCAATCTTCTTTGGATTCACATGTACTCCTTGTTCTGAAATCATATGTCCAAGAAATGTCACTTCCTTTATCCAAAATTCACATTTGTCGAATTCGGCATACAACTCATTCTTCCTCAGTGTCTCCAAAGAAATTCTTAAATATTCCTTATGCTCCTTATCACTCTTAGAATAGACCAAAATATCATCAATAAAGACAATGACAAATTGGTCTAAGAAAGGCTTAAACACTCTACTCATCAAGTCCATGAAATCTACGGGCGCATTCGTCAACCCAAAAGACATGACCAAGAACTTAAAGTGGCCATACCGTGTCCGAAAAGCAGTCTTTAACATATCCGATTCCTTTATCCTCAACTAGTGGTAACCCGATCTCAAATCTTTCTTGGAAAAGACCATTGCCCGTTACAACTGATCAAACAAGTCATCTATGCGTGGAAGTGGATATCTATTTTTGATAATGACATGATTGAGATTCCTATAGTCCACACACATTCTCAATCATCTGCCTTTCTTCTTCACAAAAAGGACCGGAGCTCCCTTGAGTGAAGAACTCGACTAATGTACCCTTTCTCCAACAATTCTTCTAATTCTTTCTTAAGCTCATTCAATTCCATCAGAGCCATTCTATAAGGCAGAATCGATATTGGCGTTGCGCCCGAAAAAAGCTCAATGAAAAATTCAATTTTTCTAGGTGGTGGTAGTCCTGGTAATTCTTAAAGAAAGACATCTGGGAATTCCATGACCACAGAAATTTCTTCTAACTTTCCTTTATCTGCCTTCATGTCTACCACATAGGCCAAAAAGACTTCACACCCTTTCCTCGTCATTTTCTCTGCTATCAAAGTCGAAACAACTCTAGGTGAACTTGACCTCCTGTCTCCCACAAACACCACCTTTCTATCTTCATTCAACTCAAACTCTACTATCTTTCGTTTGTAATCCAAATTGGCTTTATACCTTTTTAATACATCCATACCCTAAATCACATATAATCCTCCCATCTTCAATGACATTAAATCCACCATTATGTGTTCCCCACCAATATGTATCTCACAATCTCTACAAACTTGGTTAATAATAATTTACTATCCGATTGGAGTACTTACCACCGAAGGAGTATCCAATGGGCTCAAATTTTTCCTATGCACAATTCTACTCGACAACACAAACGAACGAGTAAAACCTGGATCAATCAAAACAATTACATCATCATCAAATAATTTAACCGTACCAGTCACAGCTTTTGGAGCGGTATCTGGATCCTCCCGTGTTATTGCAAATACTCTAGCTGGTGTTTGCCCTTTTGGTCTTCGTATAGGATTTTCCCTCCTAACTGCATCGAAGCTGCCCACTTCCGTTGTAGTCTTGTACCCTACTGTCTCAGTTCTTTTCGAAGCTTGCATCTGTGTTCCTTCTCTTCTTGCATACTTCAGACACTCTCTGACCATTTGTCCTTTCTCTCCACAATTGAAGTATGCTCCTGTCAATCAGTAACATTCCACTCTATAAAACCTTCCGCAATGTTCACATCTGAGAATGGGTGGCTTATCCCCATCTCCCTTTCTGTTGCCTCCCGTTGTAGAGGCTTTATGAGAAATAGTAAAAGTTCTCATCGGTTTGGACTTGCTTGTGCCACTTCTTCTATCCTCAGATTGCACATGGAGAGTCCTGACACTCCTCTCAGGCATAGAAGTACCATCTCCCCTTTTGAACTGTTCTCTCCCCTTTCTCTTTTTGTTCATAGCGCCTTTTATGTTCTCAATGTTCTTAACTCTCAAAGTCGCTTCAACCAGCTATTGAAAATCACAAAAATTTTGCACAATCACTTTCTCTCTGATAGCTAAATGCAACCCCGATTTGAACCTACGACACTTAGCTACCTCACTCATCATCATCTCTGCTGCATATCGAGATAGTTGTGTAAACTGGCGCTCATATTCACTCACCAACATTTCCCTCTGGATGAGACTCAAAAACTCTCTCTAACATTTCACTCACCAAGTGCAATTGATCCTTTCAATACTCGTCGTATCCTTTTACGATGTGGCATCTTACTCCTTCAATGTAAACTATAACGATTAGCTTACATTTCATTTTAATATTCTAATCCCTACATGTATGCATGACATGCATGTTATTTAATGCAATTCAATAAATTCACAATGCAACAAGTAATCACATAGCATAACAATTCATCATACTATGCATTCTAAGCCTAGGACAAACCTAAGCTCCGATACCAAGCAATGTTGGACCCCACTTATAGAGTCTAACATTCGAAGTCATAAAATGTGAGCAAACACATTTCTTCAACTTCAGGAAAAATTTTGGGAAACCTCAACCGAAATAACAAATTGACTTCTTCAGAACATTTGTTTCTCATTGTCTTAAGCTTCTAATGACATTAAAATTATTCAATTTGGATCAAAAATCTGAAAGTTCGGGCTTAAACATTTTCAGACTGTTATTAAACTGAAACGGTACACTATACCCAATTTTCATCCAGAAATTAAAAGTCTTAAGAACTAAATTAAAATTTGATTCCTTCAGATAATTTGTAACTTTATGTATCTAGTTTATGTAGAAACAGGAATAATCTCATTTGGAGGTCAGATGATGCAGTTATGGCCAAAAGAATCAAACATGGTTTTGTCCTCAATCATATTGAACCTATTTTGGGATGATTAGCATAACTTTCACTAGAGATATCATATTAAGGTTGTATTAGGACGGTTTCGAATAGGACTTCTAGATCTATAACTTTCATTAAGACACTAAAGAGAGATTTTGTAATCTAGAGGGTCAAAATTGAATTAGGCGAAGGTCAAACGAAGGACAGATGAAGGGCTTCAACCTAAGACTAAATCAGACGAAGGGCGTTTGATTTAGTCTAAGACCTATTTTGGGATAATTAGCATAACTTTCACTAGAGATATCAGATTAAGGTTGACTTTAGACGGTTTCGAAGAGGACTTCTAGATCTACAATTTTTATGAAGTCCTTGAATAAAGATTTTGTCATCTAGAGGGTCAAAATTGAATTAGACGAAGGGCTTCAGTCTAAGACTGAATCAGACGAACGGATTCAGTATAAGACCTGTTTTGGGACATTTGTCATAACTTTCACTAGAGATATCGGATTAAGGTCATCTTTAGATGGTTCCGAAGAGGACTTTTAGATCTCTAACTTTCACGAAGACAACAAAGAGAGTTTGTTATCTAGAGGGTCAAAATTGAATCAGACGAAGGGCTTCAATCTCAGACTGAGTCATACAAAAGGATTTAGTCTAAGACTGAATCAGACGATGGGGTTTCTGCAAGGTCTTCCCCACATCACCTAAAGTTTTAAAACACTAACCACACTTTCCAAAATGTCTCCAACTTGTAATGGTCATAACTTTCAACTCCAATATCCGATAATTGCATACTTTATACCATTGGAAAGCTAAAAGGATGAACTACAACTTGCTAGAAGTCAACTTTGTCTAATTCAGCCTAAATCAATACTGTTTTTCCCCTGAAGTCAAAACATAATTTCCACACCTGCGAAAGACTTGAAATATGAAATGTACAACTACAAGATAAATGAGCACATACACATTGGAAACTTTGGAAACTTCTTTAGTTCTCAATTCATTCCTAATTCAAAATGAAGTCCATACATAACTTTAATGACATAACAACATTACATCAAAGATTTAACACAAGATACAAAATACATTGGATACTCAATGTTTGATATGCTTATAAAGCTATCCAAAAGTCTAGTCAATAACTTAATTACAAAAGTCTATAATACTTTGGAGTTTCCGATGCCTTGCAAGGTTCAACACTTGTCTTGTTTTACATTTAAGGAGTGAAAAATATGGGATGAGCTACAAAGCTCAGTGGCTAATATATTTATAGCCATCGGTAATTTGTCACAAATTCGGGCATATGTACATATATATATATCCAACAATTTAAGCATTCTCGATCTATTCTAGCAATTCAAGCATTAATCAATTTAGCTCAAACTCATAACACACAACTAAGATTTTAGCCATTAAACATAACACTCAATTATGCACCATACTTAACAATTCAAAGACGCAATGCACAAACAAATGGCTTGAGAGTTTTGTGAAATGAAACGGAAAAATCGAAGTTTACATCATGAACAAAAGAAGTCCAAATTCTCAGGATCCCGTGGCCTCAAGTGGGCATTCGGGAGAAAGCTATAGGTCAATGTGCACGTGACTAACGAAAAAAATGCATCTCTTGCCCAGTCATAAGCATATTTATGCTCAATTCAATCATATGCTCATACTTTCATGCTTTTTCTTCTTTTCATGTAATTTAAAATGTTATAACCTCTTTCAAGGTATAACATAATCACAATGCATCATGCATTTCAAAACATTCACAACGATTTTAATTTCAAGCAAATCAATATACACACACATAGGTAAAAATTTGTCCAATTACATAATAAGTATAAGTACATTACCTACTTAATTTTGTTAAAAATCCAAACTCAAGATTGCTTTTCCTCTTGCTCTTGAGTAAGATTTTCTTGATTCCCTTCAAATAAGGTTTTCTTGATTCCCTTCAAATAAACCAATTCTTATTTAATCCAAATTCAAATGAAAATTCATAAAACTTCAAGAATAACAAAAAGTTAATATTGAATTTAAACCTATCATATCCATAATCCATTTAGGCTAGAAAACCAAAACCCTAGCTTAGAAATCCAAAATCAAAATGGTTTCATCTTCCTCTTCTTTCTTCCTTCATTCACAACACAAATCCTAGTCTCTATTTAATCCCCTTTTAAACCTAGCAAAAAGAAAGATGAAAACTTACCTCTAACAAGTTGATTTCCTCTTATTTTCTCTATTTTTTATCGAAACTCTCTCCTCCTCTCTTTGTTTTCATATTTCTCTTCTTTCTCTGCCTCAAATCACGTTTTTCCCTTCTTAAAAAAACAAGACAACATTTCTTTTTCCATTTTTACCCTTAATGAGTGTGCAAAGTCCATTTTGCCTTTCCTTATAAGCCTTATGTTTTTTATGCTTAAATGATCTCCCAAAAATGCTGTTGAACATTCTTATTATATTAACACTTTAATTCCACTTACCTATTTAATAAATCCTACTAACTTGACATAGTTAAATAACTCCAAAATAATTAATCTATCAAAACCTCAAAAATTATTTTAAAGCATGCTTAACTTAAAGAAAAAATTTCGGAGTCCAACAATCCCTCTTCTTCACAACCCATGAAGGTATTTCAATCCAAATAACATGACCATTTCGTGCTAACCTTAATAGAGGATTTTCTTAATAGTATTTAAAAATAAATAATGAAAATAAAATAAATCAATTGATATAAATAATAACAAACATAAATAAAGACACTTGCGATAAGAGAAACAATTCTCCTAAAAAATCCAACTTCTTTAATGAAGAATCAGGAAGTTATCTACTAAGAATTATGCTATGAACGTTTGGTAATATCACTGAAATATCTCACGCACAGCAGTCATGAAAACTCAACAAAAACACTAATGTTTCATCACTGAAACGTCAAAACAAAAGAGCCGCAACAACTCCAAGTGTTCTAGAAAATATTTACCCAAATCACACTCATAGACATCAAAGAAAATCACGTGACCCTTAGAGAAAAACCAACTACAAATTTGGAAAGAATCACACAAAATCGACTCCCAAAAATATTGAAATTACAGATGCCAAGTCATCATGTTGCGATCGTTTTTTCCACACAATCTAGCCTTGGAAATTCATGCAATAGGCAGAGAAAAATAATTGTCCAATGTAGATAATATAAGCAAAAAATCAACTGCCTTAGATAGATAAAAACTATCGAAATAGGCTATCAAGTAGAGTCCAAAAATTTACATCATATTTTAGTTAAGATATGATGATTTAATCTTAATTAAATCATACCATGATTAGGATTTTTGTTTCAAATAAACCTCATTATAAAAAAGGTCCCATATAAGGTAAAATACTTGCCATAATTAAATTCCACAAATAATCAAAGATGTCCAATTACAAATAATGCCCAAAATATCATAAAATATATCTTAACAATTCCCTCCTTTTTTGCATTATTTATCACATTTCAAAACTCCCCTTTAAGAAGATAATTAGACATACAACATTAAGTCCACATAACATATAGGAACTCTCCTTTAATCGAACATTAGGTTCCAAATAACATTCAAGTTCACGTAACGTTAAATTCGTCAAGTTCAAGAAATAATAATCACAAATGAACAGTTATCCAATCATCCAAAATTTTCACTCTTGAGACAAAAGATGCTAAAAATAAGACTAATAGTCACAAAGATACTTCGAGCAGTAAGTCACAGGTGTGACACGAGAATAAACTTAAGGGAGCTGTTGGATTGAAGAGACGATGATATGAAATTTGATGTTCGTCCATCCCGTTCGTTTTTAGTATTATATACTTAATGATTTATTAATAAATTTTCTCTTTAAGTTTTTTCCTATTTATAATGATTTTTCAAACTTTTTTATTTTAATTTATTATTAAAACATAAGAATAAATCATTTGATCACCTCAATTATAAATTTAACGGAAAAATTTAATTTTTCATTAACTTATTCGCCTCAAAAGGGCGCCAAAGATCGAAGATTTTCCTTTTTAATTTGGTAATTTGGGTTTAAAAGTTACAAAAGGGCCCACGCAAGAGATTTTCAACCCCGCCAATTCATTCATCTATTAATCATCTCGTACAAGAAATTCTTTTCCAATCAATTTCAAATTTATTTACGTCTCTATTTCACAATTCTCCGCCGGAGGCACCGCCAGCGCCACCATCACCCTCCGGCAATCCCCCGCCTGCTCCTTCGTCCTTCGGTTTTGATTCATTCCGATTTCCAAGATTATTGGTTATTTGCTATTGAATTTGCCGAATTTTCGGTATTGTTGATCTAGGGTTTTATGGAATCGATGACAAAATAAGCTATGAACCGTAAGTCCAGCTGCTGCGCTATTTGCGAGACCTCTAATCGCGCTTCTATTTGCCGTTTATGTGTCAACTACAGGTACTTCTTTCACAATTTGACGACTTCGATATCTCTACACTTTTTTAACGTATGGAATGGAGGGATACGTAATCTTGGATTTGAAAATTTTTGGTGACAAGTTTTACGTTAATGATATGTAACCTTCGAAATATATGGTTTCCATGGAAGGTCTTAGTTTTTGGTGATATTTTAGTGACTGATGATGCTAACAGTGGCTGCGGTATGTTTCAGTTTAAATGAGTACAACACATCGTTGAAATCCTTGAAGATTCGTCGAGATTCATTGTGCTCAAGATTGAGCTATGTGCTTGTTGCAAAGGTTCGACTTTAATCCACCCCATCCCATTTCGATCTTTCTCTCCTTTACATCATCTGAGCATTTTTATGTAATGGAGAAAAAGGGAAATTTCAAATTGGTTTAATTTGTTTGACGATAATCAGGGGAAGGCAGATGATCAACTAAATTGGAGAGTGCTTCAGAATGAAAAGCTTGCCAGCTTGAGGGAGAAGCTTCGTCAGCAAAAGGAACAACTCGTACAGGGTTTGTTCTTCATGGAGTACCATTAAACATATAAAAGTTCTGCAGCTTGGTAGACTAATTTCCGTTTATTGTGCTTCCCAGGAAAGGCAAAGGTTGAGAGGATGTCTTATGACTTGAATATCAAATATGGAGTTCTTGAATCAGCTCATAGTGTGGTATGCCTTGTTCTTCATATTTTGGGATTTTATGATGTTTATCTGTTGCATTGTTATAATGCACTACTCACTTGTAGGTATTTCCCTCACGGGGTAAATTATACTATGCATAGTTTGTTTCCTTGTGCAGTTAGAAAGAAATCGAGCGGAACAGCTAGAGAAATTCTATCCAAACCTTATTTGCACTCAGAGTTTGGGGCATGTAAGATATATAATTTGATTGTTTTTGGCATACCTCTTTATCTTTACCTTCAATGGATATTGTATGTGGTTAACCAACTCCTGGTTCCTGCTTACTTGGAGAGTCTACAGACTCAATGTTTGTGCTAACCTTTTTTCATTCTTTTGAAGTTTTGTTTCATTGTACCGAGGAAGGTAATTGATGCGTAACACAATTTTAAACTGCAGATGGCAATTACCTCTGAACTGCTGCATAAACAATCAGTAGTTATAAAACAGATATCGAAATTGTTCCCTCAACGTCGGGTAAGTGTGTCAAAAGTGAATTTGTACTACATAAGTTAGCTTCCATCTTGGCTTTAACAAACTCAATGAAGTGTATATTACATTCAGTGCCAGTGCATTTAGAGCTTGCATATGTTTCCTGAGTTCATCCAATACCAATTTGCAATATCAAACTCTGATTATTGAAGAACCTTGTAATGGTAATTGGAAGCCTCAAAAAGGCAAGCCTTGTGCCTTTGGTGTTTGTTATTGTAGAAAAAAGTAATAGATAAGGACTGGTGATTGTAGTGTGGGGAATGAATAAGCGATAGTCATTCATATCTTTTAAATAACTAACTGAAGTAAATTTCTGAAAAGGGATGTAATGAAATAATAGCACCTTTTGGTCCCTGGAGGCAGTAGTCTACTGAAAGTTATTCCTTGATTGACAGTGTCTGTATCTCAGTCTTTATTTAAGCTTTGATGTGAACATCCGTTTTTTAGATATTTCAATAACTACTTTTCAAGGGTGATCTTGAATCAGTTCATTGGTTTGTAGATAAATGTAGACGAAGAACAAAAAGACAGCTCTAGTGGCCAATATGACCTAATATGCAATACAAGATTACCTAGAGGACTTGACCCTCACTCTGTCCCATCAGAAGAGCTTTCTGTGTCCTTAGGGTAAGCCTCTACTCTTTCTTCTTTCACAAAACAGTACAACTCTAAGTGTATGTGCATTATTAATCTTACTGTTTATAGCTTTCTGAGTTAACCTTCTATTAGGTTAAAACTTGCTTCGAATGTTTTGCACTGACACTAGTTTTTGCTCATGATTGGAAACTCAGATACATGGTACAACTTCTAAATCTTGCTGTCCGTATCTTGGCTGCCCCTGCTCTTCATAACTCGGGTTTTGCAGTAAGTGCTGCTGTGCCTCATTAGTAGCATTAAGCTTGTTTAGATTTTGTTTAAAGTTCATAAAGTCCCTTTTGGCTTTGGTTCATTTGTTAAATAATTGTTCATAAATTCATATACAACATGTTATCATGGAACGTTTACATTATGATACCTATTTGATGTCTCAATGTCTCTTCATATGCGATTCATCAGTAAATTCATGTTTGCAACTTCTACTTTTTGATCACCTGCAATGCTTTGTGATAGCATGTTTTCCAAGTGATATACAAAACTTAAGCAATTGATTATTTCAGAATCAATGTAATCTAGTTGTTAAACCCATATGTAAATTCTTCTTAGGGTTCCTGCTCTAGGATATGGCAAAGAGATTCTTATTGGAATGCACGCCCTGCTTCTCGAAGGTATGTTAATTTAAACTAAAATCTATATTCAGCACAAAGACTGCTTGACCTAAATACTTTTTGTTTTTTGCAGTCATGAATATCCACTTTTTATTCCACGCCAAAATTATTGCTCAACTAGTGGTGATAATTCTTGGACTGATAGAAGTTCAAGTAATTTTGGTGTCACGTCAGTGGAATCAGATAGAAGACCACACCTGGATTCTTCTAGAAGTAGTAGCTTCAATTATTCTTCTGCCTCCCCACATTCTATTGAAATGCACAAAGACTTGCAGAAAGGGATTGCCCTTCTTAAGAAAAGTGTGGCCTGCATAACAGCTTATTGTTACAACTCACTATGCTTAGATGTTCCCGCAGAAGCATCAACTTTTGAAGCATTTACAAAACTATTAGCCACTTTATCCTCTTCAAAGGAAGTTAGATCTGTTTTTTCCTTGAAAATGGCCTGTTCAAGGTATTTCTTTGTGCATTAATCTTCAAGTTTGTGATGCTATTCACAACAATTATTCATCCTGCTCTTTTTTGTTGCAAGTTAGAATACTTCAACCTGGATGCATGTCATTCAAATTTTCAGCAACTATTTTCCTTTTATGGTTACCCATTTCTAGTTAGTTTTTAGCCCTTAAGATTGCATTTGGTTATTTTAGATTGAACCAGTTTCTTATTGAGTTCTAGGTCATGCAAGCAAGTCCAGAAGTTGAATAAATCTGTTTGGACTGTAAATTCTGCCATTGCGTCAAGTGCTTTATTGGACAGTGCACATGCCCTACATGTTACGGTAATATATAAATTTTGTTTTCTGTGACAATTTTCTGTAGTTAAGTTGAGGACTCTACTTCGTTACACAAAAGCGGCAGTATTCTACCATTACTGATTATGTACTTAACACATTTGGTTATACTCTTATCATTATTTGAACCTCAGATATTAATCTCTGTAGTTGCATTTCTTGAGTGTTTCATGCTTGCTTTTTGTTTGCAGAAAAACATAAATGATAGTAATTTTCCAAATTCTGCCACAAGTTTTCTCGATACTGCTGAGATACCAGACACTGGAAAGACCGAATGCCTTATTGAGGGATGGGATCTTGTGGAACACCCAACTTTTCCTCCTCCACCATCAGAGGCTGAGGATATTGAGCATTGGACTCGAGCCATGTTTATTGATGCCACAAAGAAACGTTGAGGTGATTAAACAGTCCTCAATTCTTTTTGCAAGTTATCAGGCAGATGATTCTGGGCTTACTAAACATTGAATGAGTACAAATGTGATATGCCCCACAATATCTAATTGAAAAGTTTTAGATAGTCAATATTGGTGCTTATGGAAAGAACTAGTATGGCCCCACTTTTTGATAAATCTGGTGAGTTGTCTTGGTATTGCCTCCCAATGCCAACTTCATATTGGTGTAAAATGTGCGAAAAGCGGAGTGTTCTTTTCATTTTCAAAGGTTTTGAAGAAGGATGGATGGAATTTTTGCTTGTCTTGTGTTGTCTTCCCAGAAGCTAAGAAACCCAACTTCGATTTACCTTTCAGGTCAAATCATTCTCAATATTTTTGACTCATGCTTGAACTTTGTGGGCTATGTTCTATTTGGTTGCAACTTGTAACATAATCTCATACTGTTTTCTTTCTATATATTCCAAAATTATTTGATTTTAGTTCTTCGTTTTCCCTAACATAGTTCATCATTTTTATGCTTTGATGGTTAAGTTCAATTTTGTGATTTATGTTTGTCTAAATTGATAGGTGAAGTAAGCAGATGTACAGGGTAGCTTGCTCGGCCGTTTTCCACTATGTAAATAGAGAAAACTTGCAGTTGGAATGTACATCCATGATATAATCAGTGCCTAATATTTAGCTTGTTTTATTTTCCTTGGTGTTGATAAGTGATTCCCCATTTCAACAAGATAGTGACCTTTTAGTATATATATCATCTGCTTGGCCTTCTCTTAGGCCTGAGCAACAAAAATACGAAAACATCAGATGTTCTATTTCGTAGTCAATGATAATTCGATATTGCTTCATCGTCTACAAAACCTTTAAGACTGTCTGATGTTCATCAATTTATACATTTCAAATTTCTGAAGTGCCTGCACACTGTTGTTTCAGCTATTTTGTTTTTTGATCAGTTCCCAGTTTGACTCTTTAATCATCTGCAATAATTCAAGGAGGCGAAAAGGTTAATTTCCGGCAACTTCAATCCTATTGTGACTTATTGCCACTGTCGATGACATGACAGCATCTGTTAATGATTCACCCTAGTTGCTCTTCGATTTTGAATGCATACCAAATGCCATTGTCTAAATCCTTTGGGGGAGTTCTGTTCCAACTGCCAAGTACCTAGGACTCGAACCTTTTTTGGAATAAAGACATGACAAAGTGAGATACAAAATTGCGCAACACCTGATTAAAGTGGAAACTAGTCGACGCAAAACTGTGACACGTGATCAAGCTGATAATATCTGTTTAACCACGCCGTCACACATAAGTGGTAAAAGCTGCATAGACATGGTTTCATGCCCTTATGAAGGAAAATCCCAAGGTTATTCGACCTATCTATCATTCTCCAAGCGGAGACTTTGCTCTCGCATTTAGAGTTTCATGCTCAACTTTTTCGAGAGCAGATCGTCTGTCTAAGCTTATTGTGTCTTACTCTGTCTAATGAGAATACGGCGTCGCTTTGTTATTAAAAATTGGACAGACCTGCTTCAATGGACAGGCGCCTATGGGTGGGACTCAGGCGCGGTTTTCATATTCTCCAACTTGTACAATGTCATTCAAACTCAAAAAAAGCAAAGCAAAGTCAAAAATCAGGCCGAAGATTTCAGCAACTATCTATGAATCCGCAATAAAGAAAAGTTTGATTGAAGGAAAAGTGAATAAATGAAATGAGTCGGAAAGAATCTTCAAATCTCAACAAGACGCTAGAGGGAGCAAGAGCTGGTTCGCCGAAGTTGGTATCTTGGTACAGTACGAGTTATATCAGAAGATAGTGCCATGTCCACTTCCTGCTGGGGACAAATGACAAATGACAAAACAATAGTTCAGAAATTCTGCATCATTAACTCCAACATGGGAGGCTGTTTTCCTATGTGATCTTTATTCATTTCTTTTGTATGAATGGTTACTTCCTTTGCTTTAATTTGTGCAGGATGCTGTCAAATTAGGCAAGCTAACAAGTACAACAAATGAGAGTGTGAATCCTGATAAATTGATGCAATCTGTAATGGTTTTGGCCAAATAGTAGTGAACTCAGTTGGAAACAATGAAATTTCATTAATATCGATTAAATTCTGTTGATCTTCATCTTCCTAGATGAACTTAAAAATGGAATATCATGACCTGTCCAATAAGATCATGTCTGTGAATTTAAGTTACGTTTCCACATCAATATTTAAACAAGCAGGAAGTAGTCATTTCTTTGGAATACCAACAAGAATAATCATTCAAGCCGATCTGAAAAATGTGGATTCAGTACCTTGTGTTTCTTGAGGCATTTATTCTTCTCTGTCAACTGAAACACTTTGTTCTCCAGCTGATTAATATAAGCCTGCAAAGCATTAAAGAAAGGTTCTAGAGATCAACTTCAATGGCTGATTTTTAACTGCATCAAAAGAGAAACACACCACCAAATCGATTTCAAAGATAACCTGCTTCCTTGCTCTCGACCTTGCAGCAGACTGACGATTTTTTATCATCCTCTTTTGCCTCCTCTCAATGGTTTTCTCCATCGTTTCCTCCGAAAACCGGCGCTTCTTGTCAACACCTTCTTGGGATTCTGAAGATTTCGCAGACATTGTTGACATAGACATTGCCATAACCATTTGGCTCTCCGACTGTCCCATTTCCATGACGGAACTGTCATAAACTGTTCCGGAAGAGGCGTGAAAATTAGAACCCAGCATTGTCATCTGATGCTGCTGTTGAGCTGTTGCCATCTGAAACCTGTACCAATCTTCCTGTTGAGGCACTAAAACCACAGGATCGAGGCCCATAACTGGCTGATGATCGAGTAGCGATCCGTTTTGATATCCTACATTGATTACACCGGCACGGACTAGGAAATCTTCAAGCGTAGTTTCTCCAAGGTTTTGATGATGGGATCTACTCGTTTCCATGGTGCTTGCATCTTCTTGATGAACAATGTCCTTCCACACCTCATCCACCGTTTTCTTACAGAAAGTCTCATTCAAGTTAAAGTTCCCTCGAGCCAACGAACCAGGCGATGAAGAATTAGAAGAAGAAGAAGAAGAAGAAGAAGAAGGATTTTGCATCAGCTGTCCTTCTTCAATGGACGTCACATTTTTCAATAACTCATCAAAATGCATACTATTCATAGGCTTCGCTACACAATCCATACGACCATATAATGGTCTTTCTCTAGCCAGAGCTGGGAATTGCTGCTCCTTAGCACTATTTGGTGACGCCATAGCTTTATTTTTCTTACGTCACATATCAATTGATTCCCAAAAGTTCCCAGCAATCAGGAACAAGCAAAGCTCTCAAACAAACACTTCTCGAGATACCAACAACGTGGTAAATCAGATCACGTAAGATTAAGTTGGAGTGTCAGCTAAAAAAGTCTTACAGAATCATGAACCCTTTTCTGCAAATTCTGCAAGTGAAAATGATTAATGGGATTAATCATAACGATTGCTCGCAAAACAGTTGACGTCTTGAAGGGTGTACTTGGATCTTTGAATGCTAAGAACTACTGGGTATGCAAGTGAACATGGATATAGTAACAATGACAAGAATGGCGAGGAGTGAAATCATGAGCCACCAGAAAGATCGAAGAAACAGTTAGAAGGAAAGAGCTGGCAGAAGTTGACGAAGTGGTTAGTGAGATCCTATTTTTGGATGAAGCGATAGAGAGGGGGAAAAGAAATCTCCAACAGCCAAAGCTGATTTTCATGCTAAAAGAGAGCAGAAAACTCAACACCCTAACTAATACGAAATGGCCAAATGTTTCACATTTTTCTGTTCTGGATCTCCAACTCTCTTGGGACTTTGGCGGACAGCTTAGTACAGTATGATGGTACTCATTGTACCCATGACCCAGGAGTAACAGTAAAACCGTTAAAGAGTCGTTTCAGACTTTGACAGGTTAAATAAATGAAAGGTGGGCTTGCTTGGTTGGAGTAAGCTTCCATGCCTTATTGGACCAACATTTAGTTAGTTATTTATTAATATATTTTTATAAATTAATTTTTTATTTAATAAAATTTCAATTAAAATTTAATCATATTTTAAATCATTTAATTTTATTCAATTTCTAATTATTT